>CM054157.1:41660518-41695518 GCA_028751875.1 Rapana venosa | reverse complement strand
GGGCATTAGCTTGGAAGGAGAGGCAAGGAAGGGAAAGAGGTGTTTAGCAGGGCCATGGTTATACAATCGGAGCAGTGGGGATAGCAAAAATGGCTGGCTGATAAGATTTTTTTTTTACATCGTTTTTGGGTTTTCTTGGTGCAACTTGTTCAAAAAGTCTTAGGCCAGAAATTACTTTGATAGCAAAACTGGAAATTTGTGGACACTGAAGTCCAATGATCGTCTTAACTGTTGATAGGACTGATTCTGATTTAAAGCTCATACTATTACAAATACAAGCTACACATGGCCTTTGTGATTGATAGGGCTATAAATGTAAAATGAAATTATATGCCATTGTTTATAGCTACTTACCATTTGTCTATGTGCTATTGTGTCCACATGCATTCTAACATTCAGACAGACCAGCTGACAAACTTCCCTTGCCTGTTATTAACTGTTAACACTAACCCTAACGCTAACCTCACCTCTAACCCTGGCCCCACATGTGGACACGAAAGCAGGTGGACAAGATGGTAGATGCTGAGACTGGTGAAACATTTTTTCCCTTTGGGTTGAATCTGACGAACTGAATTGTTTACTGAAAGTAAATGGAAAAGCACAGGACTTCTTTACACCATGCCGTCATAAGCAAAGGCAAAATTGTGTGCAAACAGTAAAGATCAGTTTTAAACGCACGGAAATGAAAATTTGAAATGATTATAAAGTATCAATAACTTTTTTTTCATTCCTCGGCTAGAGTTCCAAGGTTCAGCTGTGGTAAGAGTTTTGGGTGTGTGGCCGTTTTTGCCCTCCATTAAGGCAGCCGTATTTCTAGTCAGGTAGGGGTGTAACGATGGATGAAACGTCATGATCAAATACTACTGCTAGGGTAGATAGGAGGAAGGGTGTTAGAATTTTTGGGAAGGATACTGAGAAGGTGGTAGTGCTGGTGGTGGGGGGTGATGGGGTGTTGAAATGTTCTGGTAATTAAGGATGGGGAAAGAGGTGTAATGACTGAGGATGGAGATCAATTTTTTGAAATTATTATTTTTTAAAGATTATTTGTATTCGTTTTGTAGGGGGATATGGGAAAGGCAGTAACACTTTGATTAGGGTCAGGAGAAGGTGGGGGTGGGGAGCATTTTTAGAAAAAGTTGATTTAAAAACGAAAGTAGACGTTGCTAGTTTTAGCGTGTATGATTGAATAATAGGGTTTTCTTTTTTTGGTGTTGCATTTCAGGATAACAGTTTATTTGAAAACAAAATCAGGGGCATGGGTTTTAGAATGCATAATTGAGGGTAAGAAACTGGGAGACGGTGAGGATGCATTACAGAAAAGTGGCGTCGTTAAACAGGAGGGATAGTCGGTGATGGTCAGTGGGAATGAGAGAGTGCGTGCGAGCATGTGCACGCGCGCGTGTTTTATTTGATCTATTTCTATTGTATTTGAAGGATAACGGAATAAGCACACATGCACTTTTTTACATGCAGTCCTCCTGTATTTAGTGTATATGCGATTTTATAAATTTTGTCATCTGTTCCGACCAGCACATAATGGCCTACTCTTCCGAAAAGCGGAACATGTTTTAGCGCGTGTGCACAATGTTCTGCATGCGTTCGCACACAGGAGCTCATTTTATAGTCTCATCCAAAGGATATGTGTGTGTGTGTGTGTGTGTGTGTGTGTGTGTGTGTGTGTGTGTGTGTGAAGGAAGAATATGTGCTGCAGGTGAATGGAATGGTATACCACAGGTATTTGTCATCACCAGCTTGTGCTATATTGTACAACCAGCACAAAAATTGCATACCCTTTTGTACGTGTGTGTGTGTGTGTGGTTTATTTTATTCTTTTGAGGTTAATGAAGTGGAAAACGGCACATAGTGAAATGATATCAAGTTCGCTGTGTGTGTATGGTTGAAAGAAATTCCTTCAATTACTGGCCTTGCAGCTGGAACCAATATTTACTTTAAAACAATTGCTATTTTGAAAAGGATAGAAGTGGAAGATGTACTCTAATACAGTGTGGTACAGGTGGTGGATTTTTGTTAGCCATTCTTCTTGCTTGTACTTCGTGGTCTTGTGAAAAGTGGGTTATGTAAAAATAGAAAATGCTTTGGCATGCATGTGGTTTTATCTTAGTGGTTGATTATAAACTGTTTACAAGCAGTTGTAAAGTTTTATCTTAGTGGTTGATTATAAACTGTTTACAAGCAGTTGTACAAGTTTTATCTTAGTGGTTGATTATAAACTGTTTACAAGCAGTTGTACAAAACTATTGGCTGTATCAATGTATTTTGCTTTAAATCACTTTGTTCAAGAAGAAGAAAAATGAGCCAGGAATGCTGGTGGGTAGCTAGTCTTGTATTGTGCCACAGAGAGTAAACTGTAAGAGCAGTACCCTCTGTTATAAATGGCTTACAATACAGCACCCTTCTACCTCTGTGAATGTCTTCACCTGTACACCACCTTGTCCCCACCGTTCTGCTGTAGATACCCTATGCTTACAAACACCCAGATTCAAACAATTCACCATTGGCCATTGCTCTTTCTCTGTTTCTGGTCCATCGACTTGGAACAATCGTCTATGCCAGAAGCCTACATACAACACTTGCAAATCCAGCCTCAAGACATACTCATTTCCATCCCAAGATTTCCCCTACTGTTTCATATATATATATATATATATATATATATATATATATATATATATATATATATATATATAATATATATATATATGTATCTGCCCCCTACCTTTCAACAGCCAGAATCTCCATTGCCCCACCAGAATGTGTGTGTGTGTGTGTGTGTGTGTGTGTGTGTGTGTGAACTTAAATTTGATAAATCTATTTGTGACTGCTTTGATGTGTATAAATTTATACTAGTTGAATATAAATGCTTTGATTTCTCACATGATATAACGCTACATAAATTCCATGTATTTTTGTCTTGGGCTTAATTACCAAAAGCTGATGTTACATTAATTTTATTTTTTTGATGCACTCAATTCAAAGTACTGAGCGCAAAGTGAAGCAGTTCATTGCTGATGCCCTTTGTCTTTTTTTGTTGTAGATGGTAGGGTTTGGGTGCTAACTGCTGTTACATTGCCCACTGTAGCTAAAAAATATTCCAACATAGCCTGATATCATTGTTGGTAAAGTTTGTAGTGATGTTATTGCTTTGCTCATAAATACTTGCTTGTCTTGGGCTGACCTGTTCCCCAGCTGAAAGGCCCACGTGTGTGTTGTGTGGTGTCTCTGGCACCATTGGGTTGCTTGGCCTCACATTTTTATCTTCTGCATAAACATCAAACATGATAATGCTGCTATGTGGGACCCAAAAAAACTGTCGCATAATTTTCTTCCAAACATAACACCACCTTCCCCCCGCTTTGAAATTGTTAAAAAAAAAAAAAGAATTGTAATATGACGCATTGAATTTACATGTTCAGTAAAAAATTTTTTGTACTTGGTGTTTTATTATCTTCCAGTAGCGTGTTATATTTTTTGCTTTTGTGTTAAGTATTGTCAGTGGTTTCCTTGCTCTGTAAGTACATTTCATTTAAAGACCTTTTTATTTTTCCTAGAACCTAGACAAGCTTGTTATAGAATCCCAACTGGAAATGTACAAAGGTATGCACCACTAGATTTAATTACCTATGTCAAATGTAAAATGATGTTGCAATTTCCTTTAAAGGATGAAACAAAAAGATGTTTCTTGTAGCCAGTATTGCTTCCATTTTGCCTATGTTCCATATCAGCCATGTACAGAATTGATGATGAATTCATACCTTGAAATGTTGAAAGATCTAATTGTGGTGAGCACACACCACTGGCACTTGACCACCCAACTGACTTTCTTTCCTGTGAAAAGTACAAGCTTGGCACACTTAGTTTACTCCTCCTCTAAAACTTACAAGCTGATGTTTTGCATCTAATTTATTCAGGGGTTTGTGTTTTCTGGCTGTTAAGATAACGTGGCTAGAATTGAGCTTTTTGTCGCTTTCATGTTATAAAAACAAATTGGAATGAACGTCATTATGGTTGGAGGTGCTTCTTTCCTTGAAAAAAATTCAAGCTTTACACAAACTCCTCATTAAGCTCATGTTTTGCTCGTATTTATTAAGGGTGTTTATTTGGTTGTAAAACACGGAAAGCACGAAGCTTGAAACGTTTTGGAGGTGTTTCAAATGGTACAGGAATTCAAAAGCAAACAAAAGTCAGTGGGTTGGTCACAGTGTCACTGCTGGTCAGAGCATTGGGAAAAGCCTACCTCCCCCTTCAGAAAAAAAAGCTGGAGTTAGGGTTGGGTAGCCGGCTCGCAGCTGAAATAAATCAAAATGAAAAGGAACCTTCAGTATGTATTGTTAAAATTTGATGAAAAGTAATACGTATACAAATGTGCAGATATATGACGTGGAAAATAAAGCAAGACATGACCAAAACCTTTGTTCGGAGCTTCATGTATGACTGACTGACTGACTGTGCGTTCACACATGTTTAAACAAATGTGAGTATGCGCACAAGTTCTCGGATGCATATACATGTTTTATCTGTAACCCCCCCCCCCCCCCCCCCACACCTCTTCTCACTCTCTCTCTACTGCTCTGAGTCCGTCTCTGTTGCTCTCCTCTCACTTCACTTGGTGTGTGTGTGTTTTATATTTTGTACTTTTCAGATAAGTAGAGGCAAAATCAGTTATTTCTGTTAACTTTCATGGTCTTGTCTATAATTTATAATTTAGTTTGTTTGGTTTTTTGTTTTTGTTTTTGAGGGCCTGGTGTAAAGAAGCTTCTAGCATATCCAACTACCCTCAGATATTCCAGAGTTAAAGAGTTAGTTCCTTCCTTCCATTCAGATTTATTCAATCACTCCATTAAAATACCCTGAGGGGATGCCAAAGGCCTGTCCGTATGAATAGCATCCCCACCTACTGGAAATGCTGTCCAAGGAATTCCCTCTTTTCTAACCCTCTTTGTTTCTTTCTTCCTTTTCCTCCTTTCATCTCCTTGTCTATGTTCTGCCTTCTTGGTCCATTCTCCTGCCTTTTTTCAGAAAGATTGAAACGATAATAATTCTCTCCCAAAGTCATGATGCACCAGGCTCGACTTGCCCGGCGCTTAACAGCAGCACAGCACATTTTCGCTCATATGACAGACAACAGTGCCTGCTGTCTGATGTTTGACAACTAAGAAATCCGTTAAACATCTGTGAACAACTCTTGGACATATTCAGATGTATTCAAAGGCCTGTGGGAAGTAAACCTGCGTGCACAAAATATGTACTTCTCAAAGTAGTTAATGAGTACATGCATACACACAAATCATTCAAAGGCACGCATACTGCAAAAAGTTAGCAGCGGCAGCAGTATATCCTCTGAAGCTATGACTTTCTTCATGGCTATGTGCTTGAAAAGTCATTCATGCAAACTTCAACCAGCATGAAAGCCAACAATCTTACAGATTTGAGTCAATCAGAGCGCAACTTCATAAAAAGAGCAATGAACTTCGTAGTGGATGGAAAGAGACCAAAGGGAAGACCTAGCAAAACCTGGGCTGCCTGTATTGCAGATGATCTTAGAGAAAGGGGCATAAATAAGGAGGAGGCTCAAAACAGAGAGAGATGGAGAAGGCTCATCAATGTCAAACCTCCCCTGGGAGAAACATGACAAAAAAGGAAGAAGAAGAGCGCAACTTCTTAGTAACCCTGAGTTAAGCTGGGGAATGCTCAACAACATCTTCATTATTATAATCATCTTATCAAATTTATCCATCTTGGGGGTGGGGGTGGGGGAGGGGAGATAGAAAGAGAGAATTCAATTCAATTCAAATACTTTATTATCTCAGAGACATAAAAAAAATTATGCAGGTTACAAGCCATATGTAAAAATAGTAAACAAGTAAACATAATGGAAACATGGAAAAAATACCACAACACAGTATCTGAACATCAGCACACACCCATCAGGAGGAAGGGAGGGAGAGAGAGAATAATTATGAAGATGATCTTGATAATGATGATGAAGATGGTTTTTATGAATGTGTACAGTTCTTATGTATATAAAATTGCTGCCTTTAGAATGAATTGATTATCGATTTTTGAAGTCAAAGTTTCCTTTTACACAATTGATCTTTTTATCTTGACTCCTCATATTAATCAGTATTTAAATTTTATTATCCCCGCATTATTTAAATTAAAAAAAAAATATTCTTTTATTTCGAGGATAATGGAATAGGCACTGATGGGTTTTTTTTTCTTGTAGTCCCCGTATGGATGCAGTTTTGTAAATGTTGTCATCCGTTCCCACGGCACACAATGACCTACTCTTCCGAAAAGCAGAACGGCTTTTAACATGTGCGCCAGATGTTCTGTGTGCGTTCGCACACGGGACCTCGGTTTATAGTCTCATCTGAAGGACTTTTGGGGAGAGTGGAGTCTGCACTGATGTTAACTCCAGGGGAAAATATCCCCTTGAACGTGAATGGGTCCTGGGTCAGCAGATCAGGAATACATCACTCTAACCACCAGGCTATCCCGTTCACACCCCCCCCCCCCCCCCGCGCGGTATGTGTGTGTGTGTGTGTGTGTGTGTGGTGTGTGTGTGTGTGTGAAGTCAAGTCAAGTCAAGTCAAGTCAAGTCAAAAACACTTTAATCATCCCATGAAGGGCAATTACAATACTGACAGACACATTGATACCTATAATTATCTCACAAGACACAAGGAAAATACATTTCAGATTGTTGTAAACATTCCAAGATAGCTTAAAAAAATTATCATACACAAACCCAGGTGCGCGCATACACACGCACCGCGTACACACACACACACACACACACACACACACACACACACACACACACACACACACACACACACATGGGAATACAATGTTGTAAAAACCATTGATTGGAAAAGATATAAACTTTTTTTTACGCGTGCACGCACGCACGCGCGCACACACACACACACACACACACACACACACGCGCATATGAACACAGTGTTATCACACATTCACACACACGTGCACCCGCGCACCATAATGACCATTGTCTAGTAAAGACATAAACTTGTGTGTGTGTGTGTGTGTGTGTGTGTGTGTGTGTGTGTGTGTGCATGCACGTGAATGTGAAACTTGTATAGCATGTATATGTTGTTTGCAGAGTACGAAATGCGTTTATTTGGTATGGTGCTGTAAGCTCTGTGATGTAAGATGTTTGCCATTTTTCTTTTTATCCTTTGATGTGTAATCCTTTGATCGTAATCTGCGTGAATTTATCTGTTTTGAAATAATAAAGTATTTGAATTGAATTAAATTGAATTGAATATCAAGAATTGGGGGTTGGGGGTAGGTTGGGAAGGGGGAGTATGTATGTGGAAAGTTTCAAAGATTTTCTCCCCCCCCTTCCTCCCAAATAAATACAGGTGAAAGGAGACAACAGGTATCTGGACTGTGACTCCAGGTGACTGGAGTCAAGCGCAATGGTGAAGGAGGGTGACATGAAACGGGGTGGGGGTGGGGGGTAACCCTTGTGCTGAAAAGCGGGTGGCGAAAATAATTAAATTTCTTTCATAACATTTCAGTTAAAAGACATTTTGGTTTACCTCCCCTGACAAGGTTGAATTGCTCTCCCTTGGAAGCGCATTCCGCAGTGGTTGGCAAGGAAAACGACGCAGACCGTCTACATTCGTTGCAGATTTGTATCTTGTTTTCCTTTTAATCTCTTCATCATGTCCAAAATCAAACTCCTCTGCGTAGGACCCACACAGGTAGGCTTACTTTTGGACATTTGGCTATTATACATGAACAAAAAGTTGATCAAGCCGGTATGATTTATCTTTGCTCAAATTAAATAGTCTCTCACAATCAGAAGGTTCTTTTTCCTAATAATCATATGATGAATAAGAAATTAAGAAGAGCCAGAATGTTAAGTATGAACTCGATTCTGTTGAATATCGTTTTTAAGTATTTGGAAGCCTTAACCGTCTAGATTAGAAGTAGAACCGCTGGTAGCCAGTTTACAGACGAACATAATTATTATGAATAAGCACGTGAAAAATAAAGCTTGGTATAGTTCTGTGTTATGTGTATTGCTGCATTCTTTACTGGCTTTAACGCTGGCTTTATACACATGATAAATATAGTATATGCACAGAGAATGCACAACATTAACAGTTTGTGTGTGTGTGTGTTTGTGTGTGTGTGTGTGTGTGTGTGTGTGTGTGTGTGTTTAGGATGGTGAAAATGTCCATGATCACACCATTGTATATCTGTTTTTTTTAAAAACTGGGCTGTCTTCTTTTTCTAAACTTGACATACTTACATATAATTATATAATATTTCCTCTGTATGTGCTGCATGATATTCGTGATATGTCAAGTGTGTGCTCATTACACCCCAAAGTTCTTTAAAAAAAATGATGGATGTTTTGACGTTGATTTTGAATTTGAATGGAATGCATTATGATGAGGATTTTGGTGTGTTTGACAACAGTTTGTGAAAACATCTTTCTTTTTCTACAACTTGAGTGCATAGTTACAGATAACATTATATAATATTTTTGTGTGTGCTGCTGATATTGTGATATGTAGTGTGTGTTTGGTGTTTGTTGTGGCAAGACAATTGTTTGTGTTTTTACTTTGATTTGAATTTTACATGAATGATTATGAGAGGAGGGGACAACAGTGGAGAAAGTACAGTATTTGCAATTTTTTTGTGCATAACAGAGTGTTCTGTGGTGAATACAGAACCAAACACAGGTGTGAGTAATTATTTATGTATTTATTTGTGTTATGAGGTAATGGATAGTCGTGTGTTTTTTCATAGTATTGTGTATTGGTTTTTTAATTTTGATTTTACCCACTGGCACAAATGACATCTTAGAAAGTGGAGACAGATAGGGGAAATGTTTCGTGTTGCACACGGGCTGTTTATGTGTGAAGACTGAAAGATTTTTTTGTCACTGGAAGAGGG
Organism: Rapana venosa; assembly: GCA_028751875.1. Lineage (NCBI taxonomy): Eukaryota > Metazoa > Mollusca > Gastropoda > Neogastropoda > Muricidae > Rapana > Rapana venosa. Next base: position 41,686,560 of record CM054157.1, on the reverse strand, counting down.
AGTGATCGAACCCATCCATTGTTGCATGCGAACGCTTAATCACCCACATTCTGTGTGTGTGTTTGTGTGTGCATGTGTGTGTTTTTTTAATGTGTGCATGTGTTTGTGTGTGTGTGTGTGTGAGTTTGTCTATGTGTGTACTTACATACATGCATCCTTCATACATTTTTTTGGTTCATAACACATATGTGTGCATGCACATCCATGTGTACAAAAACCCCCCACTTTTTCTGTTGACTATTATTTGTTTTTTTTTCTTAAGAAAAGGTAATTATTCTGGTTCATCATTTCTTTATTAGTAATATTACTAATTCATTTTCAGTTTTGATATGTATATTTGTGTTGTTATTCAGATTTATGTTATTCATTACACACTCATGGTTTATTTTTTTGCAGGTATGCTAGGTTTGATATTTCTCATGTTAATTTTTCAGTAGTATAGCAATATAGAAATAGTAGGCCTTGGTTCTTAAGAATGTTCAATGTCACAAAACTTCATTCCAAAATAAGCACTACTATGCTGTCCATGAGTTAAACTTTGTTGTTTTATTGTGACAGAATCCTGGAGTTTGAAGTCAATGGTTTGTCAGCACCTGGCCGCTCTTCTGTGGATGTGGAGCTGTGGGATTGTAGCGGAGACAATAAGTGAGTGACATTGGTTTGACTGTTAGTACTCTCTTTTGTTTACAACTTTTGACTAGTAAAACTCTTTTGGTTACAACTTTTGACTATCAAAACTCTCTCTTTTGATTACAACTTTTGACTGTTAAAACTCTCTTTTGATTACAACATATATATGTATACTTTTCTGAGTGAGTGTCTTTGCATCTTTTGAGATTACTCATGTTGAGACAGGCAGGCAAGGCAGACAGGCACACACACAGGCTGACACAGACTCTGTCACACAGACACAGACACAGACACACACATATACACACACACACACATGTGCAGGTGTGTTTGAGTATGTGTGTGCGTGTGTATGTATATGTGTGCAATTTATATTTTCTAATGTATTATTTTATCGATTTTCCTCCTTTTACTGGTTCAATTTATTGGTAAAGGTTGCAATAATGTAGTATTTCAGTATAATCATTAAGAAATTTGTTCTTAGATAGATGGCTTGATGAAAAAAAGCAAATGCATTGATTATTCAATGTACCATCTGGAAATAAAAATTTGACTTGACTTGACTTGACACACACACACCACTCACTCACTCACTCACTCACTCACTCACTCACTCACTCACTCACTCACTCACACCACTCACACCCCACACACACACACACACACACACACACACACACACACACACACACACACACACTATAACTCATGACCATTATCATCTAAGGAAGAAATCAGATAGGATGATGACAGCACCACTGTGTTGCAGGTTCGAGGCTTGCTGGCCGGCCATCACTCAGGATGCCATGGGTGTGATCTTTGTCTACAACCCGGATCAGCCAAACCACGACCAAGATCTGGAAAATGGTTCGTATGAATATTCTCTCCATTGCCCTGATGTCTTGCTGACTTCTTCTTCTTCTTCTTCTTCTTCTTCTTCTTCTTCTTCTTTTTCTTCTTCATTTTTTGTCATGTTTCTCCCAGGGAAGGTTTGACATTGATGATCCTTCTCCATCTCTCTCTGTTTTGAGCTTCCTCCTTATTTATGCCCCTTTCTCTAAGATCATCTGCAATACAGGCAGCCCAGGTTTTGCTAGGTCTCTTCCCTTTGGTCTCTTTCCATCCACTACAAAGTTCATTGCTCTTTTTATGATGTGGTGGTCTGCTCTCCGTTGAACGTGCCCAAACCAGCGCAGTCTATTGCTAGTAGCTACAGACTTCTCTATAGTTCTTCATTCGTCTTGCTGACTGACTGACTGAATGTGTGGAAGAAGGAAATAGAGTTATACACAGTCCAGGTAGACAGGAAGAAAGACAAGCAGTGAGAGGGATATGTGCCCGAGTATGCCTGTGCATGCTTGCCTGCATGCAAGCATATATTCAGATGGACAGCACACACACATGCACACATGCATGCATGCACACACACACGCAGGCATGCACACGTGCACGCAGGCATGTAGGCATGCACACACACACTCTCACGTACACACACACACACACACACACACGCACACACATGCATGCACACACACACGCACACACATGCACACACACACACTAAAACACATGCGCACGCATGCACGCACACATGCACTCACGCACACACACACACACTTATTCATTGTACAATCTGAAAATAAAAGTTTGACTTTGACTTTGACTTTGACTGTGACTTTCACACACACACACACACACACACACACACACACACACACACACACACACACACACACACACACACACACAGCACATGCACAGGCACATGCACAGGCACACACACACACACACACACACACACAGATGCATGCACATATACTATCAGACTTCAGAAGTCAGATCAATACTATGAAGTAAGATGATCAACATAATAAAAGGCATAAATAAATTTACAAACAACCTGAAAGTATAAATGTAAGCAGTAAAATTCAGTAGAGTTAATAACAAGCATTCATGACAGAAATGTAGGACATTGGTTTATATTCCCATCTGAAGAACTTGCAGGGGAAAGGAGTGAGAACTAAGTCAAGTCAAGTCAAGTCAGGTCAAAATGATCTTTATTGAGTGTATAAGATTGATGTTTGCATTGCTGTTGTTGGGCTTACTTTTCTGGGGGTTGCCCAGGGTATGCGCTCTGTCAGACACATCCCATCTGAGAACCACTGTGAGGCTCTAAGCACACATTGGTTGAGAAGTTTGCATCTGTGACTGTTTTTAACAACTTCGCCATTCTTAAAGGGAAAAAAAATCCTTCAAAAGAACACAGCAGATATTTGAATCTGCACTCCCACAGTTCTGTCAGATGATAACTTCAGTGCTCTAACCACCAGACTATTTTGCCCCATCCAATTTGTCATGATTAGACACACGCAAAATCTAGCAGTCGGAAATGAAGGACACTGTTTTGGTCATTGCTGTACAAGGATTCAGATCACCCTTGGCCTGACCAAGCTGAAGCCAAAGCGCTGTGTGTGCTTTGCTCACCACATCCCCTCTGCCTCTGAGAGAGTGAAGAGTTTTGGCCGTAAGTCACAGCCAGTGGAGTGTGTCCTAGTGTGCGCATGGCATGGTCTGGGCTGTTGATATTAGCCATAGTAATCTATCTTATGGTGTTCATTAACATTATCTGTGTTAGCTGTGTATGTTCATGAGAATGATGTGTATGTGTTGTGAAATGCTCACAAGTTAAAAAGGAATGAATGTAATGGTTTTTATGTTTTCTTTTTTGTTGTTGGTTTAATCTAGATAGTTTTGATTTAAAACCTGAATGCTGTTTAAGTGTTTTTGTGGTAGAATTGATGATGTGTGTGTTGATTTTATGTCTTTGTGTGAAGTACTCTACAAGGTCATATACTGGTGTTATTTTGTATGTGTAGAAATTGTGTGTGTGTGTGTGTGTGTGTGTTGTATGAGCACAGACACATGTATTTATGAATGCTGTGGTGGCATATAATCTATGTTCACATACTATCATTCCTGTTAATGAATACAAAATAGCTCATTGATTTGTAGCATTTTCATGTTTTACAATGCACTGTGATTTATCAAATACTCATCTTTTGTTTAGTTGTCTTTTATTCTGAATGAAGATATTCTGCTGCCCCAATTCTTCCAGTCATCATGTCCACAATACATAGTGTCAGCCTGTTTGCTGGATGTGTTTGTGTCATTCCATAAGTAGACACTTCATGCAAAGGTGGACATGTTTTCAACACTGGTGCACAAGATATGCACACATCCACGTACAGTACCTTGATTTAAAGTTTCCTTCAAAGGATATACTATATGGAATCAGAACCAACATGAACTGTTAAAAAGTCAAAAAAAGACCCCCCTCCCTACCACACACACACACACACACACACACACACACACACACACACACACACACACACACAGACACACACACACACACATACACACACACACACACACACACACACACACACACACACACACACACACACACACCAAACCATCCCATCATCTTAACAAGCTCAGGTGAACATCAACTTATACACCTTCACACTATTTTGAAGTCGTCAGTTCTGGTTTTTGAACCGGAGAGCTGCTGTGGTCCTTAGTTTTCCAGCAGTGGCAACCAGTGTTGTAAATGATGGATTGTGCCAGACTGTTTCTTTTTCTGGCCTGACATTCCTGAAGACTCACTGTAGCACAGCACTTAAGAGCTGTTTTCCAGATTCCTCAAGTTGTTGGGGTTACTTGCCAAAGCCTGAATCCTTGCTAGTGATTTTCCAGCTCATTCTGTCATGTCAATCTGGTGGTTTTTGTTAATTTTTTGTTTTTCCTATATACTCATTTGTATCTCTGTCCCAACATTTCAGAGTGAGGCCATTGGATCTTGCAACATGGCCATCCAGCCTTTCTCTTCCTAACCACTGTCTGGAGCTCTCTGTATAACTATTCAACATGGAAGAAATTATATCCTGCTCTCAACTTTACCGTAGACATTTTCCTTTAGTGAACAACTCCACCCACCACCACCACCACCACCACCACCAAATCGCAGAAAGCTAAGCTGATAGTGTGAGTGTGTGTGTGTGTTATGATGTTAAAGGTACAAATTCTTTGGCACGCAAAAGTCCATGAAGGTGAACGGGTGTATCATATTTGAACACCACAAGCCTAACGCGTCCGAGGTGGTGCGAACAGAGCTGCGTAAGTTGCTTCGTCTTTGACCGGTTGTTTCTGTTCTCTGTTTGTATCTCTCTTCTTTTTCTTTTGTATTTCTTTTACCTATTTCTTGGCTAGAGCTCCGAGGTTCACCAGTGGTGAGATTGTTGCGTATGCGACTATTTCCCCTCAGCCTCCACCCCCCCCAACCATTTATATAGCTACATTCCAGCTTCAGGGATAAACATGACACCTGTGTGCATGCATTTAAAAAAAGAAGAATTTTGTCATCCTTTCCTACTAGCACGATTTAGCCTACTCTTTCCAAAGGTGGAGTGGGGTTTTAACGTGTGCAAGAATTCTGTGTGCACTTGCACATGGGGCCTCGGTTTATAGTCTCATCCAAAGGTCTATGACATTCAGTTCAACTTTATCGTCAAACTGGAAGAGAAGGCGAGGCTGGGAATCCAGTCCAGAACCTCAGAGTTTACTTGTTAGGCAGGTGAACGTCTTAACCATCCTGCCACCTTCCATCTTGTTTGTATTGATAGTTTTTCAGGTTCTAGCTCCTAATGATTTATACCAGCTTGTGTTAACATTCCTTAAAATCCAGTTCATTCATTCTCTCCAAACCTCTTGACTGTTTATGTTTTGTTAGTTATAGTTGCTCATGTCTGTTGTCATAACTACCTTTATTGTGGGATTTTGTGCGTTTTAAGTCAAATATTTTGAATATTCTTTTTGAAGAACATGATGATGATGATGATTTGTGGTATTGATGTAAGTGAACTTCTAACTTTTGTCATTGCTGTGTATGGATATGAACAGTTTGTATATAATAATGTGTAGGGTAGTATACCATAAGTGTTGCATGTTATAGCACCTGTGTATAAATACTCAGTGGTTGTTTCATATGATAACTTTTTTGTTGTTGTGAACGATGTTAGACTCGTTCTGTCCTGAGCGTATTGAAATATCAGTGTTAGTACTGTTATTGTATCTTATTTATCCACTGGTGTCTTATTAGAGAGAGAGAGAGAGAGAGAGAGAGAGAGAGAGAGAGAGAGAGAGAGAGAGAGAGAGAGAGAGAGAGAGAGAGAGAACTCAAACTCAAACTCGAGTATTTTGAACTCATATATTGTATTGAGAGGCTTCTTTACACCAGGCCCTCAAGGGGAAAAAGTGAAACAGAGAGAGAGAGAGGAGAGAGAGAGAGAGAGAGAGAGAGAGAGAGAGAGAGAGAGAGATTGAGATTAAGTGTGTGTGTGTGTGTGCCATGCATTTTTAACATATATGTGTGTGGATATATGTTGAGAGTGGCAAGGAGTAGAGATATTCATCACAACAGCTACACACATAGACATAGACTCAGACACCCAACGTACACACGCACGCACGCACACACTGAGACTCAAACACTCACACTCACACACACAACACACACACATACATACACACACACTTTTTTAAAATGAAAAACTTTGGCTCATCATCGTGAAGGAAGTCTTTTCTTATTTTGTGTCTTAACTTTTCATGCTGGTTTTGTTTCTTCCAATTTTCACCTATGAACTTGACAAAGCAAAACAAGGCAAAAACAAACAAACAAACAAACAATAAAGCTTCTTTATGGGTCCTGTTTTCTCAGCTTCTCCCTTTGTCAAGCCAAGGAGACTGACAGGTCCTGAGTTACATTTCATGTTTAGTGTTTGCGACACGTATTAAGCATGCATGAAGGTTTTGTCATTCTAGAAGTTACTCTAATTCATTTTGGCTTTTGAAGCATTTTGCATCCTTTACTCAGCAAGTATCAGGGTTCATAGGAATCTTGTTTGGCTTTGGCAGAATTTTGCATTGCATATGTCAGAGTTCTGTCTTGTTTGATGTTTGTATGATTCGTTTTGGATTTGAGCATGTACATTACATCAGCTGTTTTGTATACATTTTTCAGTGCTTTGTGTTCATATTAAAACTGTATATCCTGAAGCTTGTGAGGATTATTAAAAAGAAAACTGACTTCAGTTATGAGCAAATCATCCAGGGACTTATAAATTCAGAGATATTTCAGTTCAGCTGTTATTAGTTGCAATTTGTGCAGGGGAAAATGAAAAAAAATGCATATAATTATATTCATATGTATATATACATATGTATATATATATAATACTCAAAATATAAGCACAATATCCCCAAAGGGGTGGGGGTAGGACTGAAGGGGGAACTTGCATGACTTGTTCTGATTCTTTACAAAAATTCCTTCTAAATTGAAATAACCAAGCTCGTTTATGCTTCCACTCTTTGGAGACATATCCAGATTAAAAAAAAAGTGCATGTTTGATTATACAAGGTAAGATAGCATTTATCAATCAATTAGTTGTTTGCATACACGTTCATTTTTGGTATGGATAACATTTTGTTTTTGTTGTTGATTCTGATGACATGTTTATTGCGTTCCCCAGTTGTCTTTCTTTTGGGCTGTTTGCTATTGTTCAAGGCTTTTTCAGACAAAAAATGCACAGAGCTTGACATTGGCTCTTATACAGACTGAGGAAATCAAAACAAAAAAATACAGAATCAAAGCAAGGAAGAAAACAAAGACAAACAAAAAGTTTGAAATATGAAAATATTGAGACAAAAAGCAAGCAAGCAGGCAAGCAAGCAATCAACAAAACTTCTTTAAAAGGCAGTTTGAAGATAACATTTTGTTTTGTTTAGAACACATGAAAATATCTACCCCCAATGACAGGATCATTTATGTAGAAAACTGTAAATTAGTCCAGAACTCTGCTTCGCTGTGAAAAACTGTATGCCATGATATAGACTTGTGGAAAATCATAAGCCAAGAACTGCGTTTCAGCGTGAATAACTATGTGTTAGTTAGTAGGAATGGTTGATTTTGATTTTGTTCATTGTTCTCAATACTTATCATAATTGTTGGTAAGTCTTTCTCTCTGGCTAGTATATCAGACTTGTTGCCACAGTGCTTTCAGATGCATTGTCACTGAAATCTCCCCTAAGTTTTCATGGCATACTGTGAAAAAGTGTATACATATGGGCGATTTAGTTGTAAAGCTGTCAGGTAGTTTTGTTTTTCTTCTGATTTTAGAGAAACGATGACATAACAGTATTAAGAGCTGTTTTGAGAGGAAAAAATAGACATCTGTGTTATGGTTCAACTTAATTAACAAGAATACTGCTTCATCCACTGTCATACACTTTATAATTTTGCGTTGTTTATTAGTATTAAGGAATGAATGACTACACTTACGCTGAATCCTTTTTTCTTCTTTTTGTTCAGCTGTGAAAGGGGATGGGTTTTGAATATGTCTTCATTTTTTTCAGGAACGTTGCCTTTTCAAAGATGAAAACCAGTATCATGTTTATCACGGAAAAGAAACAAAATCTTAATGTTGTCTTTACTTTCCTAGTCTTTTATGTGTAAGCACTTATGAAAGAATATACTCAAATCCATCAATTTTGTGTTTTTTTCCAGTATCCTTTATTCATACATGATGATGATGATTATTATTATCCTTAATTATTATTATTATTATTATTATCATCATTATTATTATTAAGATGAAGATGATGATGATCATCATCATCCGATGATGATGAAGAAGAAGATGATGATGATGATGATCATCATCATCATTGTCATTATTATTATTATTATTAATATTATCATTATTGCATTCTACTGTTTATTTTAGTATTCTTTATTCATACATCATCATTATTATTATTGCATTCTCCTCCTCCTGCCATCCCTGTGTGTACTGACAGTGTGGTGTGGTGATGTCAGCGGCAGGGTTTTCCAAGATGCCCAGGGTCAGCACCAACATCGAGGAAGACCCAGACGCCGTCCGTTCCGGCTTCAACCGTTTTCTGGAAATGATCGTCACCGCCATTTCCCGCCACAGAGAGAAGGAGGAGCTGAACATCATGAACCAGTGATCTCCCTTCGCCTGCTGCTGCTGCTGCTGCTGCTGCTAGCTGGGGACTCTCTCTTAGAAAGCTGACATACTTGTTTCACGAGGCAATCCGTGATGGTTTGTTTTTGGTTTTGTTAGTGGACTTTTTGGGTTTTTTTAATCTTAATGAAAGTGTGAGGCTGGGTACTGGCATGGTTTGAATGTTCTGCAAATATGAGGGTTATAAAAATGTTATCAGTTTGAATGTTCACTAAGCAGTGCTTAGCACTGTAACATTCTTTGTTGTTGTTGCAGATTTTGTTTTCATCTTTGTAAAAGTTCAGGATTGGGTTATGGGATGGTTTTAACTCTCTGTCAATGTATGGTGTTGAAAATGGTGTAGAAAGATTTACATGTTGTGTTGCAGAAGTTTATTTATTCACTAGGCAGTCCTTCAGCAGTGAAATATTTATTTTTCTTTCATCTTGGTGAAAGTGTAGTGTTGGGCAATGGAATGGTTTGAATGTTCTACAGAAGTATGTTTATAAAAAATGATGTGTTTTTGTTATGGTTTTGGGAAAAATTAAAAGTAATGAGATCTAGATAAGCATGTTGCAAGGCATATACAATATTATTTCATGGAGCAGATATTATAGAATTGTTATATACATATACTGTTTTTTTTGCTGTTGGTGGAATGACTATACTTGGCTATGACTGTGTGGATTGATGGTCTAATGCTAATGTACCTGTCTAGAAAGCAAAAGATCATTGTTTTTTTTTCCCCTGGAATCCAGACCCTCCCCCCCCCCTCCATTATACCGTGGTCTGGGTGCCAGTCAATGGAATGATATGATAATCTGAGGTCATATGTTCAACATAACATTTAGCACACTCCAAAAAACCCATGGCATCAAACGAGTTTTATCTGGCAAAATGCTGTAGTGAAAAAGGCACACTGAGGAAACCAAATACACCTGCAGGCAGGAAAACAAAGATAAATGCATGGTACTGCTCTTGTGGGAAGGTGCACCCTCCGAGATGATAGCAGCACACAGTTTTTTTGGTAGGAAAACCTGCTGTGATTGAAGCTGGAAAACAAGACAGCACCGTCAATAACTCACCTGATAGCAGAAGCTGTGCATGACACAGAGAATGCAGTGTATTCCAAATGGAGAGTATTTTGATGCCTCTAAGATCTGGAATTTTTCTGAAAAACTTGGAAGGAAAATTAGTGATTAAAAGGAATGTTTTGATAAAACAACAGTCAAGCGCCATGAGAAATGAACTAAGAGAAAATGCAAATAAGCACCAGTGATTAAACAGCAAGACAGTTTTTTTGAATCAAAGACATCCACTGAGGATTTGTGGTATTGTTGTGTTAGTATTGTGTGTTGGTATTGTGTCTTGGTAATGTGTGCTGGTTGATTTCTTATTTATATTCTTTTTTTTTCAGAATTGGGTGTTGGTTATTTTGGACAACAAAGCTGTATTTTGGTATTTCTGTGAACTGAGAGAGAGAGAGAGAGAGAGAGAGAGAGAGAGAGAGAGAGAGAGAGAGAGAGAGAGAGAGAGAGAGAGAGAGAGATTGAGAGAGTGAGTGAGTGAGTGAGTGAGTGATTGAGTGTGTGTGTGTGTGTGAGAGAGTGTGTGTGTGAAACAACTGTACATTCCTACAACCGTTATATCCGTCCTAAAACTGAAATTTACAGTGAAATAAAGTTGTGGTCACAATTGCTTTTCTGTGTGTGTGTGTGTGTGTGTGCATACCTCTGTGTGTGTGTGTGTGTGTGCGTGTGTGTGCGTGTGTGTGTGTTCTGATAATGGGTTCATTACAAATGAAATGTGGAGACCAACAGCATACAAAAAGGAACAATACTGACATTTCTTTGCTGAGAGATTCAACCCAAATATGTACCTACAACAAACGTAAAAGGGTTAATATTGAGGATGAAAATTGCAAGCAAATTAGCAAAAGGTACTTAAAAGAAAAGAAGAAAAATCTGTTTTTTTGTATATTCATAACATCTGTAGATGATGGCTTGACTGGCGCTATGGCCAAGTGGTTCAGACCGTTTGACTTCAATCTCATGGGTCCATGAAGTCGTGGGTTTGAATCTTGGTGGTATCTGGTGAAGTAAAGGTGGATACTTTAGAAATGGAGTAAAGGTACTCGCAGGTGTGGACTTGAAGTTGACATGGGAGATTAAAAAGTATTCACCTTTACTTTACCAGATACCACCAAGATCATGCAGAAGATCAATTACACGTGTTAAAGATCCCTCAACTCATGTTAGCGTTAGGTGGGTTATGGAAACACAAACATACCCAGCATATGTCCCCAAAGTCGGAATGCGGCTACCTTCATGGTGGGCAAAAAGTCGCATGCGCATAAATCTCACCATTGGTGAACCTCTGAGCTCTTGCTGAGGAATGAAAAAAAAAATCCAAATTAGTATCTGAACACAAATTTGCTATGAGCAAGATCAGATGCTTTGGAAAATGAATTCCTGACATTGTGATACAGATATTGCCACTGTCAAAAGCTTTACTATAGTCTATGAAAAATATGAATTCCTCATTTTCAGTGTTTCTAATTTTCTCTAGCAGTATCTGAAGGACACACAAAAAAAGCGTGTCTGCTATTGGGAGGGGGGGGGGGATGGTTGTTTTTTTCTTCTTTTTTTTCTGGGTTTTTAATCTATTGTTAGCAATAGAAAGCGAAAAGTCCGGGTCTGAAGTGTGCGGCGGTTCGTACCCCGTTTGGACCGGAAACTTTTCCCCCATCCATTAGACCATGAGTGGTGGTCTGGGCGCTAGTCTTTCGGATGAGACGATAAACCGAGGTCCCGTGTGTTACACGTAATTATTTAGCGCACGTAAAAAAACCCACGGCAACAAGAGAGTTGTCCCTGGCAAAATTCTTAGAAAAAAGCCACTCTGATAGGGAAACAAATACAGTTGCAGACAGGAAAAAAAAAAAAAAAAAAAAAAGGGTGGCGCAGCGCATGTGGCGACGCGCTCTCCCGCTCTCCCCGGGGAGAGCAGCCCGAATTTCACGGAGAAATCTGCCGTGACTTAAAGTGGTATGAAATGAAATCTGAGCGCTTTGATTTGTTGCTTTACAAGATTCAGCGCTATATAAATTCCATACATTATTATTATTATTATTATTATTATTATTATTATTATTATTATTATTATTATTATTATTATTATTATTATTATTATTAATACCGTTGTTCTTCTTAGAAGGGGACGGGATAGCTCAGTGGTCGGAGCACTCGCTTTCCCCCAGCCAAGTTAAGCAGCGTCGAGCGTGGTTACCAGTTGGATGGGTGACCGTTTGCGCGCCTTGGCTTCAGTACAGTTCCCCCAGTTCACCCAGCTGTAAATGGGTACCTGCCCTCTTTAGGGTCAGGGAAGGTAAAGCAGCGAGGGAGAGGAGATGGGCGCCGCCCTCAATATGCTGGCCCTAGGAAAGTGAGGTCTCTGACGCCTCGCTCCCCTACGACCTTAATATAGGTTATGGGACTCCTTTACCTTTACCTTCTTAGAACTCTTGTTTCTACAGTTCATTGTTCTCTGTATTCTCTGCAGATGCACTTTCCATACAATGCTACGGTAGTGTTTGTAGTGATGCACATTTCCCTTCGTTTGGTCATCGCTATTAATAAGATCAGGATCCCTCACCCCACCCCCTATGACCACCCTCTCCCCATCTCCACTTTTATCCATCTACTATCACAGATTGTGAAGAGACGTTACACACACACACACACGTAGGCACAAACGCTCTCTCTCTCTCTCTCTCTCTCTCTCGTACACTTAGATCAAAATAGTGAATTGTGTTTGATACATATGTATTTTTATGTATTTGTGCTTTGTCTTCATTATTTCTTTCACTGAAAGTGAGCTTGATATTGTGTATGTTATCCTGTTTTTGCCCACTCTGTGGCATTGTCAGTTTCTTCTACGCCAACCATGTATTATGGCCTAAGGCTGAGATACATTAAATTTCTGAGTTTTGAGCTCTGAGTTCTCTCTCTCTCTCTCTCTCTCTCTCTCTCTCTCTCTCTCTCTCTCTCCTCTCTCTCTCTCTCTCTCTCTCTCTCTTCACATATGTAGGTAAATAAAAACAGAGACAGACAGACATATACAGACATAAACACACAGACACACAAACAGACACACACATGCTTGTCGCAGGAAATGAACAAATTCCTGTTTACCTCCTAAGAGTACAAAGCAAATAAATTTAAAAAAAACAACAACCATGACACTGTTATTAAAGCCTTGATATGATGCACTCATGTCGACACATCTACTAAACATAACACCTAAATTACTTTGTGGGATTTGAACAGTTTAGCAATACTTAGCAGAACACAGTTTCTGTTATTGGAGAATGATATAATTTACATACCCAAAAGTGAACACTGATCTGCCTCGAAAATGTTTTTGTAGGCAAGATTTAAATTAATGCCACAGATCTACATATATCAGGGATTCAAAAACAAGATATTACCGTACTCAACACCAATTGCATTTGCATCGTAAGCCTTTCATTTTTTAAAAAAAAGGCCTTTTCATGCAGTTTTGTTCGCCTGTTCAATTCATGATTCATATCATAACACCGGAACTTCCAGAGGGAAATATGTAGTCGTCTGGTAAGCAAACATGTTTTTTCCATCTAAAAAACCCACATAAAAATGGCTGTAAAATAGAGATTTACATTTCTGAGCCTGTTCACCATTTCTGTACGACCATTTCCATAAGATAATATTCCAATTTTTTACATAAACTCTTTGAAAAAAATTGGAGTCTCAAGCATTTCAGACTATTGAAAGCATGTGTACTTTTTCTTCATTGATAAGCCAATCTGAAGAAAGTATTTAATTCCAATAAATGTCGAAGAAATTTGTAATCTTATACATCTCTCTCTCTCTCATTTTCACTGGATCAGCTCTAGATTTAATGAATTGGACTTTGAACTTTTACTTCAAAGGAAATCACCTAGTTTCACCAAGGACAACAGCAGACACAGCACTTCGTTTCAGGTAAAAGATATTGGTTAAAACCGTAAAGCATAATTTATCAGTAATCTCCGAATTATCATAGCCCCATACCTCACTACCACAAAGTAGATCATGAAGAAGTTTATCACAAAGGTTAACATGTTCTATCAACTGAAAGATCGGTTGGCAAGCAGAGGAAAGACACACAGGTACACGCAGGTATGTAGGTGAAAGCGTGGGCGTGCACGCACGCACGCGCGCGCGCACACACACACACACACACACACATTCTTTCTTCACCGTTATCTCATGTCTCTGTTTGAGAGAAGAGACAAACAGAGGCACAATCAAACAAAGCCCAGAAAGGGGTTAATGGCTATGCACATCCTTTCAGACAACAAGCGGCAACACAACTTGACAAACAGCACCAACCAAACCCTAAAGTAAGAATCCGATCCTACTGACATCAGTGACCTCTTTATCTGGGGATGTATGGTCATACCTCCTGAAGTCAGGTAGCGTTGACGTCAACTGAAATACCAATAGTTTTCCCCACCCACAGAATAAAGCTGACCGTTACTCAAATTATAATGTAAAATTTAAGTGAATAATTTTTATTTTTAATTTTTAGTAGAAGTAAACAGATGTAGACATTTTCCCAGTTAAAAGTAGTAGAAACTACAGGGGTGACGTCAGCCCTACCTCACTTGAGGAGGATTGGACATATGCTGGAGGCGGATTGGGGATAGGGTTCAGCCATGGCAGCCTAAAGCAGAATGTATTGTATATAATGTAGCAGACAACACAGGAACTATCACTTTGTTGTGTTAGCCAGATGAACAGCACCAGAAAAAAGTTCTTTCAGTGAAGTCAGTATAGGTCAAATCTAGCAGCAGCAGCATTAACGATTTGTTGTGACTATCTTCCAAAAAGTCTGTGTGAGTGTGTAACTCGAGGTGAGTTGAATTACACACTATCGCGCGTGTGTGTGTGCGTGTGTGTGTGCACGCGTGACGAGCGCCTGTGCCAAGTCAAGTCAAAATAATCTGCACTGAGGGTAAAAGATGAAGTATATACAGCTTTTTAAAATTTTATTTTACCCTGTCCTCACAAACCAAAACGTAAGCAGCAAAAGATGCCTCATTAAGCACAAGAAACAGTTTTAGTAAATACACCAAAAGCAAAGTAGGAAGAAAAACGAATGAGGGAACTCTGAATCCGGCAGCCTGAGCGATGGAACAATACGGTCACATGTGCAAAGTCTCACCATACATGGTAAACCTCAGAGCTCTAGCCAAGGAAAAAAAAGAAAAAGTGACATGTGACCAGAAAAGAAAAACAAAGTTGTTTGAAGTAGGATAACAAAACCCAAAACTGCAAACTCAGTCAGATAAAGGAACAGACTATGATGCCGCATGTACAGGCATTTCGTGAGATACATAAACATTACTAGAAAAGGCCTGTCTTTGAATGGTAGCATATCGAGTCTTTGTAACCATCTCCAATCAGTGTATTGGAGTTAAGGTGAATCAGTCTAGTAGGTCTTTTATGTAGATGATCGATGTATTTTCAATTAGTTTTACTAGCATTATTCTACAAAAAAGTGTAATTAATGAGAAATGAAATAAGGGCATGAAAAAATAATTATCTCGCATGAAGACTAAAGACATTCTTCATACTCCTGAGCTAGTACATTTTTGTGGAAATATGTTTCTCCATGTGTTCTGACCATGATAGATTGTTGTCAAAAGTAACTCCTAAAATCTTATGTAGAACAACTTCCCTGACGTAAAAAACACACAAACCTTGAATATAAATTATACAGATTGAAATAGGCATAACAATTTTTGTTATTTTGACGCATGGTCACAAACAAGCATTAACTGTAGAATCATCAAAGTTTAGAGATGTGGTTTACTTTAGTCCATTTGATAAGTTCATCGATATTTGTTTGTATTGTGCTTACTTATTCATTGGGGTCAGTATGGTTTAACTCAATTGAGATGTCATTGGTAAATGGTTTACAAGAGCATTCTCTAGACATCGGTAAATCATTATAAATAGAAAAAAGAGGTGGTCCCAAGACTGACCCTTGTGTATACCAAAGTTTAATGGAAGAAGTTTTGATCGCTTGAAAGTAATTTCATCAAGTTGTTGGTGTTCTTTTAGAAATGGCACAATAAATTGCAAGGCGTGATTGGACAATTTATGTCTCAATTTCTAAGGAAAAGAGAATGGTTGATGACATCAAAGGTTCTGGAACCCCCCCCCCCCCACAAGAATCATTGAAGAAAACTCATTATTATTCATGTTTGAGAGGTGTTTTCTTCCTATGAGTTGTATTAGTGCGATATGATTGCATGGTGTGAGTTTTTATTGAAGTTACTGTGTTTGGTGACTCTGTGTGTGTGTGTGTGTGTGTGTGTGTGGTCAGGTTAAAACAGCTTCACCATGAGACCCGCCCTGGTCACTGTCCTGATGGTCTTGTTGACCTTCAGCCTGTTTTTGGAGACTTCGGGTAAGTTCTTCACATGCATTATATTACATTTTAGTCCATTCTATTGTCTGTCACACACCTAGGCCCACTGTTCCCAAGACACTAATTCCCAACACATTCATCCCAGTCTCATCACCCGAGCCATGCCAGGTTCACCATGCTGTAGCCTCAGTGTCAGAAGTTTAAAGGGCGCTTAAAAATGTTAGCCACCGTGAGGCCACCATCCAGAAGGGCTCTGCACCGCTGCTGGGTCACTTTGTTGGTGTTCAGTAGTGTATGTTCTAAATTAACATAAGCAGGTCACTGCTCCCCTGCTCCCCTACAGGTGACAATAATTAGCTTAGGCGTGGGGCCAGACTGCGTAGGAGTCAACTGTAGGGTTAGCAATCACAATGTCCCTCCAATGACTGTTTCCCATGAACCATCAAGCTCCGAAGGCCAAAAAGAGAAGATGAAACCGAATTCACCAGAGAAACAAAGGTTACCGAATCAGAGACAGAGGTTTTTTGCATTGCATTATAGTCGATGACTCTGATCAGGTTTGCATTGATGCTGTACAAATTCATGGTTGCCCACAAAGCTGCATGCCACACCCTGTCAAATGCCTTCTTAAAATCGATAAATACGTGGTAAAGGTCTTGTTGATGTTGAAGGTACCGCTCACATAGTATTCTGAGGTTGAATATCTGTTCTGTTGTGCTGCGCCCTGCTCTGAAACCTGCTTGTTCCTCAGCAATGATGGTCTCTGCTTGTGGCTTCAGTCTATTCAATATTATCTGCAGCATGACCTTGCTTGGGTGACATATGAGGCTGATTGTGCGGTAATTATGGCATTGTTGTAGATTTCCTTTCTTGGGGAGGGTGATGATGAGTGACTGCGTCCATGGTGTTGGCCATTTTCCTGTCTGCCAGATCTTGTTGCAGATTCTTAGTAGGGCGCTGATCATGGCTTCCCCTCCAGCTTGGACCAACTCAGCTGGAATGTTGTCAGCCCTGCTGACTTCCCCTTTTTCAGCGATCTGACTGCTGTTTCCACTTCTTCTCGGAGGATAGGGTGACTGTCTGTGTCTTTGCTTTCGGGTACATTAAGGACTTCTGGATCTCCTGCGGTTCTATAGTTATACAGGTCGGAGCAGTATTCTGTCCATCTGTTCAGAATATCCTGGTCGTCAGTGAGACACTTCCCATTTTTGTCTTGGATTGTTAAACCTTTTCTCTGTTTTGTGCTAGTCAGGTCTTTCACCAGCTGATATGCTTTCTTGCTATCGTTTTTCTTGATGTTCTCTTCAATGTCTTGGCACTGTTCACCGATCCAATTCTCTTTTGCCTCCGTCATGGACTTTCTGATTCTTTTGTTGACTGCCCTATATTGTTCTGCTCTTTCTTTTGTTTCATTTTTCTTTTTCTTCAGCTCTCTACGCTTCTCGCATAGTTGTAGGATGTTAGGTGTGACCCATGGTTTTTTGACTGGTCGGCGTTTGCCAAGAAGCTCGTTTGCTGCTTCAGTCACCGCTGTATTGAAGCTATTCGTCAGTGTATCTATGTCTGAGTCTATCACAGTGAGTGCTGCAAACTTTCCACCTATCCTTGCTTGAAAAATTTCTAATACCTCTGGGTCCTTCAGCTTCTCGAGGTCAAATTTGATCCTGATGTTCCGCTTGTGGATTTTCTTTAGACGTAGTCGGAAAGTCATCATCACAAGATCATGATCACTCCCTATGTCTGCTCCTGGAAAACTTCGTGTCTGTGCGATGTTAACGCTAGACTGAAACCGTCTTTTCACCATGATGTAATCTATTTGGTTGTGGTGTTCTCCATTTGGGCTATGCCATGTCCATTTTCTGGATTTCTTGTGTGGGCCAAGTGTATTCACTAGCTGGAGGTGGTTGTTACTGGCAAACTCCAGGAGTCTCAAGCCTCTTTCATTTGATTGGTTATTACAATGTGGCCCACAAACGCCCTCCCAGTCTTTCCATGCATCTTCTCCTACCTTGGCGTTCCAGTCGCCTTGCACAATGAGGATGTCTTTCTTGGGTGTTTGATTCAGAACCTCTTGTAGCTGGTCATAAAATTCTTCTACGGCTTCATCTGTGCAGTCTGATGTAGGGGCGTATGCCTGTACTATAGTTATGTTAAAGGGGGTTGCTCTCAGGCGGATGGTAATAAGTCTGCTGGACACAGGCTGACAGCTCATGACGGTGTTCACGGTGTCTTTGTGAACGAGAAACCCCACGCCGTGTTCATGTTTATCCTGTTTTCCACTGTAGTATAATTTGTGGTCTTCCTGGGTTGTTGTTTCTCCCATGTTTTTCCACCTGACTTCGCAGAGCCCAAGGATGTGCCATTGATATCTGGACATCTCATGTGTTAGTTCTTCCACTTTGCCTGCAGCTCTTAGTGTCCGTACATTCCACGTGCCAATGATGGTGTTGTTTCTGGCACGAATTTTGCTGCGTTTTACATCAGTAGCATACTTTCGACATCTGTCCTGATGAGCAACAGAAGGCGCGGTCCTTGGTAACCCGGGCGACGACCGATCCGGTATGGAGATTCTGGCTGTCTTTGTCATTGGTGTATCTTGGGCAAATCAAACCTGGCGGAGCCCATCCCTCTCCAGGTCGGATTTTTTGGTTGGGTTTACTCCCCACATGTGGCAGGTGGTACTGGGTTACATGGTTACCAGTAGCAGAGGGAGTCTCTGACCTGACCTAACCTGATCAGAGTCATCAAACAGCTGTACAGCGAGGCCACCAGTGCAGTGTACTACAACAACAACATTGGAGAATGGTTTCGAACAACAGTTGGAGTAAGGCAGGGCTGTCTACTCTCACCCACTCTTTTCAACATCTTCCTTGAGAGAATCATGGCTGATGCACTAGAACATCATGAAGGATCAGTCAGCATTGGTGGCAGAACGATCACAAACCTCCGCTTCGCAGATGACATTGATGGAATAGCAGGATCAGAAAAAGAGCTTGCCAGCCTAACAGAACACTTGGATAAGGCCTCCAAAACATACGGCATGGAAATCAGTGCAGAGAAGACCAAACTGATGACTAATAACACCAACGGCATTAGCACTGATATCAGGGTTAATGACCAGAAGCTGGAAACAGTTCAAAGCTTCAAGTACCTGGGAGCCATTGTATCCGACCAGGGATCCAAGCCAGAAGTAGTATGCAGGACTGCACAGACAATAACAGCTTTGTCAAAACTAAACACCATCTGGAGAGACAAGAATATCTCACTTATCTCCAAGATCAGACTAATGCGCTCCCTTGTCATATCCATATTTCTGTATGCCTGTGAATCATGGACCCTGACTGCAGATTTGGAGAGAAGAGTACAGGCGGTGGAGATGAGATGCTTTCGGAGACTCCTTGGCATCTCCTACAAAGACCACATAAGCAACGAAAGCGTGCATAACAGAATCCAGAAAACCATTGGACCCTATGAGAACCTTCTAACGATCGTGAAAAAGCGTAAACTTAAGTGGTATGGGCATGTCACAAGATCCCAAGGAATTACAAAGACAGTTTTGCAAGGCAATGTCCAAGGAGGAAGAAGAAGAGGCAGACCAAGGAAGAGCTGGGAGGATAACATCAGTGAATGGACAGGCCTAGAACTCAACAAAACCCTGAGAAAGGCAGAACAGAGAGAGGAATGGAGGGAACTGGTTGCTGAGTCTTTGAGGGTGCCCCCACGGTCGTCAGACTACGGGACAGATAGATAGATAGATTATAGTCGATGGTCATGAGAACGATATCACGATGATGCTGTGGAAGTACATCAGCTTTTAGACTACTTGATTTCGGGGCTATGCCCTAGTATACTCTGCTTATAGGATAGCATGGTGTCAACCAGCTTGAATCTTGCGTCCAATGTTTTGAAATGATAACTAGAACTTATAAAAAGTACCCAGATAACTAGAACACATTCTGTACAGATGCTCATCAGTGCCAACTGCAGTTGACCCTGTGCTGGTGTGGTTTATAGGGGCCCAGATGTGGGTTTTAGGGATCTCTCACCATCTTTTGGGGGACAGGATAGCTCAGTGGTCACAGCACTCGCTTTCTCCAAGCAAAGGTAAAAGCAGCATTGAGCATGGTAACCAAGTGGATGGTGGCCGTTTTTGCTCCTTGGCTTCATTACAGTCCCCCAGTTCACCCAGGTATAAATGGGTACCTGCCCCTTTAGGGTCAGGGAAGGTAAAGTAGCCAGGGAAAGGAGGTGGGCGTTGCCCTTGATATTTAATGCTGGCCCTTGGAGAAGCTGAGGTCTCTGACGTCTTGCTCCATAACGACCGCATAGGTTATGGGACACCTTTACCTTTACCTTACATCATCTTTACTCTGCGGTTGAAGTTGCCCATTGAAGTTGTGTCTTCTTTAGCTGAAAAATAGCTATGACTACCAAGGGAAGCTAGAAGAACTTTTTTCTCATCTGAGTAGGAGTCATGGTTTGGTTTAAATTAATATGGTTTTAGTTGATGGCTCTTCCCTGTGAGGATGCTGGGGGGCCTGTCGATATAAATAGCATCCCTACCTTTTTGAAAATTCTGTGCAAGGAATTCCCTCTTTTCTATCACTTTATTTGTTTCTTCCTTGTTCCTTTTCTGTCTATTACCCCCTTCTTGTATATTTTCAGTCTTTTTGGTCCATTCTCCTGCTTTTTTCTCTCAGAAAGACTTAACAGATAATTCTATCTAACGCCGAAGTCGGATTTGATGGGCCTGACTTGTCAGGTGCTTAACGCATTTTCGCTCATATGACATACAACAATGAGTTGCTGTCTGAGTGTTCAATGAAAAAGGAGAAGAAGAAGAAGAAATTGATGAATGCATCTTTTTAAATTGTTGATCCCGGTAGTCCTCTCTGAGAGGACCCTGGTGAGATTCTTGGGTCCAAGTTATGTATGTATTGATGTCCATAATGTGCGTGCGTATGCACATATTTATTTAAGTATATAATGCAATATATAATTCTTATGTATGTATGTATGTATGTATGTATGTATGTATGTATGTATGTATGTATGTATGTATGCATGCATGCATGCATGCATGCATGCATGGATGTATGTATGTATGTATGTATGTATGTATGTATGTATGTATGTATGTATGTATGTATGTATGTATGTATGTATGTGTGTGTGTGTATGTATGTATGTATGTATGTATGTATGTATGTATGTATGTATATATGTATGTATGTGTGTATGTATTTATTTATTTAATTCTTTTATTTGGAGGTTAATAGAATAAGCACCTAAACGCTTTTTTACATCCAGTCTCCCTGTGTATGCAGTTTTGTAAACTTGTCATCCGTTCCCACCGGCACACAATGGCCTGCGCTGCTCTTCCGAAAAGTGGAACGGGTTTTAACGTGTGTACAAGATGTTCTGCGTGCGTTCGCACACGGGATCTCGGTTTAGAGTCTCATTCGAAGGACTTTTGGGGGGAGTGGAGTCGACACTGATGTTAACTCCAGAGGAAAAATCCTCTTGAACGAGATTCGAACCCGAGTCTGCAGATCACGAGCGCATCACTCTAACTACCAGGATATCTCGCTACCTTGTGTGTGTGTGTGTGTGTGTGTGTATGTGTGTGTGTGTGTGTGTGTGTGTGTGTGTTTGTGTGTGTGTGTGTGTGTGTGTGTGTGTTTGTGCACGTATGTATGTATGTATGCATGTATGTATGTATGTATATATGTATGTATGTATGTATGTATGTATGTATGTATGAATGTATGTATGTATGTATGTATGTATGTATGTATGTATGTATGTATGTGTTCTTTTTCATTTAAAGTCTCTTCACAATCTGTGATATTGGACGAAAGTGTATGTATGTACAACGTTCATGCTGCTAATGTTCGTGTTTCTGTAACCTCCCGAACGTTGACGATCCATCTTCAACAGGATCATTGCTATATAAATTCCATACATTATTATTATTATTATTATTATTATTATTATTATTATTATTATTGTAGGATCGTTGATCTTCTGCATGTACATTTACACTAAAATGTGAAAGCACTGGCAGGTCTGCAGTTTAAGTTGACCCACAATATCATAAAAACACGGAGATGTTTCAGTCACGACCTGACAACACTGATGGTGGTGTTCCAGAAGGCAGGTGCACTACGTGTGTCGGGGAGGCGGAGCGCACAGACAAGCATCTTCCCCTCCGTCAGCTGAGCACACGTGGCACAGGGCGAGGCTTCCTCTTCAGCCCTGACACAGTCAACCAGATCTACGAGGCGGCGAGACAGGCCTTCTGCAAACGATTTGGTATCTGTAAGAAAAACAACAGCTAAATGCTCCTACCCCCCTCTCCCCCCCCCCCCCCCAAAAATAAAGAATACTCCCCACCCCCCCAAAAAAAAGGCCCCCCAAAACCCCCGAACCCCGCCCCAAACTCAAAACAAAAACAAAGAAGACACCCCCCCCCCCCTTAAAACAAAACAAAACAAAAACCCAACAAACCCAACAACAAAGAACAACAAAACCCATCGACACTAAGACAGAACTAAAGCATAAACAAAAGATCTCCTTAGCCCCCCCCCCCTCCCCCCGCCCTCTCCCCCGCCGAACCCTCCCCCCCACCTCCCCACAAACAAACCTAAAACCTCAAATCCCCCCCCTTCCCCCCCCCCCCCCCCTTCCCCCCCTCCCTACGCTTCACTCCATCCACCACCACCCACTCTCCCATTCCCGAATTCCATTCTGTCCACATCTCCAGCTTGCAATTCCGGGTGCTGATTTGTTAGCTGGTGATTTTTCCGGAGAGCTGGCATGTTTTCCTGATTGGCTGATATAAATAGTATCATTGTCTTTTCTGCCCTCCGTTCCTCGGGTACACTGCGAGCTTCACCGCTGATGATGAGACATCGCGGTAAAGGTAAAGGTAAAGGAGTCCCATAACCTATAAGGTCGTAGGGGAGCGAGGCGTCAGAGACCTCACTTCTCTAGGGCCAGCATATTGAGGGCGGCGCCCATCTCCTCTCCCTCGCTGCTTTACCTTCCCTGACCCTAAAGAGGGCAGGTACCCATTTACAGCTGGGTGAACTGGGGGAACTGTACTGAAGCCAAGGCGCGCAACGGTCACCCATCCAACTGGTAACCACGCTCGACGCTGCTTAACTTGGCTGAGGGAAAGCGAGTGCTCCGACCACTGAGCTATCCCGTCCCCTATTTCGGTAAGCGACCACTTTTACCCACAGTTAAGGTAGCCACATTCCGATTTCAGGGATGATGTGTAAACAACACGACACCAATGTTGTTGTTGTGATTTAGATTAACGTCCTAGCAGAGATGATCCGATTTAGGGACTGCACGGCACCTATGTGCATGTAGGTTTTACAAAAAAAAAAAAGATCAAGTCAAGCCAAGTCAAAAATCAAGTCAAGTCAAAAACACTTTAATCATCCCATGAAGGGCAATTACAAATCATCTGCTCCTACCGGCACACGGTGGCCTACTCTTCCACAAGGCGGAACGGGTTTTAGCGTGTGGGTAAGATGTTCTGCGCACGTGCGCACGCATAACCTCGGTTTATAGTCTCATCCCAAGAACTTACGGAGAAGTGGAGTCGGTACTGAGGTTGTTAACTCCAGAGGAAAAATCCTCTCGAACGGGTGCCTCTGTGGTGGCTCGAACCCGGGCTGTCAAATCGCGTGCTGAATGCTCTAACCGCTAGGCTATGCCCCCTCCCCCCTCCCTTCCTGAGTTCTATATGCATTCATATTCAGCTATGCTTTTCAAGAAATGAAAGATTTTAAAATGTAAAATGCAAAAAAAAAGTTTTCAAAGTTTCAGAGAAAAAAAAGTCATCTTAACTTCACAATTTTATTTCATCATTTTTTCCCCTTGTGGCCTTGTTATTTATCATAAAGAAAAAATGTTAAAGAAATTGCTGAATATTTATATAACATATTTTGCTACAAACTTAATGAATAGTTTCAATAAACAGCGTGCAGATAATCTGAATTAGCATCAAGCTGAGAATAAAGCATAAATGACTTGAAAATACAAAATGTTCTGTGTTGAAATATTGAAAATGTAAGTGACTTGTTGTCATTCACACACACACGCACGCACGCACGCACGCACGCACGCACGCACACACACACACACACACAAGCAAGCACGCACGCACACACACACACACACACGTGCGCGCACGCATACACACATTTTCTACCTGTCTGTCTGTCTGTTTGTCTCTGTCTTTCTGTCTCTGTCTGTTTGTCTCTGTCTGTCTGTCTCTGTCTCTGTCTGTCTGTCTCTGTCTCTGTCTGTCTGTCTCTGTCTGTCTGTCTCTGTCTCTGTCTGTCTGTCTGTCTGTCATTAACACGGAGCGGAAATACACGGACTTGCTAATGCAGCTGCTCATAGTGAGAAAACCAGTACCAACTGCAAAGTTCCCAACAAACTTCAGGGATGAAGCAGATGCACTGATGACAGCAGCCATTATACTCCACTCCAACAGAGTGGCAATTCACCCCAGAGTTGTCATCTTCTCAGACGCACTGTCTGTACTTCAGACCATTCAAAACTCACAGAACAAGGAACTTAATGCCCTTGCCTCCGCTCTTGTCATAATCATCAACAAACGTGGTTTGTTCTCCTTTATTTTATGGAGGTTTTGCTTTGTTTGGTTCTGTTTTGGTTTGGGTTTGGGGTTGTTGCTGCTTTTTTTGAGGGGGGACTATTCGGTTGTTCCCTCTCCCCTTGTTGTAGTTGCCGTTTTTGTTTTGCTCTTGGTACTTGCTATTTTTTCGGTTGTTTCTGTGTTTCTGTTCTGCTTTCTTTCTTACTTGTTGCTACTTTTTTTTTTTTTAATCTCTCTCTCTCTTCGGTGATTTTTGTGGGGATTTTTGTGTAGACATTTTTCCCGTAAACTGTGTAAGTGTATTGCTATGGGCTTTATTTATTTTATTATCATATATATCCTTAAGGGCGGGGACTGGATGTAAAAAAGCACATGGGTGCTTATTCATTATCCTCGAAATAAAAGAATTTGTCTTGTTGCCCTGCAGCAGGCCACTGAGCATACAGTCATCCAGTGGGTTCCTTTCCACTGCAGTGTCAATGGCAGTGAGGAAGCTGGCCTACTGGCAAAGGTAGGGGATGCCGGGGGGCCTGTCAGTATAATCAGCATCGTAACCTTCTAGAAAATTCTGTGCTAGGAATGCCCTCCTTTTATCCCTCTCTTTGTTTCTGACTCGTCCCTTTTCTTACTGCCACATCCTTCTCGTCTATGTTCTGCCTTTTTGGTCCATTCTCCTGCCCTTTTTTTTCAGAGAGACATAAAAGATAACAATTCTCTCACACGCCAAGGTCGGATTGTCAGGCACTAAACTGCAGCGCCACGCATTTTTACTCATATGACAGACACCAATATTTACTGTCTGAGCGTTCGATCAAGAAGGAGGAGAAGAAAACAGAGATTGAGAGAGAGAGAGAGAGAGAGAGAGAGAGAGAGAGTCAGACAAATAGAGAGAGAGAGAGAGACAGACAGACAGACAGACAGAGAACAAACACAAGCAAACAGGGACCGAGATCTTGTAAATCTTTATTGCACAATATTGGCACCATCTACAACAACATATTTTGTCAACAATTAGAGAAATGGGGAAGGAAAAAACAAAATCAAACACAATAAATTATTCAAAACTTTTTTTGAACAGTAACATCAATGAAAATGACACCCACAGTCCGATGTCTTTTCACCACAAAACCACCCATGCAACCAACATCTTCCAAAATCTCTTCCACAGCTGCTTGACATCAAGATTTTCTTATTCCTTTCAAAAAATGTCTATAATCCACCAGTCAACATCC
>CM054157.1:41648018-41655518 GCA_028751875.1 Rapana venosa | reverse complement strand
ATCTATCTATCTATCTATAATAGAATAATATGATATAATATTATATAATATAATAAAAAGTTCTTATCATTATCATCATCCCTACGTTGTTGTGGAGAAGGGTTTTACCCCCCAAAAAAAACAACAACACTATACTGTTATGTAGAACATAACTGCTAACTTGTCCCCTAATTCTAACTCTCTCGTTTCGGAAACATTCATATGTATTATTATGTTCTTACATATCATAGCATGCTTGGCCGGCAGAGTTATAAACAATATAAAGACATGAATGAATGAATGAATGATGAATGAATAAATGTATGAATGAATTAATTAATTAATAAATGAACGAAAGAATGAATGAATGAATGAATGAATGATTAGATTAACGAAGAAATCTTTGGAAGAATGAAATGGAAGCTAGGTGAAAACGAGGCAGATGCCCTTTTCTAACGAAATAAGGAAAGAAAAATATTGTAATTTACCTTCACCTACCCTGTAGTCTAGAAGACCGTTGGGGTATTACTGAAGATTTTGCAGCCAGCTTCCTCCACTCCTAGCCGTTTTTATCAGAACATAATCATTATTTCAGACTAAAAAAAAACTGAATAAAAATACTCATACGAGATATGGGATTTCCGACTAAAGATGAGAGAGAGAGAGAAAGAGAGAGAGAGAGGAGAGAGAGAGAGAGAGAGAGAGAGAGAGAGAGAGAGAGAGAGAGAGAGAGAGAGAGAGACACCCACACCCACACCCATTCTATACTTCCCCTATCCCATTTGCAAAACAAAACAAAACAGTCCTTCCCTTCCCCTTCCCCCTATCTCAGGAAACGAAAAAAAACACCTGCATCACAGACAACGTAAAAATATCAAAATAGTATTATCATCATATCAACACACAAACACAAAATTCAAACAACCCACCAACAATAATAACAACACACAAGATAAAAAAAACACACCCAAACAACAAAAAACGAAAACATAATAATTATTATTGGGAGGTACATTTGGCCATGGACGATTGAAACCAGTTTCGACAAATAATTATCATGACAAGTCGTAAAGAAGAAGGGTAGGGGTAGGGTGGGGGTGGTGGGTGATGAGTAGGGGTGGTGGTGGTACACATACATACACACACCATTGATGTTAACTGTACAACTGGACAAAATGTTGAAAATGCTGTCAGGCTGTCTTCTATAACCTACCCCCTCCCCTCCCCCTCCCCCCTGCCTCCCGTTCCCTCTCCCTCCCTCTCCCTCCCCCCCTCCCTCCCCCTTGAGCAGAGCCGGTCACTGGGGTGAAGACAACAAACACGGGTGGTTATGTGTGCGTACGTCTACGTGTTTATGCATGAATGTGTGTGTGTGTGTGTGTGTGTGTGTGTGTGTGTGTGTGAATGAGTCTGTGTGTATGTGTGTGAATGAGTGTGTGTGAGTGTTGTGTGTTTGTGTTGTGTGTGTGTGTTTAAGTGTGTGTATATGTGTATGTGTCTATATGTGTGTGTGTTCGCGCGCGCGTACGTCTACGTGTTCATGCATATGTGTGTGTGTGTGTTTGCTTGTGCGTTTCGTGTATTGTGTGTTGTGTGATGTGATGTGTTGTTGTTGTTGTGGTGGTGGTGGTGGTGGTGGTAGTGGTGGTGGTGTGTGTGTGTGTGGTGGTGGTGGTGGTGTGTGTGTGTGTGTGAGAGAGAGAGAGAGAGAGAGAGAGAGAGAGAGAGAGAGAGAGAGAGAGAGAGAGAGAGAGAGAGAGAGGTTGTAATATATGGTGTGATGTGGTGTGGTAGTGGCGTAAAATTTGTTGTGGTGTGTATATGTGTGTGTGAGTGCGTGCGTGTGTGTGTGTGTGGTATGTGAGTGTGTGTGTCTGCGTGTCTGCGTCTGTGTATCTGTGTCTCTGAATGTGTGCGTGCACGCGCGTGCTTGAGCACACACAGTGACACGTGTAATGTCTAAGTGCAAGCACGCACAAAGGTGAAAGTCTGTGTCTCGTATCCATGTACACACGCCCTTTTGTATAATTATCGAAATCCAAATCACAGGGGCAAGTCTTGATGATGTTCACACACACACATACACACAACATCTTGGCCACACAGCAAGGACTGCACTGTTTCCTTTTGGTCATACCAGACTGTCCAATACACTAGTTCAAAACAGCTGGGTTTTACAGGAACATGACACACTGAGCTCCCAACCTAACAACAAGAATCTCGGAATCTTCACAGAGTACAGTTTCTTATTACAACGATTATCTCTCTTCTCATGTCACGGTCTCTCGTTCCAGAATGCCAGGATACTCCGAATTCAGTTCCAGTTCTATAGCGGGAAATTCCGAGTTCATTTCTATGACGTCATGAATTTCCAGCTCGTGACGCTCTCTGACGTCAGGCAGGGCGAAGTGAGTGCTGAGGACGTTGTAGGAGTGGGGTCTGGGCAGCAGCGCGTCGCTGGCCTCGGGCTGCAGGGGCTGGCCTGGGGCCGGAACCCCGCGCCTGCCGGGGCTCTGCAGGGAGAAGGTTCTGCGCATGCCCGACATGGTGGGCGACAGTCCGTTCTGCGCCGCCTGCTTCCTGTGCAGGGCGGAGGAGGAGTTCCGCAGCGACTTCACGCTGGGCCGTCTACGGTGCGGCCGACATAGATGCTGCACACGCCGGCTGACGAACCTGGCGAAAGACGCCCGCAGGTTACGGTTCCTGAGGCCGTACACCGTCGCCGCCGTGAGGGGCGCTGCGTGCAGCAAGATGGCGGCGGTGGCGGCGGGGAGACCCTGAGGCGTGACGTCAGTCACCGCCTGGTGGCACAGCAGCACGGCCCAGGGGACGTAACTGGCCACGCAGGACCCCACCAGCTGCACGATGGTGGCCATGGCGCGCGTTCCCCGCAGACGGACCAGCCCCGCGTTCCGCGCCGGGGGCGGGGCGATGGGCGCCTGGATCAGCGTCACCATCCGCAGCATGGTGGCCGCGATGCGCGAGCTCTGAGCGCGCGCGATGCGGAAGATGTGGGTGTAGCAGTAGAGCATGAGCGAGAGCGGGGCCAGCACCCCAGCCAGCACCACCACCACCGCGTGCCACCGGCCGCTCGAGGTGCCCGCGTGCACGCCGCAGCGGGACAGGGCCGGCACGAACCTCAGGTCCCCGGCCCCGAAGAGGGGCGGCGTGGCCAGGGCCGCGGCCAGCGCCCAGAGCACGGCCAGCCAGACGGCCATGGTGGACCTGTGGGCCACGAGCGGGTGGTGGAGCGGGTTGGCGATGGCGCGGTGCTTGTCCCAGGCCAGGGCCGCCACCGTCCAGACACCGGCCGCGGTCAACAACACGCCGCTACAGCCCACCAGCGAGCACACCGGGCCCCCCTGCAGCAGGGCTGTCTCCCCGGGGACCGGGTGGGAGGAGGAGGAGGGCTCGGGGATGGCTTCCTCCAGGTACACCCCACCCTCAGGCATCACCGCGCCCAGGTGCTGGTTGGCCGGGTGGTCCGGGGAGGGGAAAGGGGACGGGTGGACCAAGTTGGGGGGCTGGAGTAGGACCGGGGATGAGCCTGATGAAGATGATGATGACGATGATGATGAGGATGAGGATGAGGATGAGGAGGGTGAAGGGAAAGGGTGTGAAGGGATTCTCAAGATCCCCTGCGAAGATGAAGAAGAAGAGGAGGAGGAAGAGGAGAAGGAAGGGGGTGAGGAGTCCAGCGAGGTCAGCAGCTGCAGGATGCCGGCAGGCAAGGTCAGCAGCAGGCAGGAGGCCAGCCCCACCCCCGCCAGGTGCACCAGCAACACCTGCCGCACAGAGCGCATGCGCGGGTTGGGCAGGATGGCCAGCATGAGGAAGACGTTGAGGGCCGCCCCCAGCGTGGCTATGGCCACCAGCAGCGCCCCCTGCACCACGTCACCCCCCCGCCTGTGGCCAGCGCCACCGCTTGTCTGCCCCTCCTCGTGCGACCAGTTGACGGGGAAGGGGAGAGCGAAGGCGGAGAGGGAGGAGTTTGTCGGGTCCATGGTGCTGGAGGAGAGGAGGAGAGGAGGAGAGGAGGAGAGGAAGGAGGGTGTTGGGGGTCATGCAGGTCTTATGGGCATGAGGAGGACGTCAGGGGACCAGTTTCCGGTACCGCGTCTGCAACACAATAATAATAATAATAATAATAATGTATGGAATTTATATAGCGCTGAATCTTGTAAAGCAACAAACCAAAGCGCTCAGATTTTATTTCATACCACTTTAAGTCATGGCAGATTTCTCTCCGTGAAATTCGGGCTGCTCTCCCCGGGGAGAGCAGGAGAACGCGTCGCCACTTAGCGCTGCGCCACCCTTTCACCCTTTTTTTTTTTGTTTTGTTTTTTTTTTGTTTTTTTTGTTTGTTCTGCAGCTGTATTTGTTTCCCTATCAGAGTGGCTTTTTTCTAAGAATTTTTGCCAGGGACAACTCTCTTGTTGCCGTGGGTTTTTTTACGTGCGCTAAATAATTACGTGTAACACACGGGACCTCGGTTTATCGTCTCATCCGAAAGACTAGCGCCCAGACCACCACTCATGGTCTAATGGATGGGGGAAAATTTTCCGGTCCAAACGGGGTACGAACCGCCGCACACTTCAGACCCGGACTTTTCGCTTTCTAGACAGGCGCGTTACCTCTAGACCACCGATCCACCACAGAGCGTGTTGTTGTAGTGGTGTGTTGTGATGTGTTGTGATGTAGTGTGATGGTGTTGTGATGTGTTGTGTTGTAGTGTTGTGTTGTGTTGTGTTGTGATGTGTTGTGTTGTGTTGTGTTGTGTTGTAGTGGTGATGTGATGTGTTGTGATGTGTTGTGTTGTAGTTGTGTTGTGATGTGTTGTGCTGTGTTGTGTTGTAGTGTTGTATGTGTTGTTGTGTGTGTTGTGTTGTTGTAATGTGTTGTGATGTGTTGTGATGTTTTGATGTGCTGTGTTGTGATGTGTTGTGATGTGTGTGTGATGTGCTGTGTTGTGATTGTGTTGTGATGTATGTGTTGTGATGTGTTGTGTTGTGATGTGTTGTGATGTGATGTGATGTGTTGTGTTGTGATGTGTTGTGTTGTGATGTGTTGTGTTGTGATGTATGTGATGTGTTGTGTTGTGTTGTGATGTGTTGTGTTGTGATGTGTTGTGTTGTGATGTATGTGATGTGTTGTGTTGTGTTGTGTTGTGAGGTGTTGTGATGTGTTGTGTTGTTTATCTGTTTTATATATTCTTTTATTTCGAGGATAATTTAAAAAAGCACTCAATTGCATTTTCACAACTAACCCCTGTGTGTATACAGTTGTGTAAATTTTGTCATCCGTTCCCACCGGTACATAATGGCCTACTCTTCCGAAAGCAAAACGGGTGTTAATGTGTGCTCAAGAAGTTCTGCGTGCGTTCGCGCACGGGACCTTGGTTTATAGTCTCATCTGAAGGACTTTGGAAGAGAGTGGAGTCGGCACTGATGTTAACTCCTGAGGACAAAATCCTCTTGAACGAAATTCGAGATTCGAACCTGGGTCAGCAGATCACGAGCGCAATGCGCATCACTCTAACCACCAGGCTATCCCGTCCCCCGTGTTGTGTTGTGTTGTGTTGTGCTGTGTTGTGCTGTGCTGTGTTGTGCTGTGCTGTGCTGCGTTGTGTTGTGCTGTGTTGTTGTGTGGCGTTGGGGGGGGGGGGGTGAAGAGTTTTGTATCGAAGCTCTAGAGTGACTTGGAGGACCTGCAGTGTACTGCTGCCTTCATGACAGCTTCAGCTTTAGGGGCACGGGATAGCCTGGTGGTTAGAGTGATGCATTCGTGATCTGCTGACCCGGGTTCGATCCTCGTTCAAGAGGATTTTTCCTCTGGAGTTGACATCACTGTCGACTCCACTCCCCCCTTCGGATGAGACTATAAACCGAGGTCATCGTGTGCGAACGCACGCAGATCATCTTGTGCACACGTTAAAACCCGTTCCGCTTTTTGGAAGAGTAGGTCATTGTGTGCCCGTGGGAATGGATGGCAAATTTACAAAACTGCATACACACGGGGAATGGATTTTAAAAAAGGCACACGAGTGCTTATTCCATTATCCTCGAAATAAAAGAATGAAATAAAATAAAAATTACAAAATAGATTGCACTGTTCATTTGACGATCGCAAAAGAAAGAATTGTATTGTACTGCAATGTATTGTATTGTGTTGCAGTGTATTGCGTTGCGCTGTGTTGTATTGTGTGCAAACCAACCAGCCAGCCATCCATCCATCCAACCAACCGACCGACCAACCAACCAACCAACCAACCAACCAACCAACCAACCAACCAACCAACCAACCGACCGACCGACCGACCGACCGACCAACCAACCAACCAACCAACCAACCAACCAACCAACCAACCAACCAACCAACCAACCGACCGACCGACCGACCGACCGACCGACCGACCAACCAACCAACCAACCAACCAACCAACCAACCAACCAACCAACCAACCAACCAACCTAGTCCATGCATTTACAAGCAAAACATCAGAAGTAGTCCAGCACTGAACTGTCTGTTAACATACAATAAGAAATGGTTTTTTAAAAAAAATTGATAAAAGCTTCAAAGACAGATTCGATGGGTCGGTAGTGTAGAGGTAGCACTCTAGTCTAGGAAGCGAGATGTCTTGAGCTTGTGCCAGTTTTAACCTGAGCTTTTCCGCCATCCTCCAGACCGTGAGTGATGGTCTGTGTACTAGTCTTTCAGATGAGAAGATGAACTTAGGTCCCAAGTACAACACACATTTAGTGCACACTACTACTACTACTTCTACTACTACTACTACTACTACTACTACCACTACTACTACTACTACTGCTACTGCTGCTACTACTGCTGCTACAGCTACTACTACTACTACTGCTACTGCTACTGCTACTACTACTACTACTACTACTACTGCTGCTGCTACTACTACTACTACTACTACTACTACTACTACTACTACTACTACTGCTACTGCTACTACTACTACTACTACTACTACTACTACTACTTCTAAATGGAATTTGTATAACGCTATATTTTGCAAAGAAAATTTAAAACGCTTGCATTCAACATATTGTTACATAGTCATGCAGCCAATAACTATTAAAGAACCCACGGCAAAAACAGAGTTGTTCCTGGCCAAAATTTGAATGAAAAAAACCCATTGCAGTAGGGGAAAATATAACTGTAGACAGGAAAACAGCCCCCCCCCCCCAAAAAAAAAAAATATAGGTGTCGTTCCTCTTGTGGCTACGTTCTGTCCCTGGGGAGCAGCCCCAATTTCATGCAGAGAAATCTGCTGTGACCGAAAGTAGTATTCCATTCACTTCAATTCATTTCATTTCAATTCAATTCAGTTTAATTCAATTCAATTCAATTCAGAATGTCAGTCGAGATACCTGGTTTTCACTGCCTAGTTCCAACTGGGTTAAAAGATTCTGATAGATCAGTCTTACAGTGAACAATGAACAGAGTATACTGCCCTAAAGCTTTACAGCCTGTAAATATAGCGAGAACATTGAA
>CM054157.1:41633018-41638018 GCA_028751875.1 Rapana venosa | reverse complement strand
TCAATTTTGTCAACCGTTCCTGCCGGCACACAATGACCTACTCTTCCGAAAAGCGGAACGGGTTTTATCGTGTGCGCAAGATGTTCTGCGAGCATTCGCACACAGGACCTGGGTTTGTAGTCTCATCCGAAGGACTTTTGTGGAGATGTAAGCAAAGTACCAAGGCCTACACTGAAATGCTGTTATGCATTGACATGTTATGATTGTTGAGATTGCACTTCGGCCATGACAAGCTCCCAAAAGCATAGCAACCTGCAGTCTTTTAGAAAAAAAAGAGGGGAAAAGGAATTCCTTGAAGTCGGAGTATGGCTGCCTATATGGCGAGGTATTCGTTAACAGTCGTGCAGGAAAAAAACTTGTCATCCAGTGAGTACTGACGGTCTCTCTCTGGTTCCTGAGTGAGGGGAGTGAGACAGAGGGCATGGTCTGGGTGACGCTTTGGGCGTTACTCTGCAGAACAGCAGCAGCAGCAGCAGCAGCAGCAGCAGCAGCAGCAGCAGCAGCAGCAGCAGCAGCAGCAGCGCAGCAGCAGTAGGAGCAGCAGCAGCAGCAACAACAAAATGAACAACACCAACAACCACCATTCATGTACGATATACAACTGTGCTAGGATATCTTGGACATATTATCAAAACTAGTGGAGTCTATCCCAGAATGCATGCTAGGCATGCTTGTGTCATCCACACCACAGGCCGTAGCTGGTCTGCTTTCTGAATGGATTTTTAACGTGTATGCGAGCAAAACTATGCTTGCATTCCCAAGTGGTATTTGCGATTAATCTCTCCATCCACACTTGCAGAAAAATGGAATCGAACACCGATGTTAACTTTAGGGGAGACAATCTCATGAAACAGACGAGTTAAGCAGACTGGAACGTACACCCACTAGTCACTTTACATCACACGCTCTTCACCCCGAATGTCTTCTCTCTCTTCCCCATTACCAGAATTAGACTTGCTGAAACTCGGAAGATGGAATGCGAATGATGTCGCCTTTTCTGAAGAGACAACTCAGCACAAAGTGTTGTACGATTTCTTCACCCCACCACCCCCACCCACCCCCACCCCCAACCCCCGAGAACTGCTTTCCCAAACTCATTCCAGAGTTAGACTTGGTAAATCTCTGAAAATGGAATACAAATGACGTAGCCTTTTCTGATGAGGAAATTCAACACAAAGTGTACCGGGATTTCTTTCCGAATCAGCGAGCGAGAAATTCTTTGAAAATGCAAATAAGGAAAGACTAGGGTCTGGCCTGGCAGAGATATGGAGGAAGCTGGCATGGGGCTGATGCAGGGGTGTCTACATCTCTGCAGAGTGGGGGTGGAGCATGGTGCCCAGTGGTGGGGTTACAAGGAGGGGTGCTCCAACTGCCTCCTTCTCACCAGAAGTTGGAGAGAGAAAAGTTTCCATGTAGTTTAAAAGTCTGTCTTTTCGTGTAATATTTGATTGCTAAAAGGCTCTCACCTCTGACGTTTTTGGTTTCGATTATTTAATTTTTAAAAAACTCTTTCTTGTCATTTTAAGTTCTTCTATTTTTGGTATAGTTTTCTACGCTTAAAACACTTCAGGCATGTGTGTTGTGTGTGTGTGTGTGTGTGTGTGTGTGTGTGTGTGTGTGGTTAGTGTGTGTGTTGTGCGTGCGCGCGCGCGCGCAACGCGTGTATGTGTATGTGTGTGTGTGAGAGAGAGAGAGAGTTTCTAAAAAAGAGTATCTTAAAAAGAACACCCCGAATAAGTCATTCACCAATTGTGACAGCTTTAGCAGTTGGCATATCATGTAGTCGTTTTTTTTCTTCTTTCTCTTTCTTCTTTGGCCATTATATAGATTTCTAGCTGTGACGTATGATAGTGAAACAAATACAGTTGCAGAGAGGAACAAAAAAAAAAGGGTGGCGCTGCTCTTGTGGTGACGCGCTCTCCCCGGGGAGAGCAGCCCGACTTTCACGCAGAGTAATCTGGCGTGACTGACAGTGACATGAAATATGAAATATGGAAGTAAGTGTGAATGCTGATGCTGTAACTGAGCACAGTACAAGCCACTAGCTTGTTGGTGTTACTTAGGCTTATCATTTTTATTTATTTATTCATTTATTCTTTTATATCGAGGATAATGGAATAAGCACTTATGTACTTTTTTTTTTTTACATCAAGTCCCCGTGGGTATGCGGTTTTGTAAATTCTGTCATCTGTTCCCACCGGCACACAATGGCCTACTCTTATAAAAAGCGGAACAGGATTTAACGTGTGCGCAAGATGTTGTGCGTGCGTTCGCACACGAGGCCTCGGTTTATAGTCTCATCCGAAGGACTTTTGGGGAGAGTGGAGTCTGCACTGATGTTAACTCCAGGGGGAAATATCCCCTTGAACGGGAATCGAACCCAGGTCGTCAGATTGCGAGCGCAATGTTCTGACCACTAGGCTATCCCGTCCCTCCCCCATCATAGTCTTTATGTTACATCTGTTCTTTGTTTTCTTCTCTTCTCTGCCTTACCTTACTAGGCGGGGTGCACACTGCCTGGTCTTCTCCTACACTTGCCACTTTACAGGAGGTCTGCCTGCTGGCCTCAAACGACACATTCTGACTTCAAAGCAGCTCAGTTCATTTCTACAGGTTGCATGCTGGATATATTTATTTATTTCCGCAACTCGCCGAACGCTGACATGAATCACGAGATCATTATCCTGCATATCTGATCTTCTGCATGTAGATATTATACACGAAGAGAATGAAGGCACTGGCAGGTCTGCACTTGAAATTGACCTGGGGGATCGCAAAATCCTCACCCCAAATTCACCCGACCCCACCACAAAAGATTCGAAGCTACGATTTCATGCGCCAACGGGTTAGAGGTCAAAGGGTCTTTGTCACTCGGCTCTAGCGTTCTTCTTTCAGGAAGGAATACAGCCCTGTGAGATAAAGCCAGCAAGCAGACTGCAGAGCCCCAGCTTTACTGGCCTACTTCTGCCTGCACTCACCCTCGCTGTATGCACTGTGAACATCCTATTGACACACAGACACACCTACTTTGACACACAGACAGACAGACACACAAACACATACTTATACACACAACACACACACACACACGCACACTCACACACACTCACACACACACACACACACACACACACACACATTTAAACATACAAAACACACACACACAAACACACACACACACACACACACACACACACACACACACACACACACACACACACACACACACACACACACACACACACACACACACACACACACACACACACACACACACACTTACACACACACTTACACACACACACACACACACTTACACACCATTTTTTGCTGACAAAGACTATACAGACCAGACCAGACCAGAGAGGTTATTACTGTGATGACACCCAGCAGTGCTGTAATTCTGGCAGGGCCTTCTGTGCCGAGTGTGCCTGTGGCGACTGCTGCTACACCTGGTAGGAGAAGGCGCCAATAGACCTCGGCCTATGGTAAAAAACTGGGTATTCCTTTCAGAAACTATGTCAGTGGTTCACCAGAACGAGAGAGTATGCAACAACAATAAAGAAAAAGATGAAAAGGATAGAGAAAACTGGGCCACATTTGCCGTAAACAAAGAACGCTATCTTCATCGTTCATCTGAATGTGCTGTACTTGATACCAGGCTGTTCTGTTCAGGGGAAAAAAGCGCCTAGCCACAGTAGTTCTTTGTCAAAAATGCTCAGACAGCAACTATTGTTGTCTGTCATAATTATGAGCGGAAATACATTGTGCTGCCGTTAACCGCCTGACAAGTCAGGCCCAGCGCATCCCACTTCGGGCTGGAAGAGAATTGTTATCTTGAAAGAAAAAAAGACAAGAGAAGGCAGAGAATAGACAAGAAGGAGATGACTGGAAGAGAAGGAACCAGGCAGAAACAAAGAGAGGGATAGAAAAGAGGGAATTCCTAGCACAACATTTCCAGAAAGTGGGGATGCTCTTTATACGGACAGGCCCCCGGCACCCCCACGGGGGATAACCACAGTACAACGCAACTTTCTGTTGTTTCCCTTGGGCTACCATTGCTTCAAACACTGGTCCACTCTATGTCCTTTTGGATGAGACTATGCGCCAAGATCTCATAATATGAGAATACGGACATGCCATCAAGCACACACACACATCAAAAACCCAAACATCCTTCACAGAAGAGTAGGCCAGCTTTGGCATGTAGCTTGGACGATACGAACATACCCAGCATGCAAACTTCATCCTGGTGAGGAGTGGACTCCACCAGGTACAACTTGTCCATGACACACAGCCTGAAACTTCAACTCTGTGCTCCAGTGACTCCTCAGTCAGGAGTGGGAAAAGCCGGACAACGTGTGCCGCTTTTCTCAGAAGAATCATCCACAGGTTTAAGCGGACGCTATAGCCGAGTGGTTAAGACCTTTCGACTTCAATCCCGTGTGTCCATGAAGTCGTAGGTTCGAATCCTGGCAACGGCGTGGGGATGATTCATGGGTGGGGATTTCTACGACATCCCAAGTCTATTTCAAGTGCAGACCTGCCAGTGCCTCAATTCCCTTCATGTATACACACATGCAGAAGATCAAAATATGCACGTTTAAGTTTACGAAACTCATGTCAGCGTCCGGTGGGCTACAGCAACACGAACATACCCAGCATACATCCCTGAAGTCGGAATGCGGCTACCTTCATAGCGGGTAAAACAGTTTCAGAGGCAAAACTTCATCATTGGTGAACCTCAGAGCTCTAGCCGAGGAACAAAAAACCCCAAATGTAAAGGTTTATATAGCAGCTGAGTACAAGTCTTACCCCTCTCCTACACAAAACAAGAAGGAGAGTAAATGTGGAGATGGAAATAATCACCAGAACGAACGAAAATGAGGAGGTAACTCGCCAAAGAGCTATGAAAACGCGCTGTGTTAGCGGCATTGCATTGCTAAAAGCAATTCTTAAACGCGTAATACGGCCATAAAAGCCAGTCACAAAAGTTACAG
>CM054157.1:41608018-41625518 GCA_028751875.1 Rapana venosa | reverse complement strand
TCGTTGAATTGTTTTAATGGCCCTGAAGATGTCCACCATCGTTTGTTTTGTCTTTTTGAAAGCTTTGCCGTTTGAAAAGTGTTGATTGTGGACTGGCAGGTAAATTCAACATACTTATTGCTTATTGATGATTTACTGTTAGGTTTTGATTTGCTATAGAATACAATGCAAGACAATATGGTACTACAGGAAGGACGGTGGCAGGATGGTTAAGACGTTCGCCTGCCAACAAGTAAACCGTGAGGTTCAGGGTTCGATTCCCAGCCTCCTCGCCCTTTCTTCCCAGTTTGACCAACAAATCGAACTGAATGTCAAAGTCCTTCGGATGAGACTATAAACCGAGGCCCCGTGTTCGAACGCATGCAGAACATCTTGCGCACACGTTAAATCCTGTTCCGTTTTTGGAAGAGTAGGTCATTGTGTGCCGGTGTAAACAGATGACAAACTTTACAAAACCGCATACACACAGGGACTGGATGTAAAAAAGCACAGGAGTGCTTATTCCATGCATCCATTATCCTCGATATAAAAGAATAAAAAAAGAATAAAAAATAAAATAAAATAAAATACAGATATTGTAATATAAGAAGATGCTACACACCATTGCATAACTGGTTTGGTTTTGATTTGTCATACAATACAATGCAAGACAATATGATATCATAGGAATTGTAATGTAATGAGATCCAACACACCATTGCATAACAACACAATAACACAACATAGCGAAACACGAGGCAATACAATGCAAAGCGATGCGACACAGTAAACGTACACTACACGACACGACACGACACTACACGATACTGCACTACACGACACTACACGACACTCCACTCCACTCCACTCTACTCTACTACACTACACTACACTACACTACACTACACTACACTACAATACACTACACGACACTGCACTGCACTGCACTGCACTACACTACACTACACTACAATACACGACACGACACGATACTGCACTACACGACACTACATTACACTACACTGCATTACGCTACACTACACTACACTACACTACACTGCATTACACTGCACTACACTACACTACATTACACTGCACTACACTACACTACACTGCACTACACTACACTGCACTACACTACACTGCGCTGAACTACACTATACTACACTGCACTGCGCTCCACTACACTACACTACATTACACTACACTACTACATTACACTACACTACACTACACTACACTGCACTACACTACACTACACTACACTACACTACACTACACTACACTACACTGCACTGCACTGCACTACACTACACTGCACTGCACTGCACTGCGCTGCACTACACTACACTACATTACTCTACGTATGTGGGAACAGATGATAATTTACAAAACCGCAGACACACGGGGACTGGACGTAAAAAAGCACATAAGTGCTTATTCCATTATCCTCGACATAAGAGAATACCCCCCCAAAAAAACAACAACAAACCCACAACAATAACAAAAAAACACCCCCCCAAAAAAACCCAAACAAACAAAAAAACAGGCTACATCATCATCATCATCATCATCATCATCATCATCATCATCATCATCATCATCATCATCATCATCATCAATGGAACTTATATAGCGCTATATCTTGCAAAGACAAATCAAAGCGCATGCATTCAACCTAATCTTACACAGTCATGCAATCAATGATAAATGATCAATAGTTTAAACAAACAGATATTACACACATGGTGCGCTGCAGACACAATTATAAAATGAATCCTTCGGATGAGACTATAAACCGAGGCTACACTACACTACACTACACTACACTACACTACACTACACTACACTACACTACACTACACTACACTACACTACACTACACTACACTACACTACAGTACGCTAAGCTACAATGCGCTACACTACACTACACTACACTACACTACACTACACTACACTACACAGCACTGCACTGCACTGCACTGCACTGCACTCTACTTCATTGTACTGCACTACACTACGCTACCCTACGCTACACTGCACTACACTACGCTACACTACACTACACTGCACTACACTACACTACACTACACTGCACTACACTACACTACACTACGCTGCAAGACAATAAAAAAAAACCCCACACAACACAAGCACGTGATAATAATACAACGCAAAAGAACCATATTCCAGCCCCACAAAAATACCAGCATCACCAAGCATTGCAGTACATGCAAGTATACGCCATGTTACACACAGCAGCGCAGTACCATACAATACCCTACAATACAACACAATACTATACAATTACACGAAATACTGAGATACAAAAGACTGAGCATGAGACAACACACAATGACACCTCCTCATTTGGTCGTCTGCTGGTGTTTCCAATGAGCGTGCTTTGCGATCCTGCGTTACCCTAATAACATATTTCTAATTCATTATCATTGCATGCCTGTATTTTCTGGACAACCAACGATGTCTGTTCTTCTCTGACTGTCTGTTAATTAGAACAATAATGACTAAGTCTTTGACTGATGATCATGTCTGTGTGCTTAAGGCTAAAAGGGAGAATTTTGGATGAAGGAAACTATGACTGTTTGTATATTGATTAGTAACATAGAAAAAAAACAACTCACCACCCCAAACAAACCTTTAGCATCGTGGTCAACGTAATGGATTGTTGTTTCGGAAACTGGGGGTCCATTAGAGATGGTGTTATTTGTGTGTGGGTTTTTCTGTCTTTGTGTGTGCGTGCGTGCGTGCGTGCGTGCGTGTGTGTGTGTGTGTGTGTGTGTGTGTGTGTGTGTTTCTTGCTTTCCTTCTTTGTTTGTTTGTTTGTTTGTTTGTTTCTTTCTGTCTTTCTGTTAGGTATATGGGGACAACTAACGTCACTTCAGGGTCATAGAGGTATATGGGGACAACTAACGTCATTTCATAGTCATAGAGAGTCTGTTAGGGGTATATGGGGACAACTGACGTCACCTCAGGGTCATAGAGGGTCTGCTAGGGGTATATCGGGACAACTGACGTCACTTCAGGGTCATAGAGGGTCTGTTAGGTATATGGGGACACTGACATCACGTCAGGGTCATAGAGGGTCTGTTAGGTATATGGGGACAACTGACGTCACTTCAGAGTCATAGCTAGTGATTTGGTGAATGCGCTAAATATATCAGTATTTTATCTTTTATTAAACAAAAGTTTTGTCAGCTGCTTGTTAGCGTGTGCATGCACGGGTTCACGCGCGCGCGCACGTGCACACACACACACACACACGCACACGCTCACACAGACACATACACGCGCGCGTTCACGCACACAAACACACATCTCAGAGAGAGAGAAAGAGAGAGAGAGAGAGAGAGAGAGAGAGAGAGAGAGAGAGAGAGAGAGAGAGAGAGAGAGAGACAGACAGACAGACAGACAGACAGACAGACAGACAGACAGACAGACAGACAGAGGCAGAGACGCAGAGAGAGAGACAGAGACAGAGACAGAGAGAGAAAAAGGCAGAGACAGACAGAGACAGACAGACAGATAAGACAAAAACAGAGAGACAGAGTCGGAGACAAGCAGAGACAGATGCATAGGACAGAGACAGACAACTAGAGAGGGAATCGATTCCGATATCATATTATCGTGACGACGTGGGCAGTACAGCAAACTGCAATCCCCTGATTGAAACAGCAACCACAGAATATGACCTCCCAGATCGTAAGGACAAAGTGTAATGCAATGTCACAAAGGCAATAAAAACCCCACTGTAATGAAGATGCTGTTTACACACCACTGTAATGAAGATGCTGTTTACACACCACTGTAATGAAGATGCTGTTTACACACCACTGTAATGAAGATACTGTTTACACACCACTGTAATGAAGATGGTATTTCATTTGTCAATGTCC
Source organism: Rapana venosa (assembly GCA_028751875.1). Classification (NCBI taxonomy): domain Eukaryota; kingdom Metazoa; phylum Mollusca; class Gastropoda; order Neogastropoda; family Muricidae; genus Rapana; species Rapana venosa. The sequence continues at coordinate 41,621,623 of CM054157.1, read as the reverse complement.
AGTTCTTGGTATGGGGTGTTTATCTTAACTCATGTAGGAGAAAGTTGTTATTACTGAATCTATCACCCCCTTCGCTCCATATTTCCCTCTCAAGAACGCTTCATTTGGAGGATATCTTCTGTTCACGCTATTTAACACATGACACTTTTATTCACTGTGCTTTTAACTCCCTGTATACTGATACTTTCCCTTTTCTCCACAATATTCAACTTGCTGTCTTTGCCAAAGTTTCACCGTCCATTCCTCCCATCTCCTTACCCCTTCCTCCTTTTGACTGTTTTCCTTTTTCACTTTTTCCTATGCTCCCACTGTAGAGGACATTCATTCAACATTGAGGACAGAGACATATGGTAAGGAGTCTATCGTACATTTTAGTGTCTCTGGTACAAAGATGGCTGACAAAAACGTCTTCTTACCACAAGTAAATCGAATGACTTCTTACTGCAAGTGAATCGAATGACTATGAAATTATGGTAGGTAAAGGAGTCCATCCCACAAAAATGCAATGGACTTTTGTTTTTGTGGTCAGTGCTGGCTCGTTATCTGAAATAATGTGAGAGCGTTGGTTTAAGTCTTCACTGAGCTGTCCGTTGGATGGATTTTTCGCTTGAAGTTAACATTCTTCACAACTCCTTCCTTCCTTCCTTCACCTTCACCTCTCCTGTAGTCTGGTCGACCTTTGGGGCACCATTGAAGATTTTGCAACCAGCTTCCTCCACTCCTCGCGGTTCATAGCTTTCCGTAGTTTGTCATTCAACTCTTGCCCAGTCCACTCTCTGATGCTGTCTTCCCATCGTTTCTTTGTCTGCCTCTTCGTATCCCTCCTTGTACTGTCATTCCACGCCACCGCCCTGCAAATCCTTTGGACGAGACCACAAACTATATCTAAGTCCTGCAAGTAAAGGCATGCATACTATTTTGTAGTTATAGTAAAACCCCATTCATCTTTTGCAGAAGAATAGACCTGCTATGGCCAGTGGTATGGATGAGGTAAAACCTGCTCTGTCAGGCTCAATTTTGCTCAACACACACACAGAGTCAGAAAAAGTTAGTGTGCATGTGGACTGATGGCTGAGGGGTTTAGGTGGATGTCATGTCACACAGACAGCCTCACCTGTGGCATTGTCCTCTGCCAGTTCTTACAGTGACTGGCCAGTCAAGTTGACAGGGCTCTATTCCTTACGGGTCCTGAAGAAGGTCGTGGAGTTCATAATTAAAAATAGCTCACCCTGAGGAGGTAGAGGCGGGGATTTTTCTGAACCCCTCCCCATCAAGTGGTATGCTGGCTTGTTAGCTTTGTACTCCCCTCCGTGCATACATAAGTCACATGATGGGTTTTTAAACATCGTTTTTCCCCCAAAGAAGTCGGAATGTGGCTACCTTCATGGTGGTCAAAAATAGTCGCATACCCACAATCTTACCATTTGTGAATGCCCGAGTCCTAGCTGAGGAACATAAATAAACAACAACAACACCCCAACGAACCCCCCCAAAAAAACCCCAACAACAACAACAACACAAACCCACCCAAAAAACCCACAACAACAACAAAAAACAACAACACCCCAACGAACCCCCCCCCCCCCCCAAACAAAAAAAACAACAACAACAACAACACAATAAACAAACCCACCCTAAAACCCACAACAACCAAAAAACAACAACAACCCAACAAAACAACAACAACCCCAAACAAACCCCTACCGTTTGTGTTAGCGCTAAGTGAGGTTGCAGATTCATGCAGATATCAAGGTTACACCCAAGCATTCATCAGGCCGGAATGGGCGAAGCCACCGTCAGGCATGGTGGTCAGTGGATTTATAGGAACATGGGGCACCGTGTATAGCAGTACTGAGCGTTGAGTGTAATGGACTACACGCCAGGCTAAGGATGGGTAGTCTAGCGGTGGGTAACACACCTGTGTAGACAGCGAGAAGTCATGGGCTCGCTTCTGGTCTGTGCCTAACTTGTTCCTCATCCACACTACTAGGGGTGGCGGGTGGTCTTGGCGCTAGCCTTTCAAACAAGACAATACACTGAGACTGTGCAGCGTACATTTGGCACAAAAGTCAGGACATAAAGATGGTCACGGGTGAAATTCTGTAGTAAACGGCTGCTGTTGTACGAGAAAATATAACTAACTCTCCCACAGACAGGAAACATAAATGGTGTAGCTTTGCTTTCAGGGATATTAGCCTGAATTTCACGCAGAGTGATCTTCCGTGACCATACCATACCATACCATACCATACCATCCATACCATACCATACCATACCATACCATACCATACTATACCATACCATACCATACCATACCATACCATACCATACCATACCGTACCGTACCATACCATACTATACCATACCGTACCGTACCGTACCATACCGTACCATACCATACCATACCATACCATACCGTACCATACCATACCACACCACACCATACCATACCATACCATACCATACCATACCGTACCGTACCATACCATACCGTACCGTACCAATGGCTGTGTGTGTGTGTGTGTGTGTGTGTGTGTGTACCATACCATGCCATACCATACCATCTTGAGAAACCAAAATACCATACCCTACAATACCCTACCCTACCCTACCCTACCCTACCATACCACACCCTACTCTACCCTACCCTACCCTACCCTATCCTGCCTACCCTACCCTACCCTACCCAACCTTACCCTACCCTACCCTAACCCTACCCTACCCTACCCTACCCTAACCCTACCTACCCTCCCCTACCCTCCCCTACCCTACCCTACCCTACCACACCCTACCCTACCCTACCCTACCCTACCCTATCACACCCTACCCTACCCTACCCTACCACACCATACACTACCACAACCATACCATACCCTACCCTACCATACCCTACCATACCCTACCCTACCATACCCTATCATACCCTACCCTACCATACCTACCATACCCTACCCTACCATACTACCATACCCTACCCTACCCTACCGTACCACACCCTACCCTGCCCTACCCTACCCTACCATACCATACCCTACCCTACCCTACCATACCCTAAACCCTACCCTAACCCTACCATACCTACCCTACCCTACCCTACCATATCCCTACCCTACCCTGCCCTACCCTACCATACCATAAACCAACTTACCATACCACTACCCTACCAATACCCTACCCTACCCTACCCTACATAACCCACCCTCCACCCATACCCCTACCATCCCACCCTACCCACCTACCAACCCCTAGCCCCTACCCATACATACCATACCAGTAACCCTCATACCCTACCCTATACCCTCCCTAATCCCTAATAACCTACCCTACCATACCCTACCCTAACCCTACCTCCTACCATACACCTACCCATACCCTTTCCCTACCGTACCAACCCTACCTACCACTACACCTACCCTAAACCTCCTACCATACCCTACCCTACCCTACCCTACCATACCATACCTCTAACCCCTACCCTACCATACCATACCCTACCCTACCCTACACAACCTACCCTACACACTACCCCTAACACCCTACCCTACCCTACCACAACCTACCCAAACACACCCTACCCTACCCTACCCTAACCCTAACCCTACCCATATACCCCTACCATAACCCTAACCATCCACCATAAACCCCATACCCTACCCTACCCTACCACCTACCTACCAACTAATTAACCCTACCCTAACCCTCCCTACCCTACCCACACACATAACCCTACCTATACCAACCCCAACCCTACCCCTACCATACCACTACCCTACCCTACCACTACCCTACCCTACCCTACCCCCTACACCATACACCTACCCTACCATACCTACATACCCTCCATATCACCCTACCCTACCCATACACACCCTACCTACCCTAAGCCCTAAACCCTGACCTACCCTACCACCATACCATACCCTACCATAAATACCCTACCTACCCAACACCATACCACTACCCATACCCTACCCCATCCCTACCATACCCTACCCTACCCTACCAACCCACCATCTCCCTCCATACCACCCATACCCTACACCTACCCTACCTAACCCTACCCACTACACCATACCCTACCCACCTACCATACCCTACAACCCTAACCTACCCTACCTACCCTACCAATACCCTACACATACCCTAACCTCCATACCTACCCTACCATACCCAACCCTACCCTACCTCCCTACCACATACCCTACATCCCCCATACCCTACCCTACCCTACCCTATACCCTACCTACCCCTACCTCCTATCCCTACCCTACTACCATAACCCTAACCTCTACCACACCCTACCCTAACACGACACCCTACCAACCTACCCTACCCTACCCTATACCTCCTAACCTCCCTACCATACCCTACCTACCAAATACCATACCCTACCCTACCCTAACCCTACCTACCTACCCTACCCTACACACCCTACCCTACCCTCCAACCCATACCCTACCATCCATACAACCCTACCCTTAACCCTACCTACATCCCTACCCTACCCTACCCTACCCACCATATACACTAACCTCTACCCTACCATACCCTCCCTACCCTACCTACCTACCTACCCTAACCCTACCCTACCCTACCCCCACCCTACCCTACCCACCTACCCATACCCTACCTACCCACCCACCCTACCACTACCCTACCCTACCCTACCCAACCCACCTACCCTACCCTACCCTACCTACCATAACCCTAACCCTACCCTACCTAACCAACCCTACCCTACCTACCCTACCCCTACCCTACCCATACCTACCACACCCTACCCTACCCCCTACCCTACCCTACCCTACCCCACCATACCACCATACCCTACCATACATACCCTACCCTACCCTACCCACCTACCATACCAACCCTACCTACCCTACCCAACCCTACCCTACACACCTAACCCTACCTACCACCTACCCTACCCTACCCTACCCTACCCTACCGAACCCTCCCTACCCTAAAATCCTAACCCCTACCTACCACACCATACCTACCCTAACCTACCTACTCACACCTACCTACCTCACCAAAATCCTACCCTACCATACCACACCCTACCCTACCCTACCATACCTACCCTACCCTACACCTCCCTACCACACCATACCACTACCCACACCTACCCTACCCTACCCTACCCTACCACCCAAACCCTACCCCCCCAACCAACCCTACCACTACCACACCCCTACCCACACCTACCTACCCTACCCTACCCTACCCTACCTACCCCTACCCTAAACCCATACCACTAACCACCACCATACACTACCACACACCGCTACCCTACCCTACCATACCCTACCCTACCATACCCTAACCACATCCATACACCTACCACTACCCTACACCTACCTAACTACCGCTACCCTACCTACCCTACCTACCCTAACCCTACCACTACCCTAACCACACCCAACCCACCACCACACAACCCTACCCTACCCTACCATACCCCCCTACCCTACCATACCATACCCTACCCTACCCTAACCCTACCCTAACACCTATCACACTACCACACCCTACACCACCTACCCTAGCCTACTACCTACCATACCCTACCTCACCCTACCCTACTCATACCTACCATACACCTAATCCCTACCATACCCTAAACCCTACCCCACCCAACCCATACCCTCACCATACCCTACCATACCCTACCTACCACACCCAACCTCCCTACCCTACCCTACCATACCATACCTACTACCCTCCATACCCATCTACCATACAACCCTACCATCACCCTACCCAGTACCCAACCCTACCTACCCTACCCATACCATACCCTACCCTACCCTGCCCTACCTCCACCAACATACCATACCACCTTCCTACCCTACCATTACCCTACCCACCACACCCCTACCCCATACCCTACCCTACCACTACCATACCTACCCTACCCTACCTACCTACCCTACCCTACCCTACCAACACCAACCCTACCACCATACCCCTACCAATCCCCGCCAACCCTACACCCTACCATCTACCTACCCTACCCACCCTACCACCTACCTCCCCACCACCATACCCTACCTCCCTACCCCCACCACACCATACCCCCCTACCCTACCAACCCTACCCTACCCCATACCCTACCCTACCCTCACCCTACTACCTACACACCTACCCATAACCACAACCCAACACCACCCTACCCCCACCACCCCTACCCTACCCTACCTACCCTACCCTACCACACCCTACCCTAACCTAACCCACCACCATACCCCTACCCACTACCCTACCCTACCATACCTACCCATACCTCCCTACCCTACCTACCACCACCCTACCCTACCACACCCCTACCCTACCACACCTAACCACATACCCTACCCTACCACCCACCACTATACCCTACCACACCCTAACCCTACCTACCCTACCCACCCACACCTACCACCTACCACTACCCTACCCCTAACCCTCCCTAACCCCTCACCCTACCATACCTAACCAACCCTAACCCTACCCTACCATACCTACCCTAACCCACCCCTACCCTACCCTACCCTACCCATACCCTACCCTACCCCTACCAACTAACCCTACCTACCCTACCCTACCATACCTACCCAACCCCTACCCTAACCCTACCTACCCACCACTACCCTATCACTCCATACACCTACCCTACCCTCCGTACCAACCCTACCCTACCCTACTCCCTACCCTACCCTACCATACCAACCTACCCTAACTACCATACCCTACCACCTACACCTCCCTACCCCATACCACCCCTACCCTACCCACCATTACACCTACCCTACCATACCCAACCATACCTACCCTACCCCTCCCTAACACAAACCCTACCACACCCTACTCACCCATACCCTACCATACCCAACCACAATACCCTACCCTAACCCACTACCCTACCCTCCCTACCACCCTACCCTACCAACCTACCATACCCTACCACCCTACCATACATACCCTACCACTACCCTACCCTACCTACCTACCCTACCCTACCATACCCTACCCTACCCTACCCACCACCATACCCACTACCCTACCAACCCGACCATACCCTACCCTACCCTACCCTACCCTATCCATAACCTACCAACCATACCCTAACCCTACCATACCTACCATACCCAACACCTACCCTACCCTACCACTACCACACCCATACCCTACCCTACCCTACCCCACCATACACTACCCTACCCTACCCCCTACCTACCCTACCCTACTACCCTACCCACCCCACCTACCCTACCATACCCTACCACCTACCCTACCTAAACCCCACCCTACCCTACCACACCTAACCTACCTCCTACCCTTCACCCTACCTACCAAACACAACATACCATACCCTACCCTACCTACCCTCCACACCCTACCCTACCCACCTACCCACCTAAACCCACCCTACCCTCCACCCTAAACCACCTACCAACCTAACCCCCAACCCTACCAACCCTACCCCCACCCAACCCTACCCTAACCTACCCTAACCCTACCAACCATACCCTACCCACCCTCCCCCTCCCTACCACCAAACCCTACCAACCCCAACCCTACCCTACCCCAAAACCCTACCCTACCTAACCCTAACCCACCATACCCTACCCCTACCCTACCATTCCAGACCCTACCCTACTACCCTACCTTACCAACCTACCCTACCCACCCTACCCTACCCCAACCTACCCTACCCTAAACCCTACCACACCCTACCCTAACCCTACCCTACCCATAACCTACACCTACCCTACCAACCCACCCTTACCCTACCCCCACCCACCCACCCACCCTACATACCCTACCCTACCCTAAACCCAAAACCCCACCACACCCTACCCTACCCTATACCCTTCCCACCTACCCGACCACCTACCCTACCCACAACCCACCCCCTACCCTACCCACCCCTACCCTACCAAACACCCTACCCTACCCTACCCACCATACCCTACCCTAAACCCTAACCCTAAACCTACCACCCATACCTACCCTACCAACCCTATACCCACCCTACCCTAACCCTACCCTTACCCTACCACACCCTACCCTACCCTAACCCTACCCTACCCTACCCACCTAAACCTACCCAAACCCCACCCTACCCTACCATACCCTACCATACCCTACCATACCCTACCACACCATACCCTACCCTACCACACCATACCCTACCATACCCTACCATACCCTACCATACCCTACCATACCACACCATACCATACCATACCACACCATACCCTACCATACCCTACCATACCCTACCATACCCTACCACACCATACCCTACCCTACCACACCATACCACACCATACCCTACCCTACCCTACCACACCATACACTACCCTACCCTACCCTCCCTACCCTACCCTCCCCTACCCTACCACACCCTACCCTGCCCTACCCTACCATACCCTACCTACCCTCCCCTCCCCTCCCCTCCCCTCCCCTACCCTCCCTACCCTGCCCTACCCTACCCTACCCTACCTCAGGGAAAGCAGAAAGCTGAAGGCTGGAGCTGACAGGCGCCAGGGAAAGAGCAGGCTGGGGACCACACTGCGGAGCAGGGCGCCACCGCGCGCGTGCAGGGTGAGAGGAGTCAACTCTGATTATCTGCCGAATAGAGTGGTTTCCCCTCAAAGGCTGCTAGGTTCCAATTACCTCCCCTCCCTTTCCACCCTTCTTCTTTCGTCTCTCCCTGGTTATCTCTTCTTCCAAGGTTTTGGGTCTGACACGTGGCAAACTAATCCTCATTCTAGACTTAGCCTCGGTAAATTTTCTGAAAAAAACGTTTACGAGAGTAGCCTTCTGATTTTGTATGTGTTGTTGTTGTTGTTGTGGTTGTTGTAATTAATGGTTTGTCGAAAATTTACCAAATATTCCAACAACATGATATTTCTTCCATTGGGTGAATCAGTTTTTCTCATATTTTACATCCAGAAGTTATTTTTCAGGAACATAATTCTTATAAATACGTTCACTGGTCCCGATTATTGCTTGTAAAAGGTAAAGGTAAAGGAGTCCCATAACCTATAAGGTCGTAGGGGAGCGAGGCGTCAGAGACCTCACTTCTCTAGGGCCAGCATATTGAGGGCGGCGCCCATCTCCTCTCCCTCGCTGCTTTACCTTCCCTGACCCTAAAGAGGGCAGGTACCCATTTATACAGCTGGGTGAACTGGGGGAACTGTACTGAAGCCAAGGCGCGCAAACGGTCACCCATCCAACTTGGTAACCACGCTCGACGCTGCTTAACTTGGCTGGAGGAAAGCGAGTGCTCCGACCACTGAGCTATCCCGTCCCCTATTGCTTGTACTCTGACTAAAAATGTTTTGATGCCCTACTTTGCATTAAAGTCGTTTATAAACTACTCTCAGAATGGCTTTAAATTCCGCATGACTTCTTTCCCGACATGGTCTGTCATTTTATACATATACAAGTAGTCGACTACGAAGCCAGTGTCGCTATAATTACACTTATGGAAACTGCATGTAGAAATGTCAAAGTGAAAAATAGTCGTGTCTTGAAGTCAACGAACCAATTCCTTTTAATAATTGGAATAAACAATCTCTCAGAATGATAAATTCAGTGTGGCTTCTTATTTTCAAATCGTGATGGTAACTGAATAGGCGTTGAGCCTCTGCTTCCTTAGTGCTATATTTAATGTTGCAGGGTTCTGTCACACCCGGGAGCGCCCAGCTCAACGAATGTACAGACCTACCGGCTTCTTGATGCCCTTACTGAGTTATTTCATTTAAAAAAAAATTCTTTTTTTATGTCAAGAAGAATGAAGTAAGCACTCATATGTCTGTTTTCTACATCCAGTCCCCGTGTGCATTTTAGTTTTGCAAATTTTGTGATCCGTTCCCACTGGCACCAATGGAGCTCTAACCCAGGAACAGAAGAAACAAGACAGTCTGGATAAGGGATTTTTTGTTTGGTAGTGGCATGTACAACATACAGCAAGCTGCAATGACATCTTAGGAATAGAAAAAAACACATAACCACACCTTGTTGGTGCAGATGTCTGAGAAGACACTTCAGAAAACAAAAATATTATTTTGTTCTGACTCTTTTTGCAAAATAAATGTTGTTCAGAGAAGATTATAAAGCAAGGTCCCACGCGCAAGGATAGGGTACTTACCACATCTTGCACACACGTTAAAAAATCTATTCATATTTTGTAGAAGCTTAGGCTAGCATGACCATTGGTATGGATGTCTACACGAAGATTAATAATTATAATCAAGGTGCGATAATTAATAACAATCATATAGAGTGATTTCAGATGGGATCATGAAGAAATTTCAAAGCGAAGAACAACCTGCGTTCAACATTCTTGAGAATAGTATGTCCAATATAGCAATTATTATGATCTTTTTCCATATTCATTCTATCCTTTAATTTTTTTCGCAAAAATATTGCACGGGGTAAAGCTTTCCTGGGGGGCAAATTTGACAGGGGAAGCCTTATCTGGAAGCCGTCTTTGATGATTTGATCCAGTGTCTCGGTAGCTAGCGCTGAGCCAGAAGCTATGGGCAGGGCTGTCGCTGGCCATTTCCCCTGAATACAAATCGTGTTTGGCCGCCCCCTCATGGGGACTGAAGTACCGAGACAAGACTGAAGTACCGAGACAAGACTGAACTGTAGTACCGAGACAAGACTGTGGTACCGAGACAAGACTGTAGTACCGAGACAAGACTGAAGTACCGAGACAAGACTGAAGTACCGAGACAAGACTGGAGTACCGAAACAAGACTGAAGTACCGAGACAAGACTGAAGTACCGAGACAAGACAGAACTACCGAGACAAGACTGAAGTACCGAGACAAGACTGAAGTACCGAGACAAGACTGAAGTACCGAGACAAGACTGAAGTACCGAGACAAGACAAGACTGAAGTACCGAGACAAGACAAGACTGAAGTACCGAGACAAGACAAGACTGAAGTACCGAGACAATACTGAAGTATCGAGACAATACTGAAGTACCGAGACAAGACAAGACTGGAGTACCGAGACAATACTGAAGTACCGAGACAAGACAAGACTGAAGTACGGAGACAAGACTGAAGTACCGAGACAAGACAAGACTGAAGTACAGAGACAAGACTGAAGTACCGATACAAGACTGAACTACCGAGACAAGACTGAAGTACCGAGACAAGACTGAAGTACCGAGACAAGACTGAAGTACCGAGACAAGACTGAACTACCGAGACAAAACCGAACTACCGAGACAAGACTGAAGTACCGAGACAAGACAAGACTGAAGTACCGAGACAAGACAAGACTGAAGTACCGAGACGAGACAAGACTGAAGTACCGAGACAAGACTGAAGTACCGAGACAAGACTGAAGTACCGAGACAAGACAAGACTGAAGTACCGAGACGAGACAAGACTGAAGTACCGAGACAAGACTGAAGTACCGAGACAAGACTGAAGTACCGAGACAAGACTGAAGTACCGATACAAGACTGGACTACCGAGACAAGACTGAAGTACCGAGACAAGACTGAAGTACCGAGACAAGACAAGACTGAAGTACCGAGACAAGACAAGACTGAAATACCGAGACAAGACTGAAGTACCGAGACAAGACTGAAGTACCGAGACAAGACTGAACTACCGAGACAAGACAGAAGTACCGAGACAAGACTGAAGTACCGAGACAAGACTGAAGTACCGAGACAAGACTGAAGTACCGAGACAAGACAAGACTGAAGTACCGAGACAAGACTGAACTGAAGTACCGAGACAAGACTGAACTGAAGTACCGAGACAAGACTGAAGTATCGAGACAAGACAAGACTGAAGTACCGAGACAAGACTGAAGTACCGAGACAAGACTGAACTGAAGTACCGAGACAAGACTGAACTGAAGTACCGAGACAAGACTGAACTGAAGTACCGAGACAAGGCAAGACTGAAGTACCGAGACAAGACTGAAGTACCGAGACAAGACTGAAGTACCGAGACAAAACTGAAGTACCGAGACAAGACTGAACTACCGAGACAAGACAAGACTGAAGTACCGAGACAAGACTGAACTGAAGTACCGAGACAAGACTGAACTACGCGACAAGACTGAACTAAACTTCCGAGACAAGACTGAAGTACCGAGACAAGACAAGACTGAAGTACCAAGACAAGACAAGACTGAAGTACCGAGACAAGACTGAAGTACCGAGACAAGACTGAAGTACCGAGACAAGACTGAACTATCGAGACAAGACTGAATAACCGAGACAAGACTGAACTACCGAGACAAGACTGAACTACCGAGACAAGACTGAACTGAACTACCGAGACAAGACTGAACTGAAGTACCGAGACAAGACTGAACTACCGAGACAAGACTGAAGTACCGAGACAAGACTGGACTACCGAGACAAGACTGAACTACCGAGACAAGACTGAACTACCGAGACAAGACTGAACTACCGAGACAAGACTGAACTACCGAGACAAGACAAGACTGAAGTACCGAGACAAGACTGAAGTACCGAGACAAGACTGAAGTACCGAGACAAGACTGAAGTACCGAGACAAGACTGAACTACCGAGACAAGACTGAAGTACCGAGACATGACTGAAGTACCGAGACAAGACTGAAGTACCGAGACATGACTGAAGTACCGAGACAAGCAGTGAATAGTTTCTGGAGTCTACAACTAAACACCACGTGTTCTACCGCTAAAGTAGATGTCATGAAGCTAAGAAGTACCAGGCTCAAAGCTCCCTGCTCCTCTGAAGGCGAAGTATGGCTTTGAGATTTCCTCCTGATCTCATCTAAAATCACTTGATATAATTATTAGGTACTTGATAAGAGTTACTCAAGCAAATTTTTCGTTCAGTGAGAACATACAGTCTGTCACAGTGATTTCAAAGTGTTATGAGTGAGACAGAGTACCTGTTTTGGTTGACCTTCAAGGCATTGAGCTGGTGAACGCCCAACAATAACAATAACAACAACACAAAGCAAACAAAAAAACCCAATAACACCAACACAACAACAAAAACATAGCAAAAACAATAACAACAACACAACAACAAATACACAGCAGCAGCAGCAGCAGCAACAACAACAAGAATCCCCATCGAAAGCCATACTTTCCCTTTACCCTCTACACAAAATGTAGCTGTTTGGGTGCTAGTCTTTCAGGTGATACGACGAACCGAGGATTGACCCCTAACATGTTTAGCGGATATAAAGATTCCACGGCAACAAGAGTCGTCCCTGACAACATTCTGCAGACAAAAGGCACTATGGTAGGAAAACATTCAGCCCCCCCCCCCCCCCCCACACACACACACACTCACACACGCGCGCGCGCAGGCACATACACACACACACAACCATGAAAATATAGTATGGTGTTGCACTGTAGCAGCGCTGTCTACCTGAAAAACACAGCTCGAATTTCATGTTGAGAAATCTGCCGTGACTTGAAATACTATAAACTAATATATCACATAACCATCAGAGGCAGAACAGTGATCAAAAGGTTGTAATGTACATATTGTAAGATGATATCGATGAAACCATGAAATCCTTGTGTATCTCGAACTCATAATATTGTTAGTCGATATCGTCCAAG
>CM054157.1:41600518-41603018 GCA_028751875.1 Rapana venosa | reverse complement strand
GAAGGTGAAATAGATGGAGGGTGTTGGGTGGGAGGTGCACAACGAGGAGCAAGGGAGGTAAGTCAGAAAGCCAACGTCTGCCAATGTTTGGTCGCTGGTATAGATTGTTGTCAAATGTAGCATCGCGCTTAATAGGAAATACACCTACACACACACGCCCTGAAATGAGAAATGCGCGTATAATTATGTTATTGCACCTGCGCATGCGCTTGCACACAAACATACACACACACATATGCGCGTGCACGCGTGCACATGCCTGCACACACATACACACATGTATGCACACACCCACCCACGCGCGCACGCACGCAGAGAGAGAGAGAGAGAGAGAGAGAGAGAGAGAGAGAGAGAGAGAGAGAGAGAGAGAAGACAGACAGACAGAGAGACAGACAGAGAGACAGACAGAGACAGAGACAGAGAGACAGACAGACAGTGACACACATTCACACAGATGGATGGCGCGCGCGCGCGGCGCGAGGAGAGAGAGAGAGAGAGAGAGAGAGAGAGAGAGAGAGAGAGAGAGAGAGAGAGAGAGAGAGAGAGAGAGAGACAGAGTGAGAGACAGACAGAGAAACAGAGAGACAGGCTAGACCAACAGACAGACAGACAGACAGACACACTAGACCAACACACAGCCAGACAGATACAAACGGGCCTGACTGTCTCTTTCCCTATGTCAAAGTGTGGGGAGAAAGGTACCCTGTCTGCCTGTTCTTGAAAATCAGCACTGCTGGTGCCAGAAACACTGATCATGACAAATGCCCTGAAAGCACTAGCGAGGCCTTCCAGACACTTCGCGTGAGGTGAGAGGGGTGGGTAAGGGAGGGAGAGAGGGAGGGAGGGATGTTATAGCCTGTCTTGTCTATGTGCTAAGTTTTCAAAGGTCAAGTTGGAAAAAAATCATTTCGTTTGGTGTGTGTGTGTGTTGTGGTGTGTGTGTGTGTGTGTGTGTGTGTGTGTGTGTGTGTGTGTGTTTGTGTGTGTGTGTGTTGGTTTGGTTTTGTAGTGTGGTGTGGTGGTGGTGGTGTGTGGTGTGGTGTGTCTGGTGTGGTGTGTGTGTGAGTGAGTGTGTGTGTTGTGTTGTTGTTGTTGTTGTTGTTGTTGTTGTTGTTTTTGTTCTTGTGTGTATATTTGCAAAAGAACATGAATACATGTATGTGTCTCTTATGTTTACGCGAACGTAAGCAAATTTTATGTAAGGGCGTTTTAGTGTGTGTGCACATACGTGTCTGCAATTTAAATGTATGCACGTCCGTTGACGAGACAAGTAAACAAACAAAGCAAAAGAAAAGCCAACCAAAAACAATAAAACAAAACAGAACATAACAAAGCAAAACATCTGATGGCAAAAACAAACAACAAGCAAGCAACAACAATAACGAAGCATTCCAACAAAAAAGGCAAATTATTATGCACTGACAGGAACACAAACCCCCACACAGACAGACAATTACGTAGACAGGCAGGCAGGCAAGCAGACAAACGGACAGACAGTCATACAGTCAGACACTTACATCCACATTCACAGAGAAACACACACGCGCACATACTCTGGAACTCAAAATTTAAACGAAGAAAAAACAACACACGATATTACTGACATTTTAATTTTATTTTATAAAGAGTAATGACTCGACAGGAACTGTTCATTATCAGATCAGCTTCTTTCGATTGAAATTGCTCAATCCCTTGTACACTATCTCATTTTCATGTTTATATAATGCCTGCTTTGAAAAATACTTTAATTTTTTTTTCAAAGATGTTGATGCAATTATTTTGTTTCTATTAACTTTGACATTTCGAAATTAATCATTCTCCATTGACTTTGGCATTTTGACGCAAAACTGTTGGCATTTTACACACACGCACACACACACACACCACACCACACACACACACACACACACACACACACACACACACACACACACACACACACACACACACACACACACACACACACAGATACACACACACACTACACTACACACATACCCACAAACGCACACCCCCCCCCCCCCCCCCCCACACACACACACAACTTATTATACTAGCTTGCCTGGCCAATAAATCACTGTCACTTTATACACAGAGAATGCTCCATCTTCTTACTCTCTAAAATCAGATCAGGAAGGAAGGAAGGAAGGAAAGAAGGAAGGAGGTAGCACGTAGACAAATCCTGACAAAGGGAAGGAAGGAGAGAAGGAGGGAGGGAGGGAGGGAGAGAGGGAGGGAGGGAGAGAGGGAGGGAGGTAGCTGGTTGACAAATCCTGACAAAGGGGTTAGGAACATTCCAGAACACAGGGATGAGGGGAGAGGTGGGCGGTTGTCAGGGCCTGTGTGTTAGGCTAGCTGCTTTGGTATCAATCTAGATATCAAGGGACAAATCAGTGTGTGTGTGTGTGTGTGTATGTGTGTGTGTGTGTTGTGTGTGTGTGTGTGTGTGTGTGTGTGTGTGTGTGTGTGTGTGTGTGTGTAGGATAGGTGTGTGTGTGTG
>CM054157.1:41580518-41585518 GCA_028751875.1 Rapana venosa | reverse complement strand
ATGAGCTACAGAATTGCTAAGCTTATAATTATTACTAGGATAATTGTGAACAGACTTTAAACATACATACAAAAACAACAACAAAAGCTACAGAATGCTGGTATATTCTATTGCATTTTGTGTAAATAAGCCTAACTGTGCTTGCATGTACACACATGTACATATGCATGCACGCATGTGTATGCGCATATATAGGTGAGCACACACACATACATACACATATCACCAGGGCCTTGACAACTCAAAAATTCGTCATCATTTTCTACGAACGAAAACATTGTCTCTTTAAATGGTATCAATCCGCCCCTTCCTCTTTACTAAAAACACCGATTAAAAAAACAAAGCAACAAAGTATTTCACATTTGTTTTACTTCTACTGGTCCACAATAATACAACTGCTCTCAAATTCATCATAGTCCCATCCTCTGAAGTTGAAATATGGCTGCCTATATGACGAGGTACATGAACATTGCCATAATATAAGCGAACTTCTCATTTAGTGTGTAGTAAACACGTTCTTACAGTGATACGTAGGTATGCTGAGAGAGACAGAGTGCATTATTCTGGGTGAAGTTTATCGCTGTTGGTGTGGTTATTGTTGTTTCATTTAAAGTCTGTTTTACGATAAGGGATATCAAACTTAAACAAGAACTAACACGAACATTTTAAAAAGGAAAAAGAAATAATCCACAGTGTCAAACTGGGGAACATGAAAAAACAACAACAACAAAAGAACAACAACTAAACAACAACAACTAAACAACAACAACAACTAATCAACAACAATCTATCCCCCTAAAACACCAACTAAACACGCACGACACACACACACACACATACACACACACACACACACACACACACACACACACACACACACACACACACACACACACACACACACACGACACCACCACACTGCACTAACACAGGTAAGGGAGTTGAACAATAACACCGTCAGACGGTGCCAGGAAAGATGCCAGCATCGGAAGCTCGTGTAACGTTACCTCCTTTCAACACTCCCCATACCCCTACACTTACCCTCTACCCGTACCCGTACCCCTACCCCGGCTCTCTCACACCCCACACTTGTGTAAACTTGAGTTTATGGGGTCAAGATAGTGATGTTTGTAAACCCTTTTTGGCTTTGAGATAAGAGATTTGCGGTGAAATGTTGTAGACGAAACAGCATATTTGATGGTTTTTTTAACTTTTTAAATGAGCTTTGCTGATGTGCATTGTACTAACAATCGCACAGTGTGGAAGATACAGGAATCTTTTTGTTTTCTTTAGAAACTATTACACACACACACACACACACACACACACACACACACACACAACACACACACACACACACACCACACACACACACACACACACACACACACACACAACACATATCACACACACTACACACATATATATATGTATATATATACATATATATATATTATATATATATATATATATATATATATATATATTATATTGCTTATTTCACACACATACACACAGACAGACAGACTGAGGCCGCGTGGGAGAGTCACAGACAGACAGACAGACAGAAAAAAAGCAAATGCATTGCTTTTTCAATGTGCAATCTGGAAATAAAAATGTGACTTTGACTAAAATAAACATTTGACTTTGACACACACACATTAATACATATCTATCTATCTATCTATCTATCTATCTATCTATCTATCTATCTATCTATCTATCTATCTATCTATCTATCTATCTATCTATCTATCTATCTATCTATCGATCGATCGATCGATCTATCTATCTATCTATCTATCTATCTATCTATCTATCTATCTATCTATCTATCTATCGATCGATCTATCGATCTATCTATCTATCTATCTATCTATCTATCTATCTATCTATCATCTATATTTTTTTAAAACTGTCTTACTAAATTTCCGCCTCTGCACACCCGTTCTCTTCTCTTCTGTCTACTTCTTTGTGTCTACCTCTTGCTCTGTCCTTGTCTTTTCCTGTCTGTCTGTCTGTCTGTCTGTGTCTCTTCCACGCTGCCTCTGTCTGTCTCTCTCTGTCTGTCTTTCTCTGTCTCTGTCTCTCCCACGCTGCCTCTGTCTGTCTGTCTCTATCTCTCTGTCTCTCCCACGCTGCCTCTGTCTGTCTGTATGTCATTGTCTGTGACTGTCTGTGTGTGAAGCGTTTGTCTGTGAATGTGTGTGTATGTGTGTACATGTGTGTACGCATGAAATCCTTGTGTACACTACATTCGTGCACTCACGTGTGAGCGCACATTTTCATCTATGCATGCGTGTGAATTATGCTTGTGTGTGTGTATGTATGCATGTGCGCAAGTGCGTGTGCGTGCGTGCGTGCTTGCTTGCTTGTCTGTTTTTCAGCGTCTGTCTGTGTTTGTTTTGCATTCGTGCATGTAGGGTTGGTTGGCAAGGCGAATAGTTCAGCCCTCTCTCTACTCACACACCTTGCTTTTTCTACAGACATAGGGAGGGGGGAGGGGGGTGGCAGGGGTGTTGGTGTTGAAGTAGATGCAAAGGAGAAGGTTGGGGAGGGAGAGGGGAGGGAGAGGGAAAGCAGGAGGAGAAGGAGGAACTGGAGATGGAAAATTTCTTAAGAGATGCGCGCAGCAAGACAGCTTGTTAAGTGTGTAAACATAGCCACGAGGTTTGTTTCTATGAGAAAATGGAAAGAAGGAAAGAAAGAAAGGGAGGAAAGGAGGATGGAAGGTTAAAAGGAAGAATGGAAAGAAAGAAAAAGAAAAAAACACACCACATTATGTCTGTCTGTCTGTCTGTCTCTGTCTGTCTCTGTCTGTCTGTCTGTGTTTGTCTGACTTTTCCCCTTTACTACTTACTCTCCCCTCTTTCCTACTCATGTGTTCCTCCCTGTCTTGTTCAAGAGTGCAGTAGCGCAATGTTGACGCTGACACAATGTACACACACTGTAGGTGGAACAGGTCGTGAAGTACTAGTACCCATGTTGCTGTCAGAATCCCCCATCATCCCTCTGTTTACTCACCTCGTCAGACTCTCTTGCTTCCTAATCCCTCGGAAAATCTACCCCATCCCCATCCCCCCTCATTGCATGTACCACAGCCATTATTGTCTTCACCCTCACCTTCCTTCCCTTCCCCTTTTATCCTTCTACTGTCCTCCTCCTCCTCCTTCCCCTCTTCTCCTCAACCTTTTATCCTTCTACTGTCCTCCTCCTCCTCCTTCCCCTCTTCTCCTCAAACTTGCTTTGACCCTGTTTGTCTCCCTTGCTGTGTTCTGCTTTTTATGTTCTTTGCAAAACTTGCCATCACGATTAAAAGAAAAAGTAGACTACACAAATTCCATTTCTGCATTGTGTAAAATAGCCCACGTTAGATATTCATACTTGGACTCAGACATGCATGGGCACAAGTACATGCATGCATTTTTTATAACGCAGGTAGATACAGGGGAACATGCATACACATATAAACGCACACACACACACATACGCAAGGACATATGCACACACATATACCATGTCACTAAAACTGTACACATGAGCTTACACAAATGCGCACATACATGAATGTGTGTGCATCTGTCCAAGTGTGTGAGCACACACATACACACACACTGCATATGAATACTTTATTATTGAATAAATATGATAAACACAACACACACAACACACACACACACACACACACCACACACACCACACACACACCACACTCTCTCTCTCTCTCTCACACACACACACACACGCACACGAGCACACACACACACACACACACACACACACACACACTATCAGAGAGAAGGCAATTCAAACTGCTTGTTGAATCTGTGTTATTTTCACACGCCGAACTTTGCATCATCTTGTTTAATATACGGCATACATCTGGCATGGTGTCCACACGGCTCTAAGCTTTAACCACTGCAGCCTTCAACACGATTACTGTTAAAAAGGCTCCAGGTGTGTTTTGTTTTCTCACTCAAGCAAACCAGCAGGTCACAGAGTGACCTCAGAGTTCACAGACTGTTACAGATAGGTCACACTGAGGTCGTTTCCGTTTCTCATTCGTTACCTCAGCCACTCACAGCAGGAGTTGTTTCCCATCCTTCTCTGTAGATAAATTACCTCCCTTCTGACACAGTGCAAGTATTATGATCCCCGTGCTGAGGTTTACCTGAGTGTGTGGGGAGTGAGAGGGTGGAGGTAGGGACGTGGGGGTGAGGAGGGTGGTAGTGTGCATGAACCTTTGATGTGGGTTTCTTTCTTGGCACTGCCGCCTGACAAAAAAAATAGTCTGCTAGTGTTTGTACTGTCAGAGTTATTGTTCTTCTTCATTTACTGCGAATGTGTAATTTCCCCCCTTTTCTAAGGGTTAGAACATAAAGGATTTATTACTGTGGATAAGAAACTTTTTTGTTTGTTTTATTGTAGATGTATTCTGTGCTAGGAATTCCCTCTTTTCTATCACTCTCTTTGTTTCTGCCTTGTGTCTTTTTCTTACAGTCACCTCCTTCTTGCCGAATCTCTGCCTTCCTCGTCCATTGTCCTGCCTAGTTTCCAGAGAGACTCACAAGATAACACTTCTCTCCCACACGAAGTCAGATGCGCTGGGTCTGGTTTTGTCAGGTGTTTACCAGCAGCGCAATGCATTGTCACTCAACTGACAGACAACAATAGTTGCTGCCTAAGCATGGACAAAGAAGAAGATGAATTCATCACGTCCTACTGTAACTCCATCATCCAGGTAAGCTGCGCTAACCCTTGGTTTGCTAAACTTCTCACCTTTCTTCTGCAACCGTTGTGCCAAACCCTGACAAATGAAGGGGAAGGAAAGTAGGGGTAAGTGGGGAGAAGACCTGGCGATGGAGAGGGTGGTGAGGGTGGATGGTGAGGGAAACAGAGGTAAGGGTTGAAGAGAAGTCACAGAATTCTGTAACCTGTCAGTTTAAGCACTGGCGCTCTTGCTGTTAAACTGTCCGCAGATTTAAAAAAAATTACCGTGT
>CM054157.1:41553018-41568018 GCA_028751875.1 Rapana venosa | reverse complement strand
CATCATGAGTGGTGGTCTGGGCGCTAGTCTTTCGGATGAGACGATAAACCGAGGTCCCGTGTGTTATACGTAATTATTTAGCGCACGTAAAAAAACCCACGGCAACAAGAGAGTTGTCCCTGGCAAAATTCTTAGAAAAAAGCCACTCTGATAGGGAAACAAATACAGTTGCAGACATGAAAAAAAAAAAAAAAGGGTGGCGCAGCGCTTGTGGCGACGCGCTCTCCCGCTCTCCCCGGGGAGAGCAGCCCGAATTTCACGGAGAAATCTGCCGTGACTTAAAGTGGTATGAAATGAAATCTGAGCGCTTTGATTTGTTGCTTTACAAGATTCAGCGCTATATAAATTCCATACATTATTATTTTTATTATTATTATCATCACACCACATGTGCAGTGACATCAGTGTTGGTGGTGGCTTTAGGTACGAAGACAGCTACGGAATGCTGGATGTCAGTGAGCCAGACGGAAGGGAAAGTAGGGGGTGGGGGGGGGGGGGGGGGGGGCGGGCTACTATTTACTCTTTTATTTCAAGGATAATAGAATAAGCACTCATGTGCTTTTTTCACTTCCAGTCCCCGTGTGTAAGTAGTTTCTTAAAGTTTGTCATCTGTTCCCACCGGAACGCAATGGCCTACTCTTCCGAAAAGCGGAACAGGATTTAACCTGTGCGCAAGATGTTTCGCGTGCGTTCGCACACGGGGCCTCGGTTTATAGTTTTATCCGAAGGACTTTTGGGGGAGTGGAGTCGGCACTGATGTTTACTCCACGGGGAAAATATCCCCTTGAACGGGAATCGAACCCGGGTCAGCAGATCACGATCATTAGCTGAGAGGAGAAGAGAAGGGATGAAGGGAGCTTTGTGGTATTTACTGACGCGGGGTGCAGTCACATCGTCCATCCACAAGGCTTTAGGCATGGGGGAGGGGGGGGGGTGGGGGGTGGGGAGAGAGAGAGGGAGAGAGTGATAGATACGTAGTGTAGGTATCATAACCCTGCTTGGTGACCAGAGTCAACTTGTTCATCCTTCTTTGGACATTTCTGCCTCTCTGTTTATTTTGTGTGATTCTCTGTGTATCCTCTGCTTCTGCTTCCTTCTTCTTCTCTATCTCTGTTCTGTCTCTGTTTCTCTGATTTGATTTGATTTGACATCTCTCTCTCTCTGTCTCTCTCTGTGTGTCTCTATCTGTGTCTGTCTGTTTGTATATCTGTCTCTCTGTCTGTCAATGCCTGTCTGTCTGTCTGTCTCTCCCTCTCTCTTGTTATTGTTGTTGTTTTTCATAAGTATTTTTTTTATCTTGATGTTATCCTGAAAAGGGCGGGGACTGGATGTAGATAAAAGCACACGAATGGTTATTCATTATCCTCGAAATAAAAGAATGTGACCTCTCTCTCTCTCCTTCTCTCTCTCTCTCTCTCTCTCTCTCTCTCTCTAAAGAGCGCTTATCTGAACGTGACAGATAAACAGGTGTCCCTAATAATGCAAACACGCTGCGCCCCTTCATGCTATCCAGCCATATCAGATTTTTTTCCCTTTGAGGGCAGTGTTCCTGATAAGGACATAGCAAGGCATAGCAGGCATATCATAATTATCCTCTGCAGCCATTACCTGTACTTACCCGAATCTCCTCCATCCCCGGGGTGCAGCCATTGAGGCAGAAGGAAGTCAGAGCAGTCAGCAGCAGCAGCAGCAGCAGCAGCAGCCATGGGTAGAGAGAGCGAGACGCTGGCCAGCTAATTACCCCATCCACACTGACCACAGGGGGCTGTTCATGAGCAGCAAGGGTAAAGTGGAAGAGGGCTTGATGGTAATGATCTAAAAAATGTCCCTACTTACCCCCCCCCCCCCCCCCAGCCGTCCCCCTCCCCCCTTTCTCCTCCAAGACCCAGAAAAATTCAGACTAAGCAGAAGAAACGGTTCATAAGCAATCATTTCCCCCCCCCCCCCCCATCCCCTTGTTGGGATGCCAGGGGCCCTGTCAGTATAAATAGCATCCCTACCTTCAGGACATTCTGTGCTAGGAATTCCATCTTTTCCATCCCCCTTGTTGTTTCTGCCTTGTTCCTTTTTTTCTTGCCACCTCCTTTTCCCTCTATGTTCTGCCTTCTTGGTCCATTCTCCTGCCATTTTTTTTTCTTTCTAGAAAGGCTTAGCCTAAATGATAATGATTCTCTCCCACGCGGAAGTCGGATGTGCTGGGCCTGACTTGTCCGGCGCTTGTTGGCAGCGCCACGCATTTTCGCTCATGTGACATGCAACCATAGTTGCTGTGTGAGCGTTCCACAAAAAAGAAAAAGAGTAAGCAATGATGTATTTTTTTTAAATATCAAAAAGTAATTACTGTTAATACCCTGGGCACGACAATTAATCAGATTTGACCTGAGTATAATTATTTTATTAGACCAAAGGCTAAAGGGATAAGAGATAATTGATACTGTCAGGGGCTTTTAAAAAATATCACTATAGACTTGATGAACGCAGCTGATCAGATGGATACAGTATCTCGAAATAACGGTACATCATAGCAAAAATGAAAATACCGAAAATGGTTCGTCCTAGTTTACAGTTTCCAAGGCTGTTTTACTGCGTGGAGAATAGTCAATATATAATAAAGAACATCATAGAGAAATTAATTCAACGGGCGCTTAAAATGCAGGTGAGTAAATGATGACGTGAGACATGCAGTAAATCTTTAGCGTGTAGGTTTACTTCCTGCGTGTGACTATTTAAAACAGGCATTAAGGCACCAACAGGTCTACATGTGTGTGTGTGTGTGTGTGTGTGTGTGTGTGTGTGTGTGTGTGTGCGCGCGCGCGTTAGTGTTATCAACATTTATTTTCATATGCACGGATATGATAAAATTCTTTAACAAACACAAGCTATTGTGTTTGGACAATGTTTACATGCTATTAGAGTCATCTTTCTTTCGAACTAGTACTTTTTTCGCCATGTTCACATTACATTAATTAACTACAACCAAAGAACACGTCCATTGATTTGAAAAACCCCTTTCGCAGACATTAGAGCAAAGAATATAATACAGTACAATACAATACCATACAATACAATACAATACAGTACAATACAGAGAGCCCATTCATTATTAACTCTAAAAGAAAAACGTGTCCATTTTGTTACGCTCTGTCTCACGCCATCCACGAATATTTCACGAAGCATCAACTACGTTGCACTTACACAGTTGAACTCATGTAACGTACCATAAAAAAATCAGTAGTAATAGCAGTATTTGTGGGTATGTGACATCTGCAGGCTTTTGATGCGAATGGGTGGTTAGGGGATGGCAGAGAGATGGCGGGGGATGGGGGGTAGGTGGGGTGGGGTGGGGTGGAGGGGAGGGTGTAAGAAGGGGACTGGAGAAGTGGAGTGATAGTTGCTGGCATGGCGTACAGCGGGGATGGTGAAGGCTTAAGCTGAGCGAGGCGTTGACAGGGGGAAGAGCAATGGCCCTGCTTGTTCTACATTATTTAGTCTCTGTCCATCTGTCCATACACACATCTCTGTGCGTGTCTGTCTCTCTATTTCCCTGTCTACCCGTTTGTCACTCTGTTTCTGTCTGTCCGTCTCTATATTTCTCTGTTTCTCTTTTTCACTGTTTGTCACTCTGCCTCTGTCTGTCTGTCTCTAAATTTCTCTGTCTCTCAGTTTGTCACTCTGCCTTTGTCTGTCTGCCTGTCTGCTTGTCTGTCTTTCTATCTGTCTGTCTGTCTGTCTGTCTATCTAACTACATATAAAGACAGGAACAGCAGACAATGCAGACAGAAAAAACAACAACCTCAAAGCATACACACAGCATCAGAAGCACGCCACATAGAATAGGAAAATGAACAAATATAGAATCTAGCAGAAGAAGTCTCTTAAGTCTACTAAGAAGCTGTACCCTTTCCTCTCCATCACTATTCCCTGATCCCTCTTTCTTCTTCTCTCCCGTTATCAGCCCCATCTTCCCATTTCCAGCAACTCAAAGACCTTCATTATTACAGCGCTTTATGCCAGCACACGAGCACACTTAGTCAGACTCCTGCCATCGTTTGATGCGTGCAGTCTTTCCTTCGTGTTGGTAGTGGCATAGAGGAGACGATGTCAAAAGCCTCTATGATCAGAAATCATGTAGACCCACAGACTTAAGTTTCACGTTTTTTTTAATGTGTTTTTTCCCAAAGGCCCTGTCTTCGCTATTGGATGTCCACCTCTTAGCCTAATCCATGATATTGAAATTCTGTCTTTATGTTGCTCCCTTCGAGAAAATATATGGACACCTTTCCCTATATCAACAGCAAAAACTGCGTGTTATTTTTCTTAAGATGGGAATCAAGCGCTTCGCTTTTCTTTTTACAAGATTCAGCGCGATATATATAAATTTCATATTACTATAATAATAATAATAATAATAATTACTACTACTACTACTACTACTACTACTACTACTACTACTACTACTACTACTACTACTACTACTATGATGATGATGATGATGATGATGATGATGATGATGATTAACCACAAATAGGCATTGAGGTCAGTTCTTGGATTTCTATGCAGGAGGTCTGCCTGCTGGCCTCAGCCCACATGTTCCAACTTCAGGGCAGCTCATGACAAGGTTCCTGAGAAACTCCCCCCTTCCCCCAACAAACTTCAGATTTGCTTGAAAAAAGGCAGGAGAATGGGCTGGGTAGGCAAAAACTTAGAGAGAGCGAGAGAGAGCGAGAGAGAGAGAGAAAGAGAGAAGAAGAGAGAGAGAGAGAGATGAGAGATGGGGAGAGGAGAGAGAGGAGAGTGAAAGATAGAGAGAGAAAGATAGATAGATAGATAGATAGAGAGATAGAGAGAGAGAGAGAGAGAGAGAGAGAGAGAGAGTAAAAGATAGAGAGAGAAAGATAGTTAGATAGATAGATAGATAGAGAGAGAGAGGGGAGAGATGAGAGAGAGAGAGATGAGAGAGTAGAGAGGGGAGAGAGGTGAGAGAGAGAGAGGAGAGAGAGAGAGAGGAAATGGGATGTGAATAGTTTTACCATATTTTAGGCCATGACCCCTTTCTGAAGGGGGGGTTACACATTATCATGAACAACAAAGAACCACTATATATTTCCTAGCTATCCACAGTCATTTCAAGGAGCTGACATTGGCAGTGACCACGACCTTGTACTTACCACCATCAAGCTGAAACTGAAAGCAAAACAACAGCCAAAAAACCCACGCATAAGATTTGATCTGGAAAAACTCAAAGACCCAACAGTGATTGAGATCTTCCAAGCCAACATAGGAGGAAAGTTCGCCGCACTCACAGCCATCGACAATGATGTGGACACACTAGCCAACAACATCAAAGAACTGTTATTGACAGCAGCAGAAGAAACATTAGGAAGAAGCAGAACAAAGAAACAACCCTGGGTGACAAATGAGGTTCTTGACCTCTGCGACAAAAGAAGAGGCTTAAGAAACAAAAGTTAACAAGTCAAGAAGCACAACAAATACAGAAATACCCACAGAGAAGTGAAGAAAAAGATAAAGAGAAGCCAAAGAAGCGTGGATAGAAGAACAATGCCACGGGCATGGGAAGTTGGAAGGGCCCAAGGGAAACACCCAAAACAGCTTACGACACTCTGAAATCACTAACAAAAACCCAAACCACAGCCTAAAGCCTCTCTTATTGAAGACAAAGGGGAAATCTTTTAAGGGAAAGCAATGCCATCCTCCAACGCTGGACGGAACTACTGTGAGGGATTGTATAACTACCCACTACGCCCAGATACCAACATAGTTTCTGGCAACCCCCCGGGAACACCAAGAAAAAGGGACCTACCAACACTAAGGTGTGAGTAGATACAGCTATTAAACAATTGAAGAAGGGAAAGTCCCTGGAATCGAAAACATCCCAGCTGAACTCATAAAAAATGGAGGAAGGGAAACAGCAAGGGATTCACAAAACTTTGTCAAAAGATTGACGACACCAAAGAAGGGCCAGAAGAATGGGCCCACAGTCTCTTGTAATACCCCTACCAAAGAAAGGAAAACCTCAAGCAATGCCAGAACTACAGAACCATCAGTCTCATAAGCCCTCCTAGCAAGATCATGCTGCGGGTAGTCCTCAAAAGACTGAAAAACCAAGCAGAAAAACTCCTGGCAGAAGAACAAGCCGGCTTTAGACCAAACGCAGCACAATGGAACAAATTTTTAATTGAGAATTCTGATAGAGGGAAACATCTCCAACACCAAAAAGACTTGTATCACAATTTCATAGACTTCAAAAAGGCCTTGAGCAGGGTTGGCATGACGGCCTCTGGCAAGTACTCAGGCACGTCAACATTGACAACTGCCTCATTGAAGTCATCAAGGCACTG
The DNA here is from genome assembly GCA_028751875.1 of Rapana venosa. Taxonomy (NCBI): domain Eukaryota; kingdom Metazoa; phylum Mollusca; class Gastropoda; order Neogastropoda; family Muricidae; genus Rapana; species Rapana venosa. The sequence continues at coordinate 41,561,659 of CM054157.1, read as the reverse complement.
TACGAAAACGCAAGAAGTGCAGTTTCATGAAACAATCACATGGGGGGACTTCTTCAAGACCACGGTTGGGGTCCATCAGGGCTGCCTTCCTCACCTGTACTTTTCAACCCCTTCCTCGAAAACATCATGACAGAGACACTGCAAAACCACCACACTTCATCTCCATTGGTGGGAAGACCCTTTGCAAACCCCAGATTTGCAGATGACCCTTGACCTCAGGGCGGCAGCAAACAAGAACTGCAAAACCTCACAGATAGTCTATAGATCGAGCGAGGGCATACGGCATGGAGGTCAGTACAAAGAAATCAAAGATCATGGTCAACAGCGCAAGTAATGACAGCACGGAAAATAAAGATGAATGGAGAAATTTCTGGAGAGGTGAGCCAATTCAAATACTTAGGTCCATCCTAACAAAAGATGGCATATCAAACAATGAAGTGAAAGCTCGCATTGCAACAGCAACATCTGCTCTAGCCAGACTCGAGAGGATCATCAGAAGCAACAACATCAGCTTCTGCACCAAATATCACCTTTACAAATCCCTCGTGATATCTATCCTCCTATATGGCTGTGAATCATGGACTCTGTCAACAAAGCTAGAGAGGAGAATCCAAGCATTCGAGAACAAGTGCCACAGAAGACTCCTCAAAATATCATACAAAGAACACAAGACCAACAACTACGTGAAAGAAGAAATCAAAAAGCGTGTGGGCCCCCAAGAACCTCTGCTCTCCACCATAAAGAGGAGAAACCTGATGTGGTTTGGTCACACCACAAGACACATCACCCTAGCAAAAACCATCCTGCAGGGAACAGTTGAAGGCAAGAGAAGAAGAGGCCGCCAAAAGAAATCATGGGTTGACAACATCAAAGAATGGACCGCCCAACCCCTGCAACACCTTCTACTAGCCACACAAGATCGTGAAGCATGGAAAAAGATCTCTGTCGCGTCTTCTCTCATGTCCCCTCTACGTCCTTTGAGACATGGGACAGTGAGTGAGTGAGTGAGTGTGTGTGTGTGTGTGTGTGTGTGTGTGCGTATGCGTGTGCGTGTATGTGTGTGTATGTATGTATGTATGTATGTATGTATGTATGTATGTGTGTGTGTGTGTGTTGTTGAGAGAGAAAAGAGAGTCAGACAGACAGACAGACAGACAGAGACTGAGAGACAGACACACAGACAGACAGACAGAGAGACTGACAGACAGAGCAATACTAGAAGCAGAATCATGGACAAATCGCAAAGAAAAAAAACATAATTTTCAAAAAAACCATATTGATAGAGAAAGATGGACAGATGTGGACCACAGACAGAATAAGCAGGGGATCACTTCACTAAACAGCTATCACCTATCCTCTCCATCACTGCCTAAAGCCTCATTGATCACCACGCCGCGTGCAGTAAATGTCGCTAAGCTTTCCTCATTCCCTCTTTCTCCCCTTCTCTCCCTTAGCCGCCCCCCCCCTCATCCCCTCCCTCTTTCTCCCTTAGCTCCCCCCCCTCCCCCCGTCGCCCCACACTTTCCCCTCTCCAAGCACGGGCTTACAGGGAACAGCCTGTGAATCCTAACACATGGCCACAAACAGACCGAGATCACTGTCCCGTGTTGGGGAGTTTTCTTTATCTTTGCCCAATCTTTTGCTAAACAACGTACTTCTGGATACCCCAGATAAATGGTGTTTCATTTATCTTATGGAGGATTGGAGCCATGGTTGGTTGGGCGGTTGGGTGGGTAAAGCGTTGGATGCTTGATTGAAGGGTCATGGGTTCAGTTCGTCTTTACTATCATCAGGTTAGAAAATACTCTTTTCTTTAAAGCCACCAGTTACACAAGCGCCTAGTCCTTCCCGTTTTCTTGGAGGAAGCTTTAATTCCAGAGTCAGTAAATGGACAATATTGTACATAAGCAGGTTAACTTTAACTTCATGTTTGATAAAAAAAAAAAAGTCTGCAATTGTGAGCTAGTGAGAGTGGATGACAAAGTTAAAATGAAGTCAAACTCAGCTTGCAATCAGACGTCATTTTTGGAAACAAAAATAATGCCACAATTATGATGAAATAGAAAACAACAACGTCCCCCACACAAAAAAGCTAAGGTATCTGAAACCCTGCTCTCCAATAACCCCATGCCTTAGACATAACCAGACTATCTTTTTCATTTTTGAGCTAACTAATACATTATTTAAAGAATCAAATCACACAATAACACGTGTTGTATGTATTATGACTTTAACAGTTGCTACGAAAAATATAAATATTCATGGTTGAGATGTTTTGAAAGCAGTTTATCGTTCATGAAAACGCACACACGCACACGCACGCACGCACACACACATACAAACACGCACAAATACGCGCGCGCGCTCATAAACACCCGTTCAAACATACTAGCATAGACATTGTACGCACGTGTTAGTGTTTTATCTGGGTATACTGCCCTTGCTGAAGAGACATATCTGGATGAGTACAGGTGAAGAACAAATATCCATAACACAGACATACTAACCACACCACCACCACCACCACCACCACCCCACCCACCACCACCCACCACCACCCCACCCCACCACCACCACCACAACAACAACACACCAACTCACACCACCACACCACAACCACCAACTAACACCACCACCACAACACACCAACTAACACCCACCACCACAACACACCAACTAACACCACCACCACAACACACCAACTAACACCACCACCACCACAACACACCAACTAACACCACCACCACAACACAACCAACTAACAAACACCACCTCAACACACCAACTAACAAAACCACCACCACAACACACCAACTAACACCACCACCACAACACACAACTATACCACCACCACAACACACCAACTAACACCACCCACCACAACCACCAACTAACACCACCACCACAACACACCAACTACACACACCACCACAACACACCAACTAACACCACCACCACCACAACACACCAACTAACACACCACCATAACACACCAACTAGCACCAACACCACACTACAACACACCAACTAGCACCAACACCACCACTAAACACACCAACTAAATCCACACACTTTCCTTCAAATATACTATCATCACAACAAGGACACAACAACACGCATACATACCCACACCCAGCACACGCACGACACACGACACGACACACACGTACACCACCACCCAATACAGCACTCAGCCCCATCTCCTCCTCCTCCCTCCCTGCAGACTCACCATTCAGACGGCATAAAGCCTTCAAAGGGGACAGTAGCAGAGGCCATCGCTGGATGCTGGATAGTGGTCAGCTAATTACCTCATCAATATTGACCACAGGGGTCTATTAATGACAGGAGAACGGGAAGTAAAGCTGGTGGTATTGATTCGTCATGTTCTCCACACTCCCCTCCATTTCACCACCCCCTTACCTCGTCACCCTCCACCCCCATTTGAAGCTTAGTAGGGGAAAGGGGAAGTGAGCTGTAATATTCCTTTTTTTTAAAATTCTTGTTGAAAGTTACCTGAATATTTTTACTTACTAGTATAGATAATACATCAAAGTTGGATGTGCTGGGTCTGACTTGTCAGGTCTTAAAGGCAGTAAAACGCATTTTCTCTCATATGACAGACAATGGTACTTGTCTTCTGAGTGTTTGATAAAGAAGAAAGTATAGATAATAACATTGAAGCATAAAACAAATAGATAACAGAATTGTAGAAGCTTTAAACTGTTTGTAACTTCCTCTGTCAAAACGGTATTTTGTGGAATCAATGTGGACACAGAACAAGACGTTTTCTGCCTGGTTTTACGTTGAAAGATATTGATTCTAGAAGACAGGAACTAAAAGGGGTCGACCTACCAGCTTTTTATCTTCTCTTCCCTCTCCTCTACAAAAAGCATTGCATTGAAACAGTTACTGATTACAAGACAATGTCATCTACAGGAGTTCCTACTTCCCAGCCCAGTAGTGAACCAGACCCCCCAAAAAAACCCAACAACAACAAAACCCAACCAAACAAAACTAAACCAAACAACAACCAACAACTGTGGGGGTTGGTGAGATCACTGTGACAGACTGCAGGATCTATCTATCTATCTATCTATCTATCTATCTATCTATCTATCTATCTATCTATCTATCTATCTATCTATCTATCTATCTATCTATCTATCTATCTATCTATCTATCTATCTATCTATCTATCTATCTATCTATCAATCAATCAATCACATCTATCTATCTATCTATCTATTATCTATCTATCATCTACTCTATCTATCTATCTATCTATCTATCTATCTATCTATCTATCCACTCTCTCTCTCACTCTCCTCTCCTCTCTCTCTCTCTCTCTCTCTCTCTCTCTCCTCTCTCTCTCTCTCTCTCTTCCTTATGTTTCCTTGGCTAGAGCTCCAGGTTCACTGCTGACGAGATTGTCCAACCTAAGTGACCATATCCGCCCACTATGAAGGTAACCACAAACCGACTTTGGGGATGTATGCCGGGTTTGCTCATGTTTTCATAACCCACAGAACACTGACATGAGTTACAGGCTCTTCAACGTGCATAATTGATCTTCTGCATGTATATACACACAAAGGGAAGTAGGGCACTGGCAGGTCTGCACTTGAAGTTGACCTGGGAGATCATAAAAATCCCCACCCTTACTTCACCAGACGCTGCTGAGATTTGAACCCACAACTTCATAGAGTCATGGGATTGAAGTCGAACTTTCTCAACCACTGGGCTAGAGCGTCCATCAACCAGTAAATAAGTAGCTACACTCAAAGTCATAATAAGAGAAAAACAACAACAACATAACCTCAAAATCGTAAAGAAAGGAATGGAGAGATATGGATGGACCACAGACAGAATAAGCGGGGGATCAATGCACTAAACAGCTATCACTTTTCTCTCCATCACTGCCTAAAGCCTATTGATCACCGCGCCGCGTGCAGTAAATGTCGCTGAGTTTTCTTGATTCCCTCCCCCCCCACCCCTTTATATCCCCATAGCTCTCCTCCCTTCTCCCCAGTACCCCACCCCCCTCTCTCTCTTTCCTTCTCCAAGAACCTGCTCACATCGAACAGCCTGTGAATACCAGCAGACGGCCGCAAATCACTGGCGATACATAACTGCAACGTGTTTGGTTTTCCTTTCTCTTTGATTAATCGTTTTGCAACAGTTTCTGCAGAAATATTTTGGATGGGGGTGTCCATTTCTTGTCTTGTGGAGGGTTGGGGGTGAGGTTGGCTGGGTGGGTAAAGCTGTTGGATGTTTGCTCTGAGTGTAACAGGTTCGTTCTCACCGACAGACTCAAGCTAGGAAAATACTCTCGCTTGGGAACCAAGATTTACACAGAGTTCTATTCCTCGCAGTTATGTTGGATTTGTGCGTGGAACATACTGCACACATGTTAAATATTATTTGACCATCAGCAGCAGCAAAAGCCATCGCTGGACACTGGTCAGCTAACTATCTCATCAATCTTGACCACAGGGGATCTAAAGTGAAGCTAATGGTATTCATTCCTCATTCTCTCAATGCTCCTCTTCACTTTTTCCTTTCCCCGCCCCCACCCCTCTCTTCTCCATTGTCAGTTTTGTCCTCCAGACAACTGAAGCTAAGCAAGAGGAAAAGGAGAAGTAGAAAGTGATATTCTTCTTTATTCTTTTGAATACCAAAATATCTTATGTTAATATTGCAATACAAATGATGTAAAAGGCCTATAGATGAGGAGGTAGCAGGAGTATTCACACTGTTAGTCGCCATTCGTATTAAGCAAGGCCTTGTACATAATAAGTATTCAATTCAGTTCAAATACTTGATTATCTCCTTCATCTTAACTTTCACCTGTCCCGTAGTCCCGTGGACCGTGGGGGCACCAATGAAGATTTTGCAACCAGCTTCCTTCACTCCCTACGACCCTCTGCTTTCAGTACCAATTCATTCCAAATCTTTCATATATGTGTGTGTGTATGTGTGTGCGTGTGTTTGCGCGCGCGCGAGTGTATGTGTGTGTGTGTGTGTGTGTGTGTGTACACGCCCGTGCGTGAGTGCGAGTGCATTTGCCCCCCCAAAAAATCGATTTAGAAAATCAAATTCGATATCCTTTCTACAACACATCGGGTTTTAATTCTCTTTAGTCTTTCAGTCATTTTCAAAGGAAAGAGACTCCAGTAAATGTAACCATCTTCAAAATGACGCACATGCCAAGTTTCCTCTAGTTACCCCCGCAAAACAGCCCAGAAAACAAAGGGAGGTCACTGACTTGTTAGCAGTATTCCCGACAACCACTGTTGACCGCCATGTCAGTTAATATCGTTAGTTGCAGAGGCATGGTCCTTAGCCAGGATAAGGAAGGTAAGCATGACTACTGACCACAGGAAAATGGACACACTAACTGCCCCTAGCACAGGATGACCATCTTTGACCACAGGGGAGACAGGAGAATTGGGACACACACACACACGTGTGTGTGTGTGTGTGTGTGTGGGTGGGTGGGTGGGTGTGGGTGTGGATGTGTAGGTGTGTGGTTTGACTATTAAAAGTAGCTGTCATTCCCGAACTCGGAATCGGAATGTGGCTACCTTCATGGTGGGCAAAAACGGGTTACATACGCAGAATCTCACCGTTGATGAACCTCGGAGCTCTAGTCGAGGAACGAATGTGAAGAAAAAAAAGCTGTCAAATAAATGACACTGATTCAGTTACGGATGGATTCGGGGAGGGGGGGGATAAGCAGGTAATAGTGTTGTTATGTCTATCAAAAGCCGCGAGTGTTTTTGTTTTTCTTGTTTTTCATTTTCGTTATCAAACTTTTTTTGTGTTCGTACCTCGGCTAGAGCTCAGAAGTTTGGCCAATAGGTAGATTTGTTTTGTGTGTGTGTGTAGGCGACAGGTTTTGCTCACTATGTAGGTAGCCATTTTCTGACTTCGGGGATACGTGATTTACAATGCACTCATCTGAGAAAATATAAGAGCGGTCTTAAGCAAAGAGTGCAGGTACCGTGGAAGAAGATTCTCAGTGGAACAAGTCCATGCAGAAGACTCAGCTGTGAGGCAAGTTCAATGAAATGTTGTCGTGCGATACGCTGATTTTGATACAAGCAAACAATAACGAGGACAAACAAGAAACAAACGAACAAGCAAAACACACATACACACACACACTAACAAACAAGCAAACATAAACAGACACATAGGAACGCACATGCACAAAAAACAAACAAACAAACAAGCACACACACACGCACACACACACACACACACACACGCGCGCGCGCGCGCGCGCACGCACGTACACGCACACACATGCACGCAAAAAAATTGCGTATCTTTGAAGTTCTTAGATATTGTTTTCCTTATTAGTTTTGCATTAATAGGCGTTAGATTGATGTTTTGTTACCAGTTTGTTACCACATGTCTTCTATTATTTTTGCTTTAGGTTTCCCTCTTTTTTGTTTTTTCCCCACCCTTCCTCACCCGCACCCCGTCTAATATCACCAAGACACACCACACACACACACACACACACACAACACACCACACCACACACACACATACGTAACTCCTCCCCTCTCTACCTCACCCCAGCAACAAAAAACACAAACCAAACCAAACCACGTAAAGCAAAACAACCTAAACTCCAGAAAACAAGCAAACAGACAACATATACCACCCCCATCCCCCCCACAAAAGACGAAGCAAAAACGAACACCCCCCCCCCCACCTTCTCCATGACCCCCCCCCCCCTTTCCCCCGCTGTCTCCTCTCTCTCCTCTCCTCTCTCTCTCTCTCTCTCTCTCTCGTTCTCTCTCTCTCTCTCTCACATGAGTGCTTATTCCATTATCCTCGAAATAAAAGAATAAATCTGTCTCTCTCTGTCTCTTTTCTCTGTCTCTCCTCTGTACCTCTCTCTCTCTCTCTCTCTCTCTCTCTCTCTCTCTTCCTCCTTCTTCCCCCCTCCCCCCCTCCCACCTCCTTTCTCCCATCCAAAGTGGCTGATTCAGTTGTTTTCTGTCCACACCACACAAAGCTTTTGCCTGAGGCCAGACGCTTTGCTTTACTCAAGCCCCCAATATTTTGTTTAGGTTCCTGTGTGTGTGAAGCTCGCTGGCAAGGAACATCACACACCCCATTCAACTGTACTGGACTGTGGACACAATACCCGGCTCGTCTGAAAACACCCACGAAGAAAACAAGGCCCCGTGGGGGGTGGGGTGGGGGTGAGGGTGAGGGGTATGGGGGAGGGGCAGAGACAACTCTGGTGTCTTTACATGGATTTCTTGTCGCTAACTGGATTGATAACGAGAAGCGTAAACAGTATGTGGGATTTTTCATAGCGTTGAATCTTGTATAAGTTATCAAAGAAATCAAAACGCTTGCTTTCAAATTACTCACACGCATGACCGTTCACAAATAAGATGAACAGATTTTGAATTTAGCGCGTGCGCGTGCGCGTGCGCGCGCGCACACACACACACACACACACACACACACACACACACACACACACACACACACAACACACACACACACACTCAAACACAACAGACACACATACTTGAAGAACGTTGAGACATTCAACCACTCGAACCTAGTCCAAAAGTAACCGGAAATTATTTTTTAAAAACTACTTATCACA
>CM054157.1:41540518-41550518 GCA_028751875.1 Rapana venosa | reverse complement strand
TCATGGTAATAAAATAAGAGCAATACCCATACACTCTCATAATAAAGAGGGGGGAAAAGCCAATAAAGTCATAAAAGGAACATCTACACATTGTAAGTAATAGAAACAAATTCTTTTTTTCCAGGATAATGAATAGGTATTCATGTTCTTTTTTACATCCAGTCGCCGCCCATGGGGTCACATTTAAAAATGCACTCAGTACTCATACTTTCAAGCAGAAGAAGCAAAGGGAAAAAACTTTTTTTAAAGAAAAAGAGAGAAGAAAAAAAAACAAACAAACAAACAAACAAACAAACAAACAAACAAACAACCCCAGACGAGCAAAAGACAAAACATACCCCAGAACCCCCCCCAAAAAAAACCCAAAAAACCCCCCACAAAAAACACAAAAAAACAAAAAAAAAAGCAAGCAAACAAACAAACAAAAAAAGAAAAAAGAAAAAACAAAACAAGAAAAAAAACAAACCAAAAAACAACAACAACAACAACAAAAAAGCAGACATAAACACCCTTCCAAATAAACAAACAAAAAACAAGAAAAAACAAGAACATCAAACAAACAAATGAGAAAAAAACAACAACTCAAAAACAAACAAATAAACAAACAAAAACAACAACAACAAAAAAGAGAGAGAGAGGGAGAGGGAGAGAGAGAGAGAGGGGAGAGAGAGAGGGAGAGAGAGGGAGAGAGAGAGGAGACACCTAGACACCAACAAACAGAAAGACAGAAGAAACACACAGACAGGGATGAACCACTATGGACAGCAGACTAAGGACCCCCAAGCAGCTATCACTCTCCCTCCATCCCTGTCTACAGCCCCGTTGATCTCGGCAACAGCTTGGTCAACGTCACTAAGCTCCCCTAGTTTCTCTTCTCATCTCCATCCCTCCCCCTCTCTCTCTTTCCCCCTCTTCCCCCCCCCCCCCCCCCCCCCCCCCCCCCCCCCCCCCCCCCCCCCCCCTGAAGGACCCACCCATATGGAAGAGTGACAGACGCCATAGCCGAGTGATCAAGACTGTTCCATTTGAATCCAGCGGGTCTTTGAAGTCGTGAGTTCGAATCTTGGAGGCATCTGGTGAAATATGGAAGGGATTGTTTTACGATCTCCCAGGTCAGCTTCATTTACAGATCCGCCACTGCCTTAATTCTCTTCGTGTACACACGCAGAAGATCAAATATGCACGTTAAAGATTCCACGAGTAGTGTCAGCGTTCGATGGGTTACGGAAACACGAACATGTTCAGTATTCCTCCCCAAAGTCGGAATGCAGCTACCTTCATGGTGGGCAAAAATGGCCGCACATGCAAAATCTCACTATTGGTGACGCCAAGGCGCACACACGGTCACCCATCCCAGTGGTAACCACGCTCCACGCTGCTTAACTTGGCTGGGGGAAAGCGAGTGTTCCGACCACTGAGCTATCTCGTCCCCAAATCAACCTGTACCACTAATGGCTGTACTGTCTTTAAAAAGACAACAAGTTTGAACCGACAAAGTCAGCAAGTCTCCCTGAAACAGACAGACACTCTGAGCCCTTGGTGCCAACGACACTCACAGACTGTTCTTTCAGAACAACGGTCGCGATAAGAACACAGCACAAGAATCTCTCCTCACCCACTCATGCACTTACCCCTATCTCTACCAACCCCCCACAGGCAAACCACTGAATAGAATAGAGTTAATAAAGCAAGGAGTAGCGGTGGACATCACTGGACATCACTGGACACTGGTCAATTAATTATCTTATCAATGTTGACCGCAGGGGTCCATTAATGAGCAGGCAGAGGAACGCTGGGTTGATGATATTGATTCGTAAAACAGTCTCAAGCCTGCACCCTCATCCCTACCCCTGCAGTCAACTCTGGCCCCTGGACTCATCTAAATGGGCGCCTGAGAAACAACACATGAGCATAAATATTCTTTTACTCCTTTACAATTCAGAAATGTTTCCTACTTTAGAATTCAGAGATGTTTCCTACTTTAGAATTCAGAGATGTTTCCTACTTTATATTCAGAGATGTTTCCTACTTTAGAATTCAGAGATGTTTCCTACTTTAGAATTCAGAGATGTATATGTTAGTTTGGCAATGAAGAAAGTTTTTTCTAATTTCACCTGCTGTTATTTGTCATAACTAATTGTTTTGGGAAAGAAGGAAAATGAATGCTGTTAGAAACTTCTTTATGTCAATTGTTGCCTTTTAAGAGACACGTTAACAAAGAGAGAACCGTTCTCCTAGAATGACGATGTAGCAAGGCAACGAAGAACATTGAGGATGTAATGTTCAGTTTTCAGAATTCCAGAAAAGTGTCACAACATGCATAATGATCTGTATAAAGTAACAAAACCAGATAAACATTTCATTGAAGTGATGTTTAGGGACTGTACACCTCAATGTAACGAGACAGCATTCTGTGCACGCTGAAGGTTTTTGGTAGCAGCCCAATAATTGATGACAAGAGACAGTATATCTTTAATATGTATACTTGGTTTTCTGAAATCATCTCTTGCGTGTGTGATTGGTTTTTGCAGGAATATACACAGAAAAGATGTAATAACAGCATTAGGTCTACGTACAAACTGCCACAATCATTGCAAAACTCCTCAATATTCATTCACAAGGTGTTGCTCAGGTTCAACCCAGTGACTTCAGGACCCTCATGATTTAAAACTAAAACATTGTTTTTCTATTTGTACAAAAGAATACATAACCTCTATCTGAGTCATTTCAGCAGACATGGTTTGCACTAACAACATCGTCTTCTGATTGGTACACGCACAGGCAAAAGGTCTTCTGGTACTCATAAACCTAGAGAAGATAAGGGGAGGCCACTGACACAAGCCAGTAAAAACCACAAGCGGTGCTGACCACAGACCAATCAATTACGGGCAGTGCATAATCAGGCCTGGACCTAGCTACGGTTAATTATGCCACACAGCACTATTGACCACTGGCCTCTGGCCTGACTGATTCCCAAATCAGCAGTGGAGTGACCATCCCCAGCCAGCCAGGTATGTCTGTATGTGTGTGTGTCCATGGTGCTGGACATCAGAATGGCCCCCAGGTATTTTCCCCTCGCCTCGGCTATGAATTCGAAGTTTACTGATAGGAGATTTGCGTATGCGACAATTTGCCTGCCATTAAGGAAGCTGTAGCCCCCCCCCCCTTCAAGGATGATGACATTGTGCAAACCCAACACCAGTCCGCACGTATTTTTTGTCGAGGACAGAGTTATTTGTTGAAAGGACAGCCCTCGATAAACATAATCTGTTTCGATTTAGACTCACGTTGACCATATATCACGGTCAACAGATTTAGTTGTGAAATACAAACATAGTAAAGAAAACCGAAGAAGACAGATAAATAAGTTGATATCACCAATTCCTGCTGGTGCTTTGGTTACATCCTATACAGGGCCAGTATCACAAGGACGCGAACTTCTTAAATTAATACAAAACACAGTACATGCATTCCTTCATTCATACTAAAGACTAGGCCCCCTAAACACAGGCTAAATTAGCTGAGGACAGCATACAGAGACCAAGCAACAGAAATTCAAGCACAGATGGAGAATATGCATTATGGCCATTCGTGTATGGCTGCTAACACAAAAAACTGACCACGTGTCCTTTGATGGTGGGAGGCAGGGAGAGATGATGGACCAGTAGTGCTTGAAACAGATAAATTAATGTCAACAGACAGAAGCAGACAGAGGCCTGCTTGGCATCACAGCACTGTGTTCTATCAGTGGTGGCTTCAGTCCCTTTGATGATGGCTTCAGTCCCTTTGATGATGGCTTCAGCCCCTTTGATGATGGCTTCTGTCCCTTTGATGATGGCTTCTGTCCCTTTGATGATGGCTTCTGTCCATTTTGTGATGGCTACAGCCCCCTTGATGATGGCTTTTGTCCATTTTGAGATGGCTTCAGTCCCTTTGATGATGGCTTCTGTCCATTTTGTGATGGCTACAGCCCCCTTGATGATGGCTTTTGTCCATTTTGTGTTGGCTTCAGTTTCTTTTATGATGGCTTGTCCTTTTTGTGATGGCTTCAGTCCCTTTTATGATGGCTTGTCCATTTTGTGATGGCTTCAGTCCCTTTTATGCTGGCGTTTCCTTTTTGTGATGGCTTCAGTCCCTTTTATGATGGCTTGTCCTTTTTGTGATGGCTTTAGCCCCTTTGATGATGGCTTCCCTTTTTGTGATGGCTTTAGCCCCTTTGATGATGGCTTGTCCTTTTTGTGATGGCTTTAGCCCCTTTTAATAGGGCGTAAGGCCCTTTTATGATGGTTTCAGTTTCCTTTGATGTTAGCTGCTTTATACAGATGTTATCACGTTTTTTATGCTGTCTCTATGCTTTTGTGTGTGTGTGTTTGCGTGCGAGTTTGTGTGTGAGCATGTGTGTTCATGCACAAATGCATGTATTCATTTGTCTTCACGCACAGCTACGCATGTACTTTTAGATCTATGTGCGTGAAACGATGCAAATTACAACACCAACAGGTCTGATTCACCACGACACCTACCTCGTGCTCGGAAGACAAAAGAATGAAGAATGTCATGTGTGTATTTAGGCGCACACGAGTCTCATGTCTACACCCATTTGCTCCCCGGTGGGAACAACAGAAGCCAGGACTTTGGAGGCAATAACCAGGACCGAGGCAAAACGTACAGAGGACGAAAAGGCATACACGACGAAATATTTTCTCTCGTAGAAAACGTAGCCAAGTGGACAGTGTTGCTAGAGGATGAAAGGTACAGAAGGACTGACGGATATTTGGGCTGAGTGGTTAAGACCGTTTGACTTCAATCCCATGGGCCCTTGAAGTCGTGGGTTCGAATCTTGGTGATGTCTGGCTGGTTGAAGTGTGGGGATATTTTTACCATCTCCCAGGTCAAGTTTAATAATAATAATAATAATATAATAATAATAATAAATGGAATTTATATAGCGCTGTATCTTGCACAGACAAATCAAAGCGCTTGCACTCAACTCATTCTTACACAGTCATGCAACCAGTAACAATTATTAGTTCTAACAAGTCCAAATGTACACACACACACACACACACACACACACACACACACACACACCACACACACACACACACACACACACACCACACAACACACACACACACACACACACACACACACACACACACACACAAACACACAACACACACACACACACACACTCACACACACACTCACACACACACACACACACACACACACACACACACACACACACACACACACACACACACACACACACACACACACACACACACACACACAAGGTTATACACTTTGGCAGGGTGAAGGGATTTTTGGCTGCTGAAAAGCAGGGACAGCTATGAAATGAAACAGGAGAGGAAAATCTTATGTTTGTAACAAATATGTCTTGAGGCCGGGTTTAAAAGTGTCACAAGAAGGCCTTTGGCAAGTAGAGCCTTTAAGAGTAGAGCTGCCAGGGTCTTTATTCTCTTCATGTATACACACATGCAGGAGAACAAAATATGCACGTTAAAGATCCCATAATTTACATCAGCGCTCGGTGAGTTAGTTACAGCAACACGAACATACCAGCAACATTCCCTGAAGTCGTAATGCGGCTACCTTCATGGTGGGTAGAAACGGTCGCATACGCACAAAATCTCACCATCGGTAAACTTCGGAGCTCTAACCGAGGAACGAAAGATAAAACAGAAAGACAATGAAAAGTAGAGAGGGGTAGGACAGAAGGAGGGGGGGAAGCTGACAGCGTGCCATCAGCGGCCACAGACAACAGTGTAGCGAACAGTGAGAGGTGGACAGTGAGCAGTGGACAGGCTACAGGTGCGACAGTGAGGTGATGCTGACCAGGTAGAGGGTCACGTGTGTGACAGGCCAGGCTGTGATGTGTTCAGCATGCATGTCAGTGCTGACCCCAGCCCTTTATGTGTTCGCTGGTATCTGGTGTACTGTCTGTACCCGGTCGTGTCTGTCTGTACGGTGTGAGTGAGCATCTCGTTACCCCCTTTTGACTGAATCTGAGCTGTCTGTCTCCTGGTAGGGTTTCCGTCTGTCCATGGGTCATTGTTGTGTTCTTTACCTTCGCCTGTCTTCTTTTTCGTAACCAATCTTTGTTGGTTATGAGAGAGGAGAGATCGGGAGAGTATGGGTGGAAATGTTTATGTCGTCAGGTTGTCGTGTTTTTACAGCTAGCCATCGTTTCTTTTATCTCCCACATCCTTTTTGTCTGTTATCTGTCCGTCTGTCTGTTCGTCTGTCTGTTGGCATGTTTTCCTGTCTGTCTCTTTGTATTTTTTGTGTGTCTTTCCCTTCGGGCTGTCTGTCCTTTTGTGCGTAAGTGAGTGAGTGAGTGAGAGAGAGAGAGAGAGAGAGAGAGAGAGAGAGGGGGGGTGGGGAGAATAGTTTATGGTTCAGACTCAGGAGTGCGATGACAGGGAAATGATAACACATAATGTGAATATCAAGTTGCAAGGCTTGAGATCTAAGTCTTGAAAGAACAAGAGGGAAAAGAGATAGAGAGAATAATGCTGAGAAGATAGAGAGTTGAGAAGAGAGAGAGGAGAGAAGCGAGAGGAGCGAGAGAGAGAGAGAGAGAGAGAGAGAGGAGAGAGAGAGAGAGAGAGAGAGAGAGAGAGAGAGAGAGAGAGAGAGAGAATATTTTTCAAGGGTTACAGATAAGCATTCACATACTGTTTTCATCTGATTAGAAGAGAAAGAGAGAGAGAGAGAGAGGAGAGGACGAGAGAGAGAGGAGAGAGAGAGAGAGAGAGAGAGAGAGAGAGAGAGAGAGAGAGAGAAGGTAGGTTGAGAGAGATTGAGAGAGAGAGAGAGGGACAGAGAGACAGAAACAGAGAGAAATAGAGACAGAGACAGAAACAGAGATGTACAAAGCACAGATGAGAGTAATACACATTAGTTTAAAACAAAGAGGCAAAAGCACGCAGAGACAGACGGAGGGGAAAAAAACACAACACCACCCCGTTCTATCCATGCTGGGCAACACACAAGGCTGAGGCTGCGCTAAGCATTCACCAGTCTCCATTCCATCACTGTCAGTGGCTGAAATCCTGGTGATCACCACACCACAGGGGTAAAATGGTACTAAGCTTTCTAGCTTTCCCCTCTCCACCCCTACGACCCCTCCCCCTCTCCCCCGGCACCCCACTCCCCCCTCCCCCCTGCCTCCTTCGTCTTCCCCCCAACCATACACTCACATCAAAAGGCCCCTGTTCCCAAACTTTCATGACCTAAAATGCTGACTATTTCTGCGATTGTTCGACTTTGTTTGATATTTCGCTCTGTCTGTCTGTCTGTCTGTCTGTCTGTCTGTAGTCCTCTCTCGTTTACTATTGCTACTGGTTTTCCTACACAACAAGTTTATTTTCCATTTCCAAACTGATACTATTGACATGGTTTGTTCTACTTTGTATTGTGGATGTTTTTTTTGTTTTTTGTGTTTTTTGGTGGTTTTTTGGTTGTTGATTTTCTTTTGCTTATTGTTTTTGCTTTTTTGTTGTAGTTTTTTCTGAGTTTTGGTTTCTTTATTTAATAAAAAAAAAAAGATAACGATTGAGAAATCCTGACACTTTTATCTTTTTTTTAAAACGGAGATTTGGCATTTTTCTCCTTGATCACATATATTTATTTTAAATTAAGGCTAAAGATACCACGGAAGGTACTGACATGGTCAAACCACTCCCCTGTTTGGATGCATGGGGCCTATCAGTATAAATAGCATCTCCACCTCCTGGAAATTCTGTGCTAGGAATTCCCTCTTTTCTATTCCTCTCTTCATTTCTGCCTTATTTCTTCCTGTCACTCCCTTTTTGTGTATTTTCTGCTCTACTGGTCCATTCTCCTACCTTTTCTTCCAGCAAGACTCACAAGATTACAATTCTCTCCCACGCCGAATTCGGGATGCGCTAGGCCTGACTTGTCAGGCGCTTAACGGCAGCGCAACGCATTTTTGGTTACATGACAGACAACAATAGATGCTGTCTGAGCGTTTGACGAAGAAGAAGGACTCTCATTCTGAATGATTCAAACTGTTACTATGGCTAAAGATGTGCCTCGTAAAGGGTTTTGATTTTCATGGTACTTAAATGGTTGTGTCCGAACACTCTTTCTGTATTTATCTAATTAACACACACATGTATATAATATATATATATATATATATATATATATATATATATATATATATATATACATACATACATACATACATACATACATACATACATACATACATACATATATATAAATATACATATATAACACACACATAAGAGTAAATAAACAAATAAACTAATAGATAATTAAGTAACTAGGTAAATTAACACACACAGACACACAGATCACCCCCCCTCACACACACACTAAGACAGACATTACTCACCAGTCTCTCTGTGCCAATCAAACCCCACTCTCCGTCCCTTTCCACAAAGGCACAACATCCATACCACTACAAGCGATCACATGCTTTTACAACAACCCCCACCCCCCACCCCCATCCCCAACTCCCCTCCCCCCCCTCCCCCCATCACATCTCTCCCACTCTCATCTAGTCAGCAGCAATGGCCATCAGTGGACAGTGGTCAGCTGGCTAATTACCTCATCAATATTGACCACAGGGGTCTATTAATGACAGGGAGAAAGGAAAGAGACTGCTGGTGCTGGTTCCTGAATTCTATCCCCAGTCCAAAAACTGACCCTGGATCAACTTCAGTTAACCAAAGAGTAATAGGTGAGCAATGACAACGACAATGACAAATTCTTTTATTTCGAGGATAATGAATAAGCACTCATGTGCTTTTTAAAAAAAAAAAGTTCCCGCCCTTAGGGATATATATGAAAATGAAATAAAATAAAGCCAATACCAATACACTCACACAGTAAACGGGAAAAAATATTCACACACAACCCCTCCCCCCAACAAAAATCACCGAAAAAGAGAGAGAGAGAGAGAGAGCAACAAGTAATAAAAGAAAGCAAAACAGAGCAAAACAAGAAACACAGAAACAACAACCAAAAAATAGCAAAGAAACCAAGAGCAAAATAAAAGCAGCAACAACAACAAGGGGAGAGGGGACAACCGATTAATCCCCCCCTAAAAAAACACAAAGCAACAAAAATCCCCTCCATAATATGAAAGAGAACAAACTATGTAAAAAGTATCATTTTGGCTAACGGAAAGAAACGTCAACAATGTTATTGTACTTTTTTATGGGAAAGCAACAGGATAAAAAAACTAAATAAAAACAAATATCATATAAGAAGACTTAGGAGATTATGCAAAAGCAAGCAGAGAGAGAGAGAGAGAGAGAGAGAGAGAGAAGAGAGAGAGAGAGAGAGAGAGAGAGGAGAGAGAGAGAGAGAGAGAGAGAGAGAGAGAGAGAGAGAGAGAGAGACTGTGAGTGAGTGGGTTTGTGCGCGCGCGCGTGTTTGTGTAAAGTAATTGAGTCTTTTCTGTCAATACTGCAGCGCCAGATAACATGAAGGTGATGGAATCCGATTCTACGTCAGCAATAAATCAAACAGTGGGGGCAGAACAAGTGTTTGTATTGTCAGCAGGTTAACATGGCAATGATGGCCCACAGTGTGGCGGGTGTCATTCCAGCCCAGTCCAGTCCAGTCCACTGCACTCCACTCCACTCCATTGCACTCCACTCCACTTTAGTCCACTCCACTCCACATCCCCCCACTCCAGTCCAGTCCACTTGACTCCACCCTAGTACCTTCCACTCCAGTCCAGTCCACTCCACTCTCGGACCTCTCGGACCAAGGAATGATGAAAATGGTCAGGCATAGACATATGTAAAGATAAAGGGTAAAGGTGTCCCATAGCCTATAAGGTCGTAAGGGAGCAAGGCGTCAGAGACCTCACTTCTCTAGAGGCCAGCATAATGAGGGCGGCGCCCATCTCCTCTCCCTCGCTGCTTTACCTTCCCTGACCCTAAAGAGGCAGGTACCCGTTTACAGCTGG
>CM054157.1:41500518-41530518 GCA_028751875.1 Rapana venosa | reverse complement strand
CTTTATCATTTTAATTTTCTCTCCTATAAGGTTTGGTATTTTTGTTTCTTGGTGTGGTTTTTGTTTGTTAGATAGATGGCCTGACGAAAAAAGCAAATGTTTTGCTTATTCAATGTATCATCTGGAAATACAAGTTTGACTTTGACACACACACACGATTCTGCCTTTGGGAAGAGGAGGCTATTGTGTACTGGTGGGAACAGATCACAAAATTTACAAAACTGCATACACACAGAGACTGAATGTAAACAAAATCACATTAGTGCTTTCTCCACAATACTAGAAATTAGAGAAGAAAAAAATAAACACACACAGAGAACCTCCCCCTACCACACACATACACCTGTAGACCCCCCAACACACACATACAGAACCCTCCCTTCCCCGCCCCCCCCCCCCCCCCCCCCCGTCCCTGCAACATAAACACAAGTATCATCAGTTTCCATTTTAACACCCCCACCCCCCCTCCCTGTATGGATGACATTCAGAACCACGGGGTCATCTCAGTACAAAGAACAAACATCAATTACACGTCTGCCTTCTGACCAACCCCCACAGACCAAAATGGCCACCTTGTCACAACAGCCACATCCGTTTTACGACCTCCCTGCAGGAACGACAACTCTGTTGACAGCGAAGGGGGATCACTGTCAAATCAATACGTGCTTCGCTTGCCCTTTTTGCGTGAAAGCCGGGGTGGGGTTTGTGTCTCGCGGCAATGTATTCCCTGTACGTATCATGTTTTGCTAGGAGTTGTTTTCCAATGATAATTATAGTCTATGTTTTATAGATCGATTGAGGTGTCTGTATTGGCTTGTTTGTTTGCCGTGCTATGTATTACTGTTTCTTTTTTTCTTCTCTCATTTACGCCATAAAACAATGTTATGTTCTACAACTCTTTATTTTTCTCTAGAATTCATTTGTCGATTCTTGCTTACGGGTGTTTTATTTTAATACTTTTTGAATCTATTGATCTAAACTTGTAAGCGAATGCATTGTAATACATTTCTCTTTCTCTGTGTTTCTTCGTGTTTTTCCGTGTCTCTGTCTCTACCTGTCTGCCTGCCTTTCTGCCTCCCCCCCCCCCCCTCCCCCCTCTCTCTCTCAGTGATTCAGACGACGACAGAAAGTCTGGCAACATATTATGGGGTGGCACTCTACCCATATAAGAAGCTCTCACCCCTTGCAGTCTAAGAGAAAGAAACATCCATCTCTCGTCTATCACTGGATTGAAAATTCCTTAGGGGGTTTGGTGGCCTAGTGGCCAAGCACATGAGAAGGATTTGAAGGTCTGTAATTTGATTATCGTGGTTTGAATTCGGTGTCAAGTCACAATGGTCAGTTTGTATGCTATGGTCAGGGGTTCGGGGGGGGGGGGGGGGGGGGGGGGGGGGGTTAGGGAGTGGTGTTGTCTGTAGTGCTTTATTTTGGTTTATTTGTTGCTATCCCCGCATCTTTGCATCTGTTCAGCATATATTATACAGAAAATTAATAAGCATGAGGAAGGCGGACATAGATGACATGGGCATTACTGTAGGAGGCAGACACATCACCAACCTCAGGTAGGCTGATGACACAGCACTCATGGACAGTGATATCACAAGCACGAGAAGACTTCTCCACAGAGTTGATGCAGAGGGCAACACCGCTGGAATATTAAGTTAAATGTCAAAAAGACCAAAGTGATGCTCGTTAAAGATACACACATCCCCCAGAATGTCAACATCAATGGAACAGATCTGGATTACGTTCAAAGTTTCAAATATTTAGGCTCTGTAAAAGAAAAAAAAAGGCCCCAGTCTATAAGACGTCAAGGCAAGCATTGGTATGTCCAAGGTATAGATGATTCAGTTAAACAACATTTGGAAAGACAGAGGCATACCTGAATATTAAAAAAAAAAAAGGAATAATCAAAACACTGATCTGGCCTGTATTGCTGTGTGGGTCAGAAGACTCAAAACTGCAAGCATTGGAGAGAGACAAAACAAACAAAAAACCAAATAATTGCAGCCGGAATGTAGTCATACAGACGACTTTTAGGAGATTTCTGGTCACACAGAACAGATGAAAGCATCCTTGGACTCTCAGTGCAGAGAAAAACGATATTGGCTGCTTTTATATCGAGGAAATTGGATTAAGCACTTATGTGCTTTTTTACATCCAGTCCCCGTTTGTATGCGGATTTCTGAATTCTGTCATCTGTTCCCACCGGCACACAATGGCCTACTCTTACGAAAAGCGGAACAGGATTTAACGTGTGCGCAAGATGTTCTGCGTGTGTTCGCACAAGGGACCTCGGTTTATAGTCTCATCCGAAGGACTTTTGGGGAGAGTGGAGTCTGCACTGATGTTAACTCCAGGGGAAAATATCCCCTTGATCAGGAATCGAACACGGGTCGTCAGATTGCGAGCGCAATGTTCTGACCACTAGGCTATCCCGTGTGTGTGTGTGTGTGTGTGTGTGGTGTGTGTGTGTGTGTGTGTGTTGTGTGTGTGTGTGTGTGCCTGTCTGTGTCTGTCTCTGTGCGCACGCATGCACTCAAGTATGTATGTGTGTACGTTTATACATGTGTATCTGTGGACGTCTGTTTGTGCACCTTTGCATTTATAAGCCCCCCCCTCTCTCTCTCTCCCTGTGCGTGCGTTCGTGTATGTGTTTGTGTGTGCATGTTTGTGAATGTGTGTGTGTACCCGCAGGCAATCTTGCTTTTTCAAATAAACTTGACACATAAAAGGTACAAACACACCACAGCAAAATGCATTAACAGACGAATAAAAAAACCCTCCAATCTTAGACGTAAAATATCTATGTCGTCATTAAGCCGCATTTTGGACATTGATTGCACTGAACAGCCCCCTAAAATGTCCCTTCAATCCCCGGGCCCACACGATGTAAAAAACCAAAACAAGAGATGAGAAAAGGGTTTAAAAACCCAAAAATTTTAAACATGCTTTTGTTGCTCTTCGCGGGTTTTTTTGCGTCATTAGTCGGGGGAATTCACAAAACACACAAAACACACTAAACGCACGCACACACAAAAACCCCACGACACACACACACACACACTCACGCACCCCACAAAACAAAACACACACACACACACCCCCCAACACACACCCCACACCCCACCACACACACACACGCACCAGCACGCGGGGCTAAAGTAAAATTATTGACGGCATGCTGAAACCCACATCCCCCATTTTAAAGAAAAAAAAAAAGAACTTTTTAAAAAAATTTTAATTTTGATAAATGGGTATATCTGCCTCTTTACTATGTTGTTTTTTTCTCTTTATTTATTTTCGTTATTTCACATTTTTGTTTTTTTTTTAAATTTTTTTTGGTTTCCCATTTCTTTTTAAAACGCACTTTCCGAAAAATTTTTGAAGGGGGAAAAAATTCATACGTACCTCCAACACGGGTTTTTTTCCCTATTTTTGTTTCATGCAGTCAACATAAACATATATACAAAAGGGAAGAAGAGAGAGAGGAGAGAAGAGAGAGAGAGAGGAGAGAAAAGAAAAGAGAGAGGAGGAAGAGAGAGAGAGAGAGAGAGAGGGGTTTAATTACGGACAGTTATTTGAGAAAATTGAATGCAATTTGGGAAAGTTTTTTGGTTGTGGTGTTTAGTACCAGTGTTTTAAAAACAACCGACAGACATCCCTTTTTGGTTTTGAGCTCAATGTCTATTAAAAAACACCTCGGTTTTTCCCTCCTGTCTGCCTGCCTGTCTCTCTTTTTAAATACACCAATCGATTGTCTCCTGTCTGCCTGTCTGTCTCTCTTTTTCAATATAGCCATCTTTTCCGGTCTCCTTCTGCCTGCCCAGGTTGTTTGCCCTCTCTATTTAAATAAAGATGTTTGTATTTTTTGCAATAAAGAAACAGGGAAACCTGTTTTTTTTTTTTTTTTTTTTAAAGAAAAGGGAGATTTGATCCCCGTGAAACCATTGAAAAGAACCCTGCTTTGGCACATTTCCCTCATTTAAAAAAAATAATCTGATGAAAACGCTGCTTACTGCAACCCTGGTTTCCCTAGGAAGTTTTGAAGGGGAAGAATGCAAAAAGAAGAAAAGCAAAGAAGAAGAATGCAAAAAAGAAGAAAAGCAAAAAAAGAAGAATCGAAGAAGAAAAACGAAGAAGAAGAAAAGAAGCAAAAAGCAAAAAAAAGTTTAAGAAAGAAGAAATTTTCGAAGAAAAAGAATTGGGAAGGAAGAAGAAAAATTTCAAAGAAAATTTCGAAAATTGCAAAAGAATTGCGAAGAAGAAGAAAATTTTGAAGAACTGCGAAGAACTTTCGAAGAACTGCAAGAAGAAAAAATTGCAAAAAAGAAGAAGAATTCAAAAAAAGAAAAGAATTTCAAAGAAGAAGAAAAGAAAATTAAAAAAAGAAGAAGAAAAAGAAGAAGAAGAATTACGAAAAGAAAAGAAAAAAATTTCGAAAAAAAGAAGAATTGGGTTAGAAAAGAAATTTCAAAAAAAGAAGAATTTTGGGAAAAAGAAGAAAAGAAGAAAAAAGAAGAAGAAGAAGAAGAAAAGAAGAATAATTGCGGGAAAAAAAGAATTCTGAAAAAAGAAGAACTGGGGAAGAAGAACCCGCGAAGAAGAATTTCAATTAAGAGAATTGTAAGAAGAAGAATTAAAAATAAGATTTGCGAAGAAAAAAAATTGGGGGGAATTGCAAAAAAAAAGGGTGAGGAAAATTTCGAAGAAGAAGAATTGCGAAAAATTGCAAAAGAAAAAAGAACCCCCCAATAACAAAAAAAACAACAAGAAAAAGAAAAAAACAAAAAAACAACAACAACACCACCACCACCAACACAACACCAACATGCCAAAAAAAAAAAGCTGATAATTTTGGGGGAAAAAGGAAAGAGACTTTTACTAGGGACCCCCTTGTCATCATTTCCCCCCCCCTCAACAATTCCAGCCCCGTCCAAAAAACACTGGGGAAAAAAGAGGGGACTTTTTTTAACCCAAAGCCTGCTTTCTCCTTACAGGGGCTAGTCGCCTTTTAAAAACCCAAAAAACGACGTTTGGCCCCCCTTGGGAAAACAACGGGTTATTTTTTTGTTGTTACCCTTTTGTTTCCGTTTTCCCCCTTCCCCTTTCCCCCTCCCACCCCCCCTCCCCCTTTTTTCCTGTCTGCGTTGTTTGTAAATTTGGGGTTCTGTCCTCTTTGCATATCGTTTTTTGTTTGTGTTTTCTGCTCTTTTGGGGTTGTTTGGGCTGTCTGTCTTCTGTCTCCTTTCTGTTTCACACATTACAGTGTTGCTCAGTGGTAAAAAAACACACATACACAGAGATACCGACACACACACGTAAAAACGCACGCACGGCCCCGCAAAGCAGATAAACGCACACCCACAAAACTCTCTTTAAAATTACGAGAGTGAACAAAAAGGAAAAAACAAAGGGCCCAAACAAAAAAAACAACAACAACAACAAAAAACAACAACAGCAACAACAAAACACACAACAAAAAACACCAGATAGGGAACAGTACATATACACACAAACACACAGTGGGCTGGAATTTTTAGTTTGCTGCAACCCCCCCACACACATACACACACTCAAAAAACCCACACCCACACAATAACATCCCAACACCCACTCACAAAACACATACAATAGGTAGAAAATAAAGGGACACAAACACAAAAGATGTCCCGGAAATTTTAGTTTGCTGTAACGCCTAGCAGTGAAGCGCGTTGACCCGACAACAACAGACAGACAGACAGACAGAGAGTTTGGCAGGCAGGCCCGACAGACAGATAAACAAAAAGGCAGGAAGGGAGGGAGACAGAAAAGACAGAAAAGGGAAAGGGAGACAGAAAAAGACCCGACAGGGAACAGACAGACAGACAGACAGGCAGACAGACAGACAGGCAGGTAGGTAGACAGACAGACAAACCCGGCAGACAGACAGACATGCAGACAGGCAGACAGGCAGACAGGGCCCCCACAGACAGGAAACAGGAAAAACAGACAGACAGACAGACCCAAAAGGGCCCTAAATTAATTGATGCAGACAAATGCCTGGAATTCACGCTACGATTTTAAACCCCGCTTTACCCCGGGTTCGAAAACTCCTTTTAAGAAGAATTTTTTCCCCTGGGGTTTAACCCTCAGCGCCGATTTTACTTTCCCTAAAAGGCCTTCGGAGAGACTATAAACCGAGGTCCCGGTGCAAAAGCACGCAACATCTTGCGCACACGAAAAAACCCCGGGGCCCGCTTTTCGAAGAGAAACCCTTTGTGTTCCGGGGGAACGGATGAAAAAAATTTACAAACGGGATACCACGGGTCGGGAATTTTAAAAAAAAGGAATAAGTGTTTATTTTATCCCGAAATAAAGAATAAAACAAAAAAAAAACTTAAACTTGACTTTTTTTTTTCCCCCCTACCTCTTGGGACAATGTGCTCACAAACAAAGGGGCTTGAATCGTTATGGAAAACGCCCTTGGGGGGATGGGAGGTTGTTGAAAAAATCCCCTTCCCATCTTCGGGAAAAAAAACTGGGGGCTAGGAATTCCCCCCTTTTTTCTATCCCCCCTTTTTTTTTGCTTTGTTCTTTTTTTCCCTTTCATTCCTTTTTGTTTCTTCGGACGTCTTGGTCTATTAAAAGCCCGGGCTTACAGACACGAACATCCCACACAAGCATCAACATTACGACACGCTCTACAAAAAGCCTAACATTCAGACACGTCTCTAACAATCCAAGACATTACAACCGTCCTGACAAGCATCAACTTTACAGAAAAGTCCTACAAAATAACAAAAACATTACGAAACCCTCAAACACAAAGCCTCAGACATACAACACGGAGGACGACATATCTACACAAAGCCCTCGGGAAAACAAAACACAAAAGAGACACCGTCACAAAGCCCAAAACAAAAAAAAAAGGAAGAGACAGACATCTCAACACAAAGGAAACAAGGGGAACAGCCAGCAGAGATTGCAAGGGGGGCTGAACGCCCAAAGAGGATAATCTGGAATTCCAATTTCCCGCCAGCTAAGGGGGAAGCGCTGAAAGACACGGCATTTTTACTTCTTGCAGACCGACCCCACTCTCCGCTAAAGCGTGGCAGCATCGCTTTTACTTCTTTCCCCAACACCCCCCCTCCCCATCCCCCCCCCCCACCCCTCGTTTTCCACTTATAAAGGCCATTTATGAAGTATTAAGTCGGAAGCACAAAAAACGGGGGGGTTTGTAAGGCGAACTGATTTTTTGGGTGTGAATTTTGGAATTTTTAAAAACCTCGTTTTTAAAAGTGTGCGTAGCAACTTTGAAAGAAACACCTTTCTCTCCGTGGCAAGAGAAATTAAAAAAAAAAGAAATAAAGGGAAAAGGATTTTATTTTTTAGTTTGTATTCAATCTTTTTTTTGGGGGAAAGGGAATGAGTGCTCTTGGGTTTTTTTCCTTACTCCACCCCTTGGCATGCGGTTTTGTAACTTTTTTGTTATCTGTTTTCACTGGGACACAGTGCCTACTCTTTCCCAAAAAACAAACTAGATTTTTAACGTGTGCTCAATGTATTTCTCTACGGGGTTTACACAAGAACATAGGTTTATGTCTCTTCCCAAAAATTTTGTTTTCTTTATTGTATAAGTGAGTGTTGCACAGCAAAGTGGATTAGTGCTGTGTAGCCGAAAGACAGAAAGAAGCAGACAACAGACCGACAACAAAACCGCCGCCGCACACCCTTTGGGAAATAGCAATGCAAAAACAAAGGGCATTAAAAAGGCCACAATGACAACAATGGATTAAAAGGCAGTTTTTTTCTGTTTCAAAGCTGACATTAGCACTCCCAAAAACAGCAGGGCGAACAGCAGCACAGCAGCAGCATAGCAGAGCAAAAGCAGTAGCAGAAGTAGTATAAAAGCAGCAGCAATAGCAGCAGCAGTAGTGTGGTAGAAGCAGCAGCAGCAGCCCGCAGCATCAGCAGCGCAGTAGTAAGGAGTAGTAGTATAGGCACACACAGCACAGCAGCAGCAGCCAGCAAGCAGAGCAGGCCGCAGCAGCAGCAGCATGTAGTGTAGAAGCAGCAGCAGCATACAGCAACAGTAGTATAGAAAAGCAGCAGCAGCAGCATAGTGTAGAAGCAGCAGCACAGCACGCAGCCAGCAGCAACCCCCAGAGTAGCTTTTTTTACTATGGGGGAAAGAGCCGGCTTTGACCTACAAAGAAACAACAGACAGACAACCAAACAAATAAACCCGTCTAAGACAGAAACGAAGACCAAAAAACAGTCAGACAGAGTGACAGACAGACACAAACACACACAAACAACACACCACACACACACACACACACACACACAACCACACACACACACAACACACAAACACACACACCCCACACATCCCCCCCCCCCCCCCCCCCACAAACCACCCTTCTCCTCCCCCACCCCCTGCCTCTCTCTTCCCCTCTTTTCTCTTTTTCTTTTCGCGGATTTTTTGTGGTTGTTTGGTTTGCTTTTTGTTTTTTGTGTGAGTTATTTCCATTCTTTCTTTTCTTTGGGACGTGGAGGCTTTGGAAGAAAAAAAACAAAACATTGCAGACGGACTTTGCAAGGGACAGAAAACAAAAACACAAAACTGAGGACACAGCGGGAAAAAATCACAAAAAAACAGACAAAACATACCCCCCCCCCCCCCCACTCACACACTCACACCCCCCACACACACACACACACACACAAAACACACACTTAAAACAACACACACACCCCCTCACAAAAAAAAAACACACACACACACACACACACACACACAAACAAACCACACACACACAACACACCCCAAACACACCCCACACCACACACACACACACACACACAAAAACAAAAACACTTAACCCCACAACACACAAAAACAAACACACAACCCCACACCCCTCAACACACCAACCCCCTCACCCCCTTTCCCCCCCTTTTTCCCCCCCCCACCGCCCCCCCCCCCCCTCCCTCTCCCATTTTCACAAAAAGAATCCCGCCCTGCAATTCCAATTTCCTGCAACTTGCACCCAAACGAAGGGGGAAAAGACAAGGGCATCTTACCTGATGCGGGACACTGCATCCCAACTCTAAACAGCAGCACCCGTAGCTAGGGACAGTGACGGGGCTTTTAGTGCGTTTCCCCCCCCCCCCTTTCCACCCCCCCCCCCCTCCCACCACACCCAACACACCCCCTTTTTTCCATCATCCCCCCCCCCCCCCTCCCCCAATCCCCCCAAAACCTCTGAAAGGATGAGGAATTTTCGGCTGAAGATTGCTGGTGAAAAGTAAAAATTTAAAGTTTTTTTGTTGGTTGTTTTTTTGTTTAAAGGGAATAATTTTTACGATAGAAAAAGATGGAATTTATGAGGGCGAAGGGGAGTAATTTGGAATCATTTTGGGTTTTGGGTTTTGTTTTGTGTGTGTGTGTGTGTGGTGTGTGTGTGTGTTGTGTGTTTTGTGTGTGGGTGTGTGTGTTTTGTGTCAAGTCAAGAAAGTAAAAAATTTTATTTCCAGAGGACATTAATAACCCAATGAAATTTCCCTTTTTTTTAAACAACCATCTACTAAGAAAAAATTTTTCGTAAGGTTAACAAAAGACTTTAAAA
Organism: Rapana venosa; assembly: GCA_028751875.1. Lineage (NCBI taxonomy): Eukaryota > Metazoa > Mollusca > Gastropoda > Neogastropoda > Muricidae > Rapana > Rapana venosa. The sequence continues at coordinate 41,520,904 of CM054157.1, read as the reverse complement.
TTATTGAAATCATTTACCTTTAAAATTTTAAACCAGTAAAAAAAGAGGAAAAAATTTTGTGCGTGGGGTGTGTGTGTGGTGTTTTTTGTGTGCTGTGTTGTAGTATAAAAGAAAGAGAGAAGAGAGAGAGGGGAAAGAGAAGGGGAGAAAAGGGGAGAGAGAGAGAAGAGAGAAGAGAGAGAGAAAGAAGAGTGTGTGTTTTCTTAAAAAACTTTTTTTCCTCTTTAAAGGGGGGGTTTTGGGGAAATGATTTTTAGAAAAAATTAAAATTTGATAGAAACTAGAAATCCTCTGTGGGTGTGTGTGTGTGGGTGGTGAAGTCGTCAAGTCAAGTAAAAATTTTTTTTTTTCCAGTTTGAAACATTGAAAAACAATTGAAATTTGCTTTTTTTTTCAAAAGCCATCTATCTAAAACAAATTTTTTAAATTATAATAGGGAAATCCCTACATTACTGCAACCTTTACCAATGAATTGAACCAAAAAAAAGAGAAAAACCCGATAAAATAAAAAATTTTTAAATACAAATTCACCCCATATACAAACACACCACACATATACTCTACCAAAAATCGTGCGGCCTTCACCCGTGTGTAGTTGTGTGGGGGGGGGGGGGGAAGGGCATTTTGGTGGGGTTTTTTAAAAATTTTTATTCGGTTTTGTCTTCTTTTTTTTTTTTTGGGTTTTTGGTTTTTCTTTTTTACGGGTTTTTTTGTGAAAGACGATATTTTTTCAAGATTTTTGAATTATTTGTTTTGTATGGAAAAAAATTTTTTTTCGGGTTTTTTTGTTTTTTTTTTAATTCCACAATGCATATGTTATTGTTTTCCCTTGTTTGTTTTTGAGGGTTTTACCAGGTTTTGGGTTTTTTGTTCTATGTCGGGCGAAAAACTTTATTTTTTTTCTCGCTTTTTTTCTTTAGATAGATGGTTTGGGATGAATAAAAGCAAATGAAACTGCTTTTTCAATGTCCCATCTAAAAATAAAAAAAAAATAAAATTTTGATTTTGACACCCATTTAAATAAAGAATGTTTTGTGTGTGTATGTGCGGAGTGTTTTTTGTGTGCTTTTTGGTCTGTCATCTGTATCTGTGTCGTGTGGAGGGTTAACCCTTTTTAAAAAAATGTTTTCCCCTATTTTTTCCCTTTCTGAAACATGGGGAATATTCGAGAATCAGCAAATCATGAACCCATTTCTTTTTAAATGAGACATTTCTGTTTTGTCTTTGGGGGCCCTGAGTGGATTTATTTTCTTCTTGCCCTTCTTTCTTCCTCTGGCGCTATTTTTTGTGAGAACAGGTTTCTTCTCTAAGAGAGAGAGAGAGAGAGTATGCATTCCCTTTTATTCTTTTAATTTTGAGGATAATGGAATAAGCACTCTTTGCCTTTTTTTTACAACCAGTCACCGTATGTAAGCAGTTTAAAAACAAGTTCGTCTTTCCCTTGTCACCGGCACCCCAATGGCCTACTCTTCCAAAAACGGGTTTTTTAACGTGTGCTTTAAGAAGTTCGGGGTGCCTTCGCAAAACGGGCCCCCGGGTTTTTAAATCTCATCCGAAAAGGAAATTTTATGAAAATGGATTCAGCACTGATGTTTTTAAACCCCCCGAGGAAAAATCCTCTTTAAGGAATTTGAACCCGGGGCAAACAAATCACAAAAGCACACATTCCAACCCACCGGGGAAAGCCCTCCCCCCAAAATGCGCCAAAGCGACAAGAAGACAGATGACAGATGGGGTGATTATTTTGATCACTTTTGGTGGTACTGGCAGGGGTGGGCCCCCACCAAAAAAAGATTTCCCTTTTTGAAGGGAATTGGGTTTGGCTGTCCAGGTTTTCCTTTTTTGTGCAAAGGTTTGAGGGGTCTTTTTCGCAGATTGGTGCGTGCGTGTGGGGTGGGGTTGGGTGTTTGGGGGTGTGGGGTGTGGTGTGTGTGTTTTGGTTTTTTTGTGTTGTGAGGGGTGTTGGGGTTTTGGGGTGGGTGTGAAAAGAGAGAGAAAAGGGGTGTGTGAGTGTGTGAGTGTGTGGGGGTGGTGTGTGTGTTTTGTGTGTGTGTGTGTATGTGTGTGTTAGGGGAGAGAGAAGGGGGAGAGAGAAAAGAGAGAGAAATGTGAGGGTTTGTGTGGGGTGTTTATGTGTTGGTGTAAATGGGTTTTTGTTGTGTGGTTGGTGTGAAGAGTGTGTGTGAGTGTGTGTGTGAGGGGGTGGTTTGTGTGTGTGTTTGTGTGTGGGGGTGTGTGGGTGGTGTGGGGTTGTGTGTGTGAAGGGGTTTTTTGTGTGTGGGGTTTGTGGTTTTTTTGGGGTTGTTTTTTGGGGTTGGGGGGGAGGGCAAAAAACTGATCCCTTCTGGGATGTGGGGTTTTACATTCCCGCCAAACACCTATGAAAATGGTTTAAGATTCGCAGTTGTTTATTTTTTTTGGGTTTTTAGAGGAAAAGGGGGGTAGGGGAAAGTAGAGGGGGTTTTTGAATCCACCGAAATGTTGATGGGCAAGGTGATTTCAGATGATGACAAAAATGGTGATGAAGATGAAAAAAAATGCCCCCTTTTTTATCAGCAGCACTGATAAATGTAAAAACGTCATTGTTGTAATGGGAGTTTACATTAAGGGGCTTTCCCTCCTCCTCCTCCTCCTCTCCCCCGTCCCTCGTCGTCGTCGAAGTCGTTTTTTTTTCGTCGTTCACTCATCACAATCCTAATTAACATTTCTATCTAAGTAATTTCCCAGCTCAATTTGTGGTAGGGAGGAAAGTAAAATTTGTATGTGAAATGTGTGTGGTATTGCTCTTCACCTTTTTCATGGGGGTTTACACCAATTTACATCATAAAACAGCAAAATTTTCCCTTCTTTTATAAGTGGCAGTGATACAAGGGAAAACTGATAATTTTAGGTCCCTTTTTCCTCTTTCCCTTTTTTCCTCTCTCCATTGCCTTACTGGGGTGGGATGGGGAACAAATTTAGTCCCTTTGTCTTAGGGAACTTTGGGGAAAGTCTTTCCTCTGGCCTCAGCCACACATTCGAGTTCAGACAGCTCCCGTTTTTGTGCAGGATTTCATCTGGGGACGCTGTTTAAAAGCCACCGGACGCTGCAAGGACCCCCAAAGGGTCTTTAATGTCTTTTTAATTTTATAAATATAACTAAACTACTAGTATCTATGTATCTATGTATCTATGTTTTCTTTGATCTATCTAACTACTATCTATCTTTTCTATCCCATCTATCATCTTCATTTATCTATCTGTCCCGTCCCGTCATCTATCTACTAAACTATCTATCTACTATCTATCTATCTATCTATCTATCTATCTATCTGTCGGGCTGTCTGTCTGTCTGTCTGTCTGTCTAATCTGTCTATCTATCTATCTATCTATCTATCTATCTATCTATCTATCTATCTATCTATCTATCTACTGTCTGTCTGTCTGTTATCTGTCTATCTATCTAATTTTATCTATCTATCTATCTATCTGTCTATCTATCTATGTATCTATCTATCTATCTATCTATCTATTCTATCTATCTATCTATCTATCTATCTATCTATGTATGTATGTATGTATGTTATCTATCTATGTATCTATCTATGTAAACCTATCTATCTATCTATCTATGTATCTATCTATCTATGTATCTACTATCAATCTATCTTTCTATCTATCTATCTATCTATCTATCTATTATCTATGTATGTAGTGATTATGTATGTATGTATCTATCTATGTATCTATCTATCTATCTATCTATGTATCTACTTTGTATCTATCTATGTATCTATCTATGTTCTATCTATGTATCTATCTATGTATCTATCTATGTATTTTATGTATCTATGTATCTATGTATCTATGTACTATGTATGTATGTATGTATGTAGTATTGTATGTATCTATCTATGTAAACTATGTATCTATCTATGTATCTATTTATCTATGTATCTATCTATGTATCTATCTATGTATCTATCTATGTATCTATCTATCTATCTATCTATCTACTATCAAACTATCTATCTATCTGTCGGTCTGTCTGTTTTATCTATCTACTGTCTGTCTGTCTTCTGTCTATCTATCTATCTAACTATCTAAAGTAAAAGGAAGGCACAGGTAGTCTGCAACTTTAAGCTGAATCTGGGCAATCGTTTAAATATATCCACAATAATTGCCGAAATCGCTGCTGAGATTCAAAGACCGCGAAACCGATGGGATTGGAGTCATAGCGGTCTTAACCACTACGGCTATAGCTTCCGTATTAGGCATATCTCTCTCTCACACAAACGCACACACACAACGATCACAAGCAAACACGCACACACAACAAACACAGCAGGCACACACAATAAACAAAAACACACACACACACACGCAGAGCACACACACACACACTCACACACAAACACACAACATGAGACACGCAACGCAACACAACACACGCAACACACACAGCACACAACACACACACACCACGCAGCACACACACACACACCCAAACACACGACAGCAGAGGCACAACACACACACTCACACACACACACACACACACACGCACGCACACTACAACAAACAACACCACACCCACTACACACAACACACACACCCACACCCACATACAAGACATATAAAACCACACCACCATCACCCACCCTACCCACCCACCATCACCCTCCCGCCCACACACGACACCATTACACACACACACAACACCCACACAAAACACCTCCATCCCCACCGCACCCACCTCACCATCACACCTCCCCCTCTCCCCCCCCCCACACACACAGAGAGACCCAAAAAATCAAAAAACGGCGCATCACACAACAAACACGAACACACACAACCACATCACACCCGCACCACACTACGACCATTCAAACACACAATCAACGCACACAAACAACACCCACACCCACCCCCCACAAACCATCACTCCCCTTTGCCCTTTCAACATACACACACACACCATCACCCCCCCACAACACAAAACCATTCACAACACAACTACAAGACAACCCACCATTACATACACACACAAACAACCCCCCCCCAAAACCACCCACAACACCCACAAAATTATACATAACCATTACACACACACACACAACAGAAGAGCTGCAATACGACAACAAGGATAGACACACACACACACTACACACTCACCCCCCGACCATCATCCCGCCCTCACAACACAAAAAACACTAACCATCACCACCTCCCCCCCCCGCCCCACACACACACACCATTACACACACACCCTACACAAATCACACCACACATCACACATAACACACACACACACACACACACACAAAACACAACACACCACGACACACACATTCACACACAGCTAAATAGGTAACATTCACAACAAACACAAACAACTAAAAACACACGGGGAGACACGACCCACCATCCCACCACCACACCATCACCCCCACCCCACACCATTCACACACACAGACACACACACAATAGAACCAACACCCCCCACCCCCCACACACATATCAAACCCATTACAAAAACAAGAGTCTACACACCCACAAGGAACAAACACACCCACCCACACACCCACAGACCATTACACACACACACACCCACAACCCTCACCCCACCATCAACACCCCCCCCCTCACACACAACACACACCCACGACCCACACACCACCATCACTCAGCCCCCCCTCGACTCGTCACACAAACACACACACACACCATTACGATCAACACAAACGGGGGGGGGGGGGGGTCAACTGGTGGGGGGGGGGGGGGGGTGGGGGGGGGGGGGGGCACAGCCGGGTCTGAACTCACATTATACACGAGCAAACACACACACACAAACACAGACTAACGAACCCTATCACCATCGTCACATTCGCTTTCTCTGGAATAGAGCCATACACTGTCTACGTCCACTTTCGCTGCTGCATGATCAGTGACCGGGTATATAACAAATAACAGCCCACAATAGGACGTCAGGGTGTAAGTCAAGGGGTGGGTGAGGAGAAGGGGGGCAGGGGTACGGAGGTTGGGGAGGAAGCGGGAGAAGGAAGAAATGGGGGGTGGGGGTGGGGACACTACCGGGGGGTGGGGTTTAGTTGCTGGACCCTCTGAAGATGAAACAAGGGATGACATCTCTGGAAGAGGCTGGATTTAACAGACTCTCTGTCGACTGGGTGACAAAACACGGGCTTGGAGATACTTTTCAACATAATTATACAAAGAGGCGAAGTTGAGTGTGTATTGTGTGTGTGTGGTGGTGGCGTGTGTGTGTGTTATGTGGTGTGTGTGTGTGTGTGTTGTGTGTGTGTGTGTTGTGTGTGTGTTTTGTAGGTCGTGTGTGTGTGGTGTGTGACGTGTGCTGCGTGTGTGAGTGGGTGTGTATGACGTGTGTGTTGTGTATGACGTGTTTGTGTGCGAGTGTGTGAGTGTGAATGTGTAGTGTCTGTGTGTGTAAGTATGTGTGGTGCGCGCGAGCATGACATACACACATGTATAGTAGTCATAGACAGAAGGAAAAAACACTCCCCCCCACAACACACAGACTCCCACACAGAAGAACAGTCTTGCGCGATGACGTTAAAAAACGGTTCCGCATTTCCGTTAAGAGTAGGCCTCGTGTTCCAGTGGGAACGGATAACAAACATTAACAAAACCGCATACCGCACGGGGACTGGATGTAAAAACACACACGAAACCGACTTATTGTCCTTATCCTCGGAAATAATAAACAATAAATAAAAATATGAAAAAGTATAAACAAACCCGATACATCACAAACACAACTCCACAAAACACACACACCACACAAACACACTAACCCCAAACACTAACACACACAACAAACCCACCAACTCACACACACACACACACACACACACACAGACACTCAGCACGTACACACAACACACACAAAGACTAACACACACACACACACGATACACTAAACACACACACAAACACAAACCACCAAAGTTTTTATAGACACACTCACGAACACACACCAACACACCACACAACCAAAAATACGAACACACACACAAACACCCCCACTAACAACTCACACACAACACTAACACAACACACACACACACACAAACACACACACACACACACACCGAACAATACACACACACTACACACACACACACACACACACCACACACACACACACACCACGACTACAACACTATTACGACACACACACACCACGAACATAGAAACAATCTCAAATAACACACACACCACACAACCACAACACACACACACAACACACACACACACACACACACGAACAACACACAAGAATTCCCCCAAACCAACAATGTCAAGTTCCATGTCACCAAGTCACCAGTGAAAGAAGAGAAGAAGGGAGATGAGGAAAAGGGGACAGGGATGGAAAGGGAGGGGTGGGGTTGGGGAGAGGGGGGGGGGGCTGGAGGGGTGTGGGAGGTAAAATTGCTAACCTGATCCTGGGTGAGAAAAAGCACAAAAGTGCGAAAATCTCTGGAGGGGTATAGATAAGAGAGAACCTTGCATGATTGGTGTCCAGCACGTAGACTTGTATATGGCTTTGATAATCCCTCATGCATGACATGCATATTACAAGCACAGGCGCGAGTGGTGTACAAGGCAGATAGAGACAACATTTCGCAGAGACACATATAGAAGAAACAGAAACATCATACAGATCAGAACATACTGGTGTAGCACGAAATAAAACTTCCACCTACAAACTATTATGATGCACACATAAATACACAGAACCATAGATACAATAAATAATACATGCATCATGCATTCATGCATGCATACATTCATACATAAACACAACATACATACATACATACCTACAATACATACATACAAACATACAATACCTAACATACATACATACATCCGACAAAACATACAGAACATACACGAAATCCCTCTCTCACATACACAAAACGCACACATAACACACACACACCACACACACACACACACACACACACACACACACACACACACCACAATTTACACATACAACACACACACACACACACACACACACAACACACGCGCGCGCACGCCACAACACTCACACACAGACAAAGCCCCCCACCCATTCCACCCACCCCCACATCAAACGTCCCCTCACTCTACCCCTACCCCCATCTCCACCCTCAACCATCGCATCTACCTATTTTCCACAAACCTGATTGACACAACACCTTTCCCCCTATCCTACCTTCCTCTCTCTCACGGTCTCTCGATCGTCACTCATCGCATACGTCTCATCCTCTGCTCTCCTCACTCTCTCTCTCTCTCATTTCTCTCCTCTCTTTCTCGTCTCTCATCCTCGTCGTCTTTCTCTGTCTTCACATCTCACTCCTTTCTGCTTGTCTCTCTCTCTCTCCTTTCCTCTCCCTCTCCTCTCTCGTCTATCTTCTCCCACTCTCTCACCTCTCTCTCTCTCTCTCGCCTCTATCTCTCATCTCTCTCTCGTCTCTCTCAAAACATCCTCTCGCTCCACTCTTCATTTCTCTCCGAGCTCTTCATTCCCTTTTCTCAATTCTCCGTCTGCTCCACATCTCTCTCTCTTTCTCTCGTCTCAAAATCTTTCTCTTTCTCTCGTCTCGTTCTTTCTCCAAATTCTCCTCTCTTCTCTATTACTCTCTGTCACTGTCTGTCCCTGTCTTCTGTCTGTCTGTCTCTCTCTCTCAATCGTCTCGCCCGTCTCCTCAGGGAAGTCATCTCGGCGACTGATTCTCGACATCTCTCTCTCATCTCATCCTCTCTCTCTCTGTGCTCGCCTTCTGTCAGTATCTTTATCTGACAGACACCTGGCGGGTGCCAAACATGACATAACTGGGATGCAAACAGGTGAGAGAAAGCAATCACTTGCACACTGTCCTGACTGACCCTCTGTACACTAGCGCTGTGTGTGTGTGGTGGGTGTGGGTGTGTGGTGTGAGTGTGTATGTGGTGTGTGTTGTGTTGTGTGTGTTTGTGTTGTGTGTGTTGTGTCATGTGTTGAGTTGTGTCAGTTTGTGTTGTGTGTGTGTTTGTGTTGTGTGTGTGTGTGTTTGTCGTTGTGTTGTGTGTGTGTTTGTTTTGTGTTGTGTATGTGTGTGTGTTTGTGTGTGTGTGTGTGTGGTGTGGTGTGAATTGTGTGGTGTGGGTGTGTGTGTTAGTTGTGTAATGTCATTGTGTATTGTGTTATGTTGTGTTGGGTGTTAGTTGTGTGTGTGTGTGTGTTGTGTGTGTGTTTGTGTGGTGTGGTGGTGTGTGTGTGTACTGGTGTTGTGTGTTTGTGTGTGATGGTGTTGTGTGTGTATTGTTTTGTGGTGTGTGTATGGTGTGTTGTATGTGTGTGTTGTGTGTGTCAACCGCCTCTCTTTTTGAATTCCCGCCCACGGTCCCCCGCTCTCTGCATAATACCTATTTCTATCTATCATCAAAATCTGTTCAGTGTCAGCTCGAAATACAGGAACGAAAAGAGAGAGAGAGAGAGAGAGAGAGAGAAGGAGAGAGAGAGAGAAGAAGAGAGAGAGAGAGAGAGTAGGAGAGAGAGAGAATAGAGAGAGAGAACAGACAAGACACAAAGACAAGAAACAAAACAGCTAGACAGTTAATCAATAAACAGAAACAGAGACAGAGAAGAAACACAACACAACACATACACACAACATACACATACAACACATACTACACATACACACAACATACACACAAGAGAACAACAAACACAGAACACACACAAAACACACACATACACACAACAAACACATGTACACGAACATGCAACCGACACACAAAACCAACTCACAACACTCACACACACCCACAACACACACACACACACACACACCCACACACACACACACACAGAAAAAACTATGCATTCATTATCAAATTCATCAGAAACGGTAAATGTCTTTGGGGTGAGAATATCACTAATACTCATATAATACTTGAATGCAGGCGCACAAAAGCTTTTTTTTTTTTTATCCCAGTTTTCTGAAAACTCCTTCAGTTGCAATATTCAATAACATGAATTTGGGATTGAATATTGCGAAAGGTCTCTGGCACCAGTCCGATAGACATGTTGTTTATACGCCTCATTAAGTTTCATGAATTGTTTTTTTTGTTTTGTTTTTTGTTTTTTTCATACTGTTTTTTTTGCTTTGTGAAGTTTCTTTTTTGCCTATGTAAACTATATTTCCCTTACACCATTTCAGTAGGACATCTAACCACCACCCTCAACTTCCATGCATTTTTGTCTTTTTGGGGGTCTAAATATCACTGAGCGTGAAACAGAAACGTAAAATCGAAGACAACAACAACACAGACACACCTCCCCCCCGACCCTACCCCACCTAACACAAACCCCCCCCCCGCCACCCCCACCGCCCACTCCCACCCAACACAAACACCCACACAACATCCCCCCCCCACCGCCCCCAACTCCGCCCCACTATCCCCCCCCCCCTACCAACCGCCTCCACCCCCCCCCTTCCCCCCTCACACACACAGAGCACATACGAAAACCAGAAGAAGAGACGAACACACAGGGAGGAAGCAAAAGCAGAGGCTTGAGCAACCTGGCATCGCATTCCCTCCCTTCCCACCCCCTCCTCCCCTCGCTCCTTCTCCTCCTCCTCCCCCTTCATCCATCCTGCCTGCTCTCCTCTCCTCCTCCCCCTCCTCCTTCTCCTCTCCTCCTCCTCCTCCACCTCCTTGCTTGTAATTCCTTCTCCTCCTCCTCCCTCCTCCTTCTCCTCCTGTGCAGTAAACCGTTTTTCTCCTCCCCATGGGGATCAGATTGAAAGCCATCCATACACACAAGACACACACATACACACAACAACACAACAAGCTGTACACGCGCATGAGCAAGTGTGTTGTGTTGTGGTTGTGAGTGTGCGTGTGCGTGTGAGTTTGTGTGCCTGGTGCGTCGTGAGGGCTACACTGAGCGCGAGCGTCGCATCTCTATCAGCTTGTGTTGATTCGCACGTCGTGTATCGTGAGCTCTGCGCGTGTGTATGCGCTCTGTGTGAATATCTCGAGACTATAGCGCGTGCCTGCACGACTCACACGGTACGCGCTCTAGCGCATGCTCCGACTGTGCATGTAGGTCTTGTGTGTGTTGCGATGCTCTATCTCTGAGATTGACTCTCTCTCTGGAGCTCTGACTCTGTCAAGCCTCGACACTAGCCGTTTACGCCTTACTAGGCACGCCTGTTGCGTCTCACTAGTCTGCTGTACGATGTACATCGATGTCGCTGCATCTCACGCGCTGTGCTATTTGTATCACTTGTCTCTTGCTGTCTTGTTGTCTCTCGTTTTACCACGTCAGACGATCTATCTCACATCTCACCACACAAGAACACTCTCAAGCCACACGAGACTACGTAACATCAGACAAACATCATACACAACCCACGCAGCGCGGGCGTCGTGACCAGCAACATATCGAGTAGCGTCAGGACTATGTACACACCCACAGCTAGCGAAAAATTGCTGACAAGACAGCGAGATGAAAATCAACAGACTAATCTACCTCCACTCAGAAAGAATCCGTGCCAAATAGGCAAATAAAAATAAACACATCTACAGACACCAACACACTAAACACAATTCACAAGAGAACACAGATACACACAACTAAGCAACGACAACAGAAACAAAAAACCTACGCACATTGACGTCGAGCATCACACACATTTACATACATGGAAACTATGACATGGGAGCCATCGCATCACCATACTTCCAGAATCGGACACTACTAAAAGACCTTAGATCAACGCTCTTTCAGCCACTAGATCAGCAACAACTCACCTCATCTGAATACATATAGACTAATATGGGCGTATCCACGAGACTAGATGGCACGTTGCTCTCCAGCGCACACAAACAGTTGCGAGGAGTAAGACAAACACAGCGATATAGATCGAAGACACCTCTATAGCAACTTTTTTACTTCACAGCTATCATCATCTTATCTGAGAGTGTAGAGATTTATCAGAAACATAGCGGTCACATCTATTCAACGACGACGAACATTTAGCACGGTTTCCGAACCAGGAATGATTACAATCTTCAAGAATGAGTTAAGTTTCGTTATTTACATTTCATCTAACACTACACCTCATCTTGAACATAGCAACTTGCTGTGGTACTTGAGTTTCTTAGCTCAGACTTGGACTTCACGCATACTCGAACAGAAGAAGCGAGGATACACACTAGAGCACGTACACTGGCTTGCATCATCATATTGATTATCTAAGTCTGAAATTACGCGTGCATCTGGTAGCACAGATTACATAAAGAACGTGCGTGTTTAGATTGGGCAGTAATCGACTAAATATGTACAGTATGTCACAGACGCTCACGAGAGTCACACACACTTATGAGTCTTGATTGATAATCGTACATAGACATGTCTACTGACTCATGAACATGAGGTTGTAAGACTGGCTATACACCAAGGGTGATAGTATACTTGGACTCAGTAAGGTAGACATGGCATCACGAGCAGATATAGTAGTAGACACATTATAAATGGACAACACTAGTGTCACCTATGGTACACTATATGACACTACACATCGACACAGATACGTGAGTTGCACACACATAGATACATATATTGCATTGAAATCTAACCAGTGAGCGACTAGTTGAATACAAGAAGGATATATTCTTAACGAGACGAATTGATGGATAAAATCAGTTTGTTGAATAGTATGTGAATATGGTGTAGAAGACATGTATTCTCAGAGCAGATGCTATACTGACTACATTCAGTATAGGTATCACTTCTGACACAACTTATTACTGACATAGGTATAATATGAGCTACAGGGATAGCTACTACACTCTAGAGTGAATCAATAAGACATATGGAACACAGGTAATAGAAATTTAGCAATGAAATCGAGGTTGTGCTAAAGTATGAGTTTTCATTATATTTGTAAATCAGGAGGGACGCTGGTGAGGGACTACTACAGCACTAATTATCTGGGAAGTGGGGGCACTACGGGGGATAGTGCATTATTAGAGAGAGGTGGGCAGGTGGGGATGGATCAGGGTATGAGACTATAAGTGGTGGGTGGGCGGGTCTGTGGGTGGAGTGGTATGGGAGTGTGGTGTTTTCGTACATGGTGAGTGGGCTTGCGATAGTGGGTGGGTGAGTGTAGGGTGCGTTTGATGAGAGAAGGGTGGGGATGACTTGTGGGGGGTAGCGGCAGAGTGGGTGACAGGGAGCTTGAGAGCTATGGAATGGAGTTTCGCGGTTGTGTGGAGTGGGTATGGTGCACGGTGAGGACGATGTTATCCTAGATGGTACAGATGGCTTGTGTGTGTCGATGTATTGTGTGGACTGTCAGATATAGAGTACATTGTGCACGGGACGCGTGACACACGTATCACTCGAATGGGTGCTTGGGCTCAGTGTGCTCGGTAGGACGGGAAGCGTTATCACATGTGGATAGGTGAGCTGAGTCGATTGGTTGGCTTTTAAGTTAGCTCGTTGCTAGTGAGGATATTGAAGTGTGTCTCTAGTTGGGTGGTGTCGCAGGCACTTAAGTTGATGTCGAGAGGTGTATGTGAGTGGGTGGAGTCGCAGAATGTGCATTGTAAGGCTCTCTCCGTGTCGTAGTTTCTGGTAGTACGGTTGATTCGTGTCTTATGTGCTTGGAGTGTATGAAGATGCGCGGTGGCGCATCTTGGACTTGATGGGGTGTGTTTGTCCGAGGGTGTTACGATCACGACATGCGAGGGGGGGAGATCTCTTTTCTGTGTGTCGTGATCGCGTGTTGTGAGGGTGTGTAGTGTGTGGTGTTACGGGCGATGTCTCAGACGGTGGGTCCAGCATAGCTCGCTAGTGTCATGGCGCGATGTGACAGAGCTGTTGTGATGATCTGTGTATGACTCGACAGGAGGCAGGATGAGTGCGGATGCGTTTTGAGTTTGCGCGTTCAGCATCTGTCTATAGTGAGAGTCTTGAGTGAGTGTAGTCTCGAGGTCATAGTGGATTGAGCGCGTTAGGTGGACGGGTTGTGATGTATATGATAGAGATTGTATTCTAGTAGATATGTGCTCGATTCGAGCCGTCGTGCTTTACACAATATCTGGGTAGGCTCGCATAGGTAGGTAGAACAGGAATCTGACGTATGAGATTAGTGTCATATCTTGGATATGTGTCATGATAGGATGAGCGGTATGATGCTGAGACGACAGCTGGTGTACTGTGCGAAATTGGGTGAGGTGACGCGATAGATTGAGTGCTCCATGATCTATGATAGGGAGACATTCTTTCGTGTCGTAGCTCTGATAGCGTAGGTGTGCACAGTCACAGGTACTACGTGCAATTATAGTATGCAGCGGTTCGATTTAGCGACGTTGTACGGGACGCTGTGTTGCCGTGACATTGGGTGATGTAGACTCTTGTGTGGTCAGTTGAGAAAGTGCGTGTGGACATATGACGCGTCTCCGAGTAGCTCAAGTAAATGAGTACTTCAAACTTGCCGTGGATGTGAGATAGAGAGGAGAACTGAGTGGGCTGGAGGAGGGATGTGGCCGCGCGGGCGTAGTGTCGTTGTGACGAGAGAGTGGGTATAATATGGAGTCAGTGCGTGGGCGAAGCGGACATGTGATGGTAATGTCTCAGAGATGTGTATGAGATGTTGATGTGGTGTGTTGGTGATGTGTGTGGGTGGGTGTGTGTGTGTGCTGATAGAGTGTTGTGAGAGAGTGTGTGTGTCGTTGAGTTACTACGTTCTCGGTTTCCTCTCTTTGAGAGAGGATCTCACAGATATAAGTGTATACACACGACGACTCGGACGACTAGCGCTAGCTGTGAGATGTTGTGGTAGTTGTATAGGTTGATGTCCTTCGATAAAGCCCTACAGCACTGTGTGTCATATAACAGAAGTTATCTATCGGCAGGGTGCATCTTGATAACAGAATTAAAAAATAGGTTAGAGTTTACTAATAAATGAATCTATACTCACTCTGTGTGTCACACAACAATCTGAACAACACTTGTGTGCACATACAACACAAATGTGGACAGATCTAACAGAACATATTGCTGCGGAGGACACACATTAACAATTCATAGCACACACGTACCAGCATTGGTGAGAGATGATAGGTATGGACGAGACTATGAAAAGGATTTATACATATTAGTACTATGTTATTTTTATTGAAGTTGTTATTATTGGATTGTAAGGATTTGGTAGGTATGGACATTGAAGAGGTGCGATTTTTGAAGATGGGTGGTGTTGTAAAGTGAGGTGAGGTCACGGAATATTTTTGGGATAGGTGGTATAGGGTGGGTGAGAGATTGGGGTTTTATGAGGGGTGATGTTTGTATGTTTGTGGGGGTGTGGAAAGGAATGGTGAGGGGAGATGAAGGGAGGTTAGGGTGAGGGTGTTGTGGGGGGGTGGTATGGGGGAGTAGTATTGGAAAGTATGGGTTTGTTATTGTGATCTGATTAAAAATGTTATGTGTTTTTGGGTATGATTAAGTGTTGTTTTTTTTTAAGGATTTTTAAGGTTATTTATGGGGGGGGATGGGTTGGTAGGGGTGATTTGATAAGATATAGAGGTTATGGGATGGGGGGGGATGGTTTGTAGGGTTTATTTGATGGAGATTTTATGGGGTAAAATTGTAATTATAATATTTTTGTTTTTGTTTTGTGATGGAGGTTGTGAATAATTTATAGGGATTTTAGTTTTAATAAGGAGGTTGATTGTTAGGGTTGTGTTAGTTATCCATGTATACACTAACCACACTAGACGAACTACACATATGCAGAATATTGAGGACAAAAATTTTTTATAGAAATATGATGTAATAGGGGTTATAGTGGGGATGTAGATGAATATGAAGGTGGAATTTGGAGTAGCTCTACTTGAGGTGGAAAGAATGTTGTGGGTTTAGGGAGAGGTGATGTATGGGTAGGTTTGTATATAAAAAAAGGAAGATGTCGAGGAGCAGAAAAGAAAGTGTTTGAGTACAGGTAAGAGTAGAGTGAAAGAGTATGGGTAGTGACAGAAAGAGTAAAGAGTAATGAAAAAGAAGACAGAGACAGAGAAGAAAGAGAGGAGACACACAGAGAAAGATGAGAGAGAGAGATTAGCATAGGTAAAAAATCAAACACTATAGACAAGACACTAGTAAATCCTTGAAACAAGTGTGGACCAAAGTCATTCTGCCATTAAAAACAAAGAAATGGAGATTTA
This sequence comes from Rapana venosa, assembly GCA_028751875.1. Classification (NCBI taxonomy): domain Eukaryota; kingdom Metazoa; phylum Mollusca; class Gastropoda; order Neogastropoda; family Muricidae; genus Rapana; species Rapana venosa. Next base: position 41,504,668 of record CM054157.1, on the reverse strand, counting down.
AAAAAAAACACCAGGTAGCTAGATAGGCAGACTGACAGATAGACAAAAGATAGCAACATAGAGAACAAGACATGCAGGTCAAGATACTAACCTCTACAACCATAACTCAAATTATTACAACAAACATAATACAACAACTATGGACAAAGAAGCAAATAAAACAAAGTGAACATGTACACTTACACTGTTGATAGAGATCTGTGAAAGAAAGAAAAGACTAATTATATGTTCAGAAGAAAAAATTGAAAACATCATCATAACCGCCATTGTCAACTAAACTGGGCATCAACAAAAACAAGTCAGTCCAGACACAAGTCAATTTTTAAAAAAATTCTTGAAAAATGAATTTAATGCATTAGGCAAAATGAGTTGTTGTGTGTTGTGTGTGTGTGTGTGTGTGTGTGTGGTGTGGTGTTGTAGGTGGTGTGTATGTTGGGTGGGTGTGTGTGTGTGTATGTTGTGTGTATGTGTGTTTGCATGTGTGTTATGTGTGTGTGTGTGTGTAAGTGTGTGTGAGACAAAAGTGGTCAACATAGACACTTACCCTTAGCACTTCCAAACAAATTGTGCTGTCATCCGGAAGCAAAGATTGTCAGTTACACCCAGTAAAGGAGAGGAGGAGGAGAAGGACTGAACCCCTGCCCACATGCAGCCCTACTGGCGCCTGAACTATGGGGGCCTTGTCAGCTTGCTTCGTTCTCTACTGTGCTGTACTGTGCCTGTATCCTGCAAAGGTCCTTTTTTCAGAAAACGGGATTCCCCATAGACCTGTAATTATGAAACGCTGGTTTTTGAGGAAAGGCGAGTAAACTGACAAGCCAGTGTCCCTCTACTGGGCTAACCATTTTATGGCTGTGAAAGTCAGGCCTTTCACTGTTGGAAAAGATAGGTCGGTGAGGAGGGAGTGGGTTTTGAAAACTATACTAAAAAAAAAAAAAAAAAAAAAAAAATCAACACTACTTGTGGATTGCCTTGTGTCCCTACACTGATAACCAGTGCACATGTAAATGTGGTAAAGGGCCTAGCAGCCATGAAAAATGAGGTCAAGATCACTGCCACTTCTAAAAAAAAACAATAAAAAAAAAAAGGTGGCTGGGGTTACCTCCTGCGTTTCATCCTGTTGATGACTTGTGTAAGCAGTACAGGGTCTGAAAATGGACAGGGAAGTAATGCTTTAGGGTAGGCTAAGGAGCCAAGCTCTCTACTAGCCTAGATTGTGTGCCTGGCTATACTTCCTCTGTGTTTGTGTGTGTGTGTGTGTGTGTGGATTTTTATTTCAATCTATTATTTCGAGATAATGGAATACACACTCAATCGTGCTTTTTTTTACACCCAGTCTGTGTGTGTATGCAGTTTGTAAATCTTGTCATCCTTTCCCACAGGCACACAATAGCCAACTCTTCAGAAAGTGTGTGCTGTTGAGTGGGCTGTGCATGAGTGGGTGTGCTTGCCTCCACAGTGTGTGTGTGTGTGTGTGTGGGCGTGTGTATTGTATTAGTTTTGTGTATGTATTGCGTTGTTTTGTATTGGTATAGCACTTTAAAGCTAAGTCATGCAGATTTCTCTTGTGTGAAATTCGGGCTGTTCTTCCAGGAGAGTTGCATCGACCACAAGAGCAGCGCCACCTTTTAAAAAATTGTGTTTCTTTTTTCTTGTTCTACACATTATTTGGCTTCCTTCTCAGAGTGGCTTTTTTCCACAGAGTTTGTCCGGGCAACTCCTTTTGCTGTCTGTGGCTTCTTTAACGACTGTACTACATGAGTATTGCACATGGGGACGTAGGCTTATCTGTCATCCAAAAAACTATTCACCCAAACCACCACTCACGGTGGGTGTGTGTGTAGTGTGTGTGTGTGATGTTTGATGTGTGTGTCTCAGTGTGTGTTTAGTAATGTTATGTGTGTGTGAGTTGTGGGTGTGTGTGTGTGTGTTTCTTTATATTCTTTTTTTTTTCTTTTAATCTTTTATTTCTAGTGATAAAATGGAAATAAGCACTTTTGCGCTTTTTTTCCTCAAGTACCCGGTGAAATGCAGTTTTTTAAATTTTATCATTTTGTTTCCTACCGGTGCAAAATGGCCTACTCAGCCCTATATAAATTCCATACATTATTATTATTATTATTATTATTATTATTATTATTATTATTATTATTATTCTTTCGAGCCAGAAGGCCCATAGAGCCGGAGCTTATCCCGGTTTCTGTAGCGTTAAGCGAACTGATGGTTTTTCACCACCCCTGTGACAGGACGCTAGTCTGTCGCCAGATACTTCCCCAGCAGAGCTGGTACCCACTTGTACACCTGGGTGGAGTGAGGAAAATAGGAGTAAAGTGTCTTTCCCAGGGACACAACACCGAGCCGAGCGGGGATCGAACCCGCGACCTCTGGATCACGAGTTGACCGCCTAAACCACTCGACCACGGTGCCTCCTATTATTATTATTATATTACTCTTCCGAAAAGCGGAACCGTTTTAACGTGTGTGCAAGATGTTCTGCGTGCATTTGCACACGAGACCTCGGTTTATAGTCTCATCCGAAGGGCTTTGGGGGAAAGTGGAGTCCGCACTGATGTTAACTCCAGAGGAAAAATCCTCCTGAAGGATGTGTAGGTGTGTGTGAGTGTGTGTGTGTGTGTGAGAGTGTGTGTGTGCGAGTGTGCGTGTGTGTGTGAGTGAGGAGTTGTTTGTGGTATTTGTGTATGTGTATGTATGTGTGTGTGGTACGGTGTGTGCGTAAGTGTATGTATTTGTGTGAGTTTTTTTTTGAATGTGTGTGTATAGTGTGAGTGATGTATGTGTGTTGTGTGAGTGTGTGGTATTTGTGTTGTAATGTGTGTGTGTATGTGTGGATGAGTGAGTGTGTGTGTGTGAGTGTGGGTGTGAGTGGTGTGTATGTGTGTGCGAGTGTGTGTGTATGTTGTGGATGTAGTTAAGTTTTCTTCAGTTTAACGTCTCCACCAATGTGTGTATGTGTGTGAGTGAGTGAGTGTTGGTGAGTGAGTGTGTGTAAAGTGTGCGTGCGTGTGTGATCGTGAGTGTGTGAGTGTTGTGTGTGTATGTGTGTGAAGTGTATGTGTAGTGTGTGTGAGTGTGTGTATGTATGTGTGGTATGTTTTGTGAGTGTTGTGTGTATATGTGTATGTGTGTGTATTTGATGTGGAATGCGTGTGAGTGTGGTGTGTGTGTAATTGTTTGAGTGTAAATGTGTGTGTGAGTAGTGTGTGTTATGAATGTATGGTGGTGTGGGGGGTGTATGAGTGTGTATTAGTAAGTGAGTGTGTGTGTGTTATATGAGAGCCATGTGTGTGGTATTTGAGTGTGTGTGTAATGTGAGTGTATGTCAGTCAAGTCAAACATTTATTTTTCAGAACGGTAACATTGAATAAGCAGTGCATTTGCTTTTTTTTCTTCAAGCCATGAATCTAGAGGAAAAAAGAGAGAGAAAAAGATAATATAATGCAGCCATAGAATTTTAAATAACTTAATCAATATAAACCATACAAAGCAAAAACAAGGAAAGACCAATAACATATGCATACATGTATATTAAAAGCAAAACAAAAACCTGAACAATATTAAACCATACATTTCAAATAATTTTTTAAAAAAAATTGTGTTATGTGAGTGAGTGTGTGTGCATCTATCTATGTATTATGATGTATGTAATCTATCCTATGTATCTATCTATGAACCATATCTATCTATCTAATCTATGTATCTAGCTAATCTATGTATCTACTAGCAATCTAGCTATCTATCTATCATCTATCTATCTATCTATCTAGATGCTATGGGTATGTAGTGAATGTATGTATGTATGATCTAATCTATGTGAATCTATCTATCATATCGATGCTATGTATCTATCTTTGTATCTATCTATGTATTCATCTATGTATCTATCTATGTATCTATCTATGTAATTTTTCCCCTTAAAATCCCCTAATGTATCTCTATGTATCTCATGTATCTATGTATCTATGTAGCTATGTATGATATGTATGTATGTATGTATATGTTATGATGTATCCTATCTATGTTAATCTATGTATCTATTCTATGTATCTTATTTCATCTATGTATCTATCTATGTATCTATCTATGATATCTATCTATGTATCTATCTACTTATCTATCTAGTCTACTAATC
>CM054157.1:41497669-41500018 GCA_028751875.1 Rapana venosa | reverse complement strand
CTCCGTGGAGAAAATCCCCTCCAACGAGTGTGTCAAGGGAGACTGGACCCTGCGCTCCGATGTTGTCAGATCACGGGTATAGGGCTTCAGCCTTGATGCCTTTTCCGCACTCGAAGCTCTAGATAGCCTAGTGGTTAGAACATTGCACTCGCAATCTGACGACCCGGGTTCGATTCCCGTTCAAGGGGATGTTTTCCCCTGGAGTTAACATCAGTGCAGACTCCACTCTACCCAAAAGTCCTTCGGATGAGACTATAAACTGAGGCTCCGTGTGCGAACGCGCGCAGACCATCTTGCGCACACGTTAAATCCTGTTCCGCTTTTCGTAAGAGTAGGCCATTTTGTGCCGGTGTGAACAGATGACAGAATTTACAAAATCGCATACACACGGGGACTGGATGTAAAAAAGCACATAAGTGCTTATTCCATTATCCCCGATATAAAATAAATCTATATATATATATATATATATATTATATATATATATATATATATATATATATATATATATATATATATATATATATATATATATATATATATATATATAAAAAATCCACAAGAAGTCTGGATTTTTTTCTTTTCTTACATAATTGTTTTCTTGTTTCGTGGCAAAACTCTGTGTGTGTGTGTGTGTGTGTGTGTGTGTGTGTGTGTGTGTGTGTGTGTGTGTGTGTGTGTGTGTGTGTGTGTGTGTGTGTGTGTGCGCGTGTGTGTGTGTGTGGTGTGGTGTGTGTGTGTGTGTGCGTGTGTGTGTGATTGCCATGCGCATGACATTCAAATCCACAAAAATGCACGCCACGCCTCATTTTAATATGAGCACTGTAAATACGTATGAATAAGAACCTCAAGCTATATGAGTTTGTGTTTTTTGAGAAGAGGTAATGTTGCCTTTATTTTTTTATGTGCTTTTTTTTTTCCTGCTTCGTCTTCTGTAACATATCCGTGTTGCTGTTCCAACACCCCGTGCCTAGGTTCATAATGTCGCATTCTCGGGGCCAGACTGGATTCATTGACGTTGTCTTAAAGCTCCAGCGGATGTTTTTGATTTAAGGACTGCAACTCGAGCGCAACAAGGTATTGCAACATATCGCATTCAGCAACCAGTCGCTGCCCTGCTGTCACAGAGCGTATCAGGGCCAGAAGCAAACAGGGAGCTTGATTACACTTTAGTCAGGCTGCCTTGAGGCAACCAGTCAGAAGGGCCCAGCTCTACTGGTGGGTCACTTCGGTGGTGTTCAGCGATTCTTGACGGAGCTATAATCTACACGTCCTATCATAGTATATCTTAAAGTCAACCAGGCTTGAGGGATACAAGTACTTGCAGTGCTAGTCTAGTAATGTTAGCAACATTTTCAAAGTCCCATCCGTCAATTGAAGCACACTCGACATGGCGGTCCCAGCCTTCCCGAAGATCCAATAGAAAACTAGCTCTGTATGGAAGCAGGATGAGTAAAGGCAAGTAAGCAAACAAAACAAAAACAAATTTTAAAAAATACCCCCCTGTGCTTCATCTTGGAGTCAAACCCACGACTTTTCAGTCAGAATCCAAGGCTCTAACCACTGCGCCTGGTCATACTAAGCCTGTCCAAGGTTCTAGGGACCTGTTTATTGACGTCACAACAAAATTAATGTGGTTTCCATCTTGCTCAGCGACTTAATCATGATCTCAGTGTCCAAGTCTTGTGTTGTACCAAAGTTCTCTCAGGCTGTGTTCTTCCGATTGGTTGTAGTGAAAATTTCATGGCTACCTTTATTCTTGCATCCATGCCGCTGTAGATTTTTTTTCCGGAGTCAATATGAACGGATGACATTTTTAAAAAAAAGTGCATACACACTGGTGTCGTCTTTAGACACCTTACCCGAACTGCAGCTACCTTTATAACAGGTAAAATCTTTGGTCCATTACGCAAAACCTCACCATTGCTTAACCTTGGAGCTCTGGCCAAGGGACCCCCCCCCCACACACACACACAGACACACACAAAACAAAATACATGTGGAACTCTTTGGCTCGCGTGTTTGATGTTTTGCATATATCTCTGATCGTTTTGGTCTGCCTGCTCCAGTACGGTTCTGAGTGCTGGAGGATGACGGAAGCGGATCTTACCAAACTTCGATCCTTTCACACCATATGCCTCCGAAGAATTCTCCGGATCTTTTGGCCAGAGAAGATCTTCAAATGAAGACCTACTACTGAAATGCAGGCAGGAAGACATGGGAACCATAATCACCAGACGACGGTGGAAGTGGATTGGGCATATCCTCCGAAGAGACCCACAGTCAATCACAAGAACTTCATTGCACTGGACCCCAGAAGGAAGGAGAAAGAAAGGAAGACTAAAAGCA
>CM054157.1:41467669-41492669 GCA_028751875.1 Rapana venosa | reverse complement strand
AAAATCAGAAGTATTTTCCGGAAACAAAAAAGGACATTACTAAATAAACTCTTCAAAAACAAACGTGTTACTGTCAAATATGTGCAATGGCTTTACTAGAGCTTCGTTTTTCTTCATTCTTCAGCCAGTACTCTGGTGAGATTTTGTCGATGTAATTATCCCCCCCTCCCCCAATAACTAAGGTTGGCGCACTCCAGCTTCAGGAACACTATCGGAGATGAGCATTGCACGAATATACCTGAACACAATGCTCTCCTGTGGGAGAAGATACTGCCGTGACTTATGAATGATGGAATAATTCCATTCGGAGATACTTTGGGACCACATTATTCAAGAAATCATTTCATTATTTCTATTACAAAATTCAATTACAGCCAACATCAGAAATATTACAGCGCAAACTAACATAATTTCAGAACGAACTTTGGAACATTATTCCTGTACAAAATCTGTAATGTTATTCCAGTACAAAATCTGTAGTATTCTTCTAGGACAAAGTTTACAGCCTTATTCCAGAACAAAATCTGTACCATTAGATCTGAACATTCTGTACCATAATTCCAGTACAAAATCTGCACCATTAGATCTGGTAACATTCTGTAGCATAATTCCAGTACAAAATCTGTACTAGTATTCCAGCATAAAACCTACAAGAGGATTCTAGTAACAAAATTCTATAACATTCTTGTGCAAACATTTGAAAGGAATACAATACTTTCGACCTCCCCCCAAAAAAAACAAACACCAACCAAACAACAAAAGCCATTGCATTTAAGCATAGGATCCCACATTCAATAACACACTGTATTTTCATTATTTCGTATTTTGCAGTCACACTCCCCTCCCCCTCTCCCACATACACAAGTAATCACAAAAACATTCAACATTTTCAAAATTGCACATCATAGGGTTGGGTTTTTTTTTTAAAGATTCTTGTCCATTTCCAAATTTAGTTTGGGTTATTTTCTTGCAAGGAAGATTGTCAAGAATATTTTTTTAGGTTTTGGGACAATGGTCATGGTGCTGAAATCTGACCTTGCTTTAGCCTTTCGCTTTTGGTGCTCTGAACTCCGTGTCCTGTGTCATAAATGCCATCAACAATTTAGTCGTGTTTCAATGCTCCGAACTCGTCTAACGCTTCGATTATTCCTGGTGTGGCTTCACCTGTCCCCTGAGCTCTGCCTGCTGGTATGATGTGGATGGCCTGCTCTACTTCTGCTGTGAGCATGTTGGGGCCGTTCAGGTGTGTGGGTTTGGCTCACCCTCTCTGTGAACAGGGAACAGTTCGCCAATGTCTTCAGTCCACCCTCTTCTTCACAGCTTTTTCGGCTACTTTCGCTCCTTTACTCTTAATGCATTCTCCTTGTTGCTTGTTATTTACTTCTTTGCGTTATCTCTTCTGTTATGAATATTTTGTGTAGTTTGGCATTTTTGGTGGTAGCAATTCTGCTTTAGCTTCAACACATCTTTTCACAAATGTATGTAATCTCTTGCATTCATTTGGATCAGTCTGTTTTTCTCCTTCACTCTTCCTTGTAACAATTGCTAGTTTTATCTTTTTCCTCGTATGGTATTATAATAAAGATAGCATAAACAATTTCACCCTACTACACAAAACCTTTATAGGAAAAACCATGAAAATGTAATAAAATTGAAACTAAAAAAACAACCGTTTCCATGACCAAAATTATTCTGTCAACAAAAGATACTATTTTCTGGCAATACTTAAATCGACAATTTTTTTATGTGCATTTGCAGAGAAAGGATAACAGAAAATACATTACTGAAAATACACCAATACAATCTTTTCACAAGCCTTATTCCATTGATATTAAACATGATTTCAGCGCTAAACATTTACACATTTCTCCTATATTATAGACAGAAAAGGAAAATAAACCACATCATCTACACCATTCACTTCTTTTCAAAGCAAAGTTTACCATCCCTCAAACTGTAAACACATACAAAGCTATTTGCTTGTTGGACATAGCATCTACTTGTATGATTTTCTTTTTTCTTTTTGAATAAACATTCTCTAAACCAACTGTACTCAGTATTTCAGTATTGATTTTTTAAAAAACAACAGAAGTACACATTCCAAGATATAAAAAGACCCGAAGAATGAAAAACAAGCAAACGGTATTCTGCAAGAAACTTTCCACCAGCAAACATTACCAGGATACAGTAATAAATTTTCATCCAGTATCAAAAGCAGATAATCACACGTGTCATATTTCCTTTACTGATTTTCTCTTGTTAGGAACAAACCAAATTGCATGTTCATGAATCCTTTTTATATAGATCTGACCCAAGACAGAAAAGTTAATTTTAAAAAAAAAGGTAACTCATTTTTGTAAACCACACATCTCTCCATAAGGCATTGTCTTTCCAACAAAAATACTTTTCAGGACAGTATTTCGATTTTTTTAACCTGATAAACAATATATTTTTCCTTAAAAATAAACCTACCAGCGAGGAACAACATGTTGGTAATATATGAAATAAAAACTTCCACCGAGAAAGCCCCTGCGATCCTCCAATCCTTAATTTTTGGTTCTTTTTAATGGGCCTTGTTTTGCAAACAAAGGGTTTTCCGTTTTATTGGGGTTGGGGGGTGGTAGGAGTCAGGGAACACCTTTACTTGGTGATGGCCACTTCAGAAAGCACTATGCTGTTTTTTCCTCTCCTTTGGTAGGGAAGAGGGTGGGGGGTACAGGTGGAACAGCCTTCTCTACTTTTAGTGGGGAGCGGAAGCTTCACATGTCTCTTCACAACAAAGAGAAAAAACCCACAGTATTTTAGTTTTTTACGTTTCCTTTTTCCTGTCTCCTAACAATTCTCGTTAGAAAAAATCTCCAGTTTTTTCCCTAAACAAAGTGACAATTCTGCCACCAATAAGCACCATTTTAGGACTATATCATATTTAAACAAACTTTGATCAGATCCAACCAAAAACAAAAACCAGCCAGCACAAAACAACCCAAAACAATCAAAGAGAAAAAAAAGCAAGTACACAAATCCCGCCACATTTTTCCATGACAATTGATAATCCTGTCAACATGACTTCGGGATTATTTCTAAACAAACCTGACCAAGATCACCAAGAAGTAAATATGGGAAATTAATCTTGTAGTGTAGAAAAGTCCAGCACTATCAACAGGGAGTATGATGTCAGGGCTACATTGCTTGGGTACAATTTATATCTTAGAGAAAAACAACAACGAAGAACAATCTCAGAAAAGAAATCTCATTGAAAAAAGGACAACAATCTCAGAAAAAAATTATTTATTGAAAAAATTCTCGGAACAAATATCAGTTAACCCCGATTTCCTTTATTTCTTTGATTAACAACAAAAACAATCTACAAAAAATATCTGTCAGTTATCCCTGCTTCATTTATTTCTTTGATTTTGAACAACTCTTCAGGCAAAAATTCCTGGTCCCTACTTTCTTCCAATAAATACGTGCTGGCACATACTTGTGTACACATAACATTTTCCACTCTAAAAACTCCATACATTTAAGTAATGCAACTGTTGTGCAAAGTTAACACCACATTATACCGACTGCTGTAAAATCTATGAAGGCATACCAATGCTAGACCAGTGCAGAGACCAACCTACGGTGGGCATTGCTTCTACCACCTTCACCCACACAGAAACAAACAAGCAGCTTAGGACCTGTAAGGAACGAGGAAAGATGAAGCGCACTGCATATTCCGACTTCTACACCACCTACTATTAACGCGTTTCCTCATTGCCCCTACCTTAACACGCATTTCTGTCCCCTCCTCCTCAACACCTCTTTTACTGTAGAGCTCCTCCCTGCACTTAAAAAGTATAAGACGTCTCTCCTATATTGCTTCCCTCCCTTTCAACCCAAACATATGCTGTCTTTAATTTCCTCTGATCTGTGCATGCATTGTAAACCCCTAGTCCCTGTCCTCTCTGAAATCTCTCCCGCCCATTTCTTGCATGTCATTAACAGAAAAATCTCTCAACTGTCCTGCTCCTCCTCCCCATGTCCTACCCCTGTAACCATCCCTCATACATCCACCCCCACCCCCCCCCCCCCCTTTTTCTGTCGTGTCCCCCTCTGTTATCCTTACGAGAAAATATATCCTTCTGCGGGCTTGCTTCTCCCCATTTTATACACCTTCATGCTCCAATCTCTCTCTTACAGATCCAGCCTCTCAACTTTCTAAAATGTCTCCCAAACCCTCTCCTATCAAGAAAATGTCGACAACCTTACCTTTAACCATGCCCCTTCTCCTATTCCCACAGATTAAATCCCAAACTTTTCCCCTAATTGTACCCTACCCCTATAACTTTTAAAAATCAAAATCTGATTGGCCTGCTACCCTTTCCTCATTGTGTTACACATCTTTAGCTATCTAGCTCTCGTCTCTAAAATACCCTTTTTCTTTTTAAAAAAAATGCCCCTAACCTTACCTTATTAAAAGCGTGTCTGCCCTGCTTTTTCATCCCAGTTTTATACATCTTTAACCACCACCTCTCCACCAGAACCTGCACATATACCCCCTTCTCCTAGCCCTTTCCTGAAATACCCCAACTCCCTTCTCTTAAAACCTGTCACCGTTACTCTTTGCCGTGTACTTGAATGATATGCAGTCCTACATTATGGAAAAAATAAACGGTTTATCTACAATGGCAAAGGAAGCCAGGAAACTAGGGTGGGAAAGAGAAAAGGAGGATCTTTTGCTGAAAATGTTTTTGTTATTGTATGCAGATGATACGGCAATTTGTGCTGAATCAAAATAAGACTTGCAGAAAGCTATCGATGCAATGTGTAACTATTGTCATAAGTGGAAACTTAATATAAATGTAGAAAAAACAAAAGTTTTGGTTTTTTCAAGAGGTAAAATCAAGAAAATGCCTTGTTTTACATGTGGTGGTAAAGAAATTAAAGTGGTTTTTTCTTTTAAATATCTCAGGCTGAACCTTAATTATAACAAATTTAATGTGGCACAAAAACACTTATATATTCAAGTATGTCGTAGCATGTTCTCTCTGCTAAAAAAAATGCAGAAGACTTTTTCTTCCCATTGATATACAGATTGAATTATTTACCAGAGTAGTAGTTCCAATTTTGCTTTATGGATGCGAGGTCTAGACTCCATCAATGTGTGAATTAGCTTCAAAATTTCAACTTAAGTTCCTCAAAATAATTCTTAAACTGGGAAAATCTACTCCAAGTAAAATGGTTTATGGGGAACTGGGTCAGTTTCCTGTGGAAATAACAGCTAAAGTAAGGATGCTTTGCTTTTGGTTTAAGCTTGTTGATATCGGAAGTGAGCCTAATTTTTCTAACATTGTTTATAAGTTGCTACATGTGTATATCGTTAATGCCCACAAATCTACTTATTTAGCTAACGTAGAACGTATATTAAATGAAATCGGGTTAAGTGGCATTTGGCAGAATCAGTTTGATCTCAATGTTTTATCTGAATGGTTTAAAGCCAAAGTTACACGTAGTTTACAAGATCAGTATTTGCAACAATGGTTTTCTCATGTTGATAACAACGACATATTTCTTAATTATAGACTAAGAAGTGTTTCTGCTTTGAAGATTATCTGACGATTCTTCCCCATAATTTGTCATTAACTTTTATTCACTTTCGAACGTTAAATCACAGGCTTCCCATCCAAATTGGCAGAATAAGAAATGTTCCTAGAGCAGAGAGAGTGTGATAAATGTGGTGAAAACGAGCGAGGTGACGAGTTCCATTATCTATTCAAATGTCATTTCTTTGTGCAGCTAAGAAACAAATTTATCCCAAGATACTATAGAGGAAACCCAAATGTTATGAAGTTCTATGAATTGTTTAGTTCCACAAATAAATCCTTGCTTATTAAAGTTATAAAAATCCTCAAAGAAATAATGAAAACCTATTGATTTGACGCATCTCTTTAGAACACCAGTGTATTTTATTACATGTTAGGGATAAGTTAATTTCCTTTGTTAGTATAGACTTGAATGGCCATGTCATTGTGTGTGAGCACACTAGCACCACCACGTGCGCGTGTATGTGTGTGTGTGTGTGTCCCCGCATTTGCGTGATAGTGTGCGCACGTATCAGTGTACTGGTTGGGCTTTCTAGGAGGGAGGTCCAACTCACATTGGTGCAGTTGCCTCGCGAGAACTTTTGTATTTTCATTTGAATTGTTTGCCTAGCGTTTAGTTTGAAATGCTTCCTGCGCGCGCGTGGGTGCATGAGTGTGTGAGTGACCGGGAGTAGCGGGTTTCTTGGCGTGTTGATGTAGGCCATAATACATGGAGAGAGAGAGAGAGAGAGAGAGAGAGAGGGAGAGAGAGAGAGTGCAGTTGGTTGCGGGAAATGTATTCAGGCATCATGTTAGGTTGCTATGCCTTTCCTGTGTTGTGAATGCTTTTTCACTTTTCATGACCATGGTTTGTGCTCTTTCATTTTGGAGCGAATTTGTGTGCGAGTATTTTTCACACGCCCACATCCGCAAGTTGTGGTTTTGTTAAATTTCATATACCCCTTGGGGGGTTTTCTTGAAATAAAATCTTGAATCTTGAATCTTAAGAAATTTCCCTATGTCTACCACTGTCTTCATAATATACCGTTGTGTCCATTTGCTTTTCTGTTTTCATGCAAGGTTAGCATTTGGTTTAATACAAGGGTTAGGGTTAAGATTTAGTAGCAGGTTAAGTGTTGTTTGTGTGCTATATGTATGTATGTATGTATGAGGGAAAGCATTTGGACACAATGGCACAAAGACACACTGGTAGAGTGCTCAGTTACAAAATTTCAGTTCAAAAGTCATTTTCGAGAACTGTTGGATTCTGACTCAAATTCCTCACCATGTTTAAGAGCAAGTTTTGAAGCCAGCAACCTGTCTGCATTTCTTTAACAAAGGATTGCACCCCCAGCTTTGTTTTTCATTGCACTGAACATGCATTCTACCTTCTAGAGTGCCTAACACCCATTTCACCACCATAAACCTACCCTTCAAAACATCTACCCCCCACCCGTAAAATACCGTCTTCTCCTCCCTAACATATTCCTCATAACCATCTACCATACAAATAGCTGTATTTGCTCCTTTAATATCATACCCCTCTTGCAAACACCCGTTCATCTTAAATACATTATCTTAATACTTCCGTCATCATCCTCAACAGCCCTTTCTCTTAAGCACCTCCCTGCAATACCTGAACACCCCTTCCTCCTAAACACCTCCCTACAATACCTGGACACCCCTTCCTCCTAAACACCTGCCTGCAATACCTGGACACCCCTTCCTCCTAAACACCTCCCTACAATACCTGGACACCCCTTCCTCCTAAACACCTCCCTACAATACCTGAACACCCCTTCCTCCTAAACACCTGCCTACAATACCTGGACACCCCTTCCTCCTAAACACCTGCCTGCAATACCTGGACACCCCTTCCTCCTAAACACCTGCCTGCAATACCTGAACACCCCTTCCTCCTAAACACCTCCCTACAATACCTGGACACCCCTTCCTCCTAAACACCTGCCTGCAATACCTGAACACCCCTTCCTCCTAAACACCTGCCTGCAATACCTGAACACCCCTTCCACCTGAACACCCCTTCCTCCTAAACACCTCCCTACAATACCTGAACACCCCTTCCACCTGAACACCCCTTCCTCCTAAACACCTGCCTTACAATACCTGAACACCCCTTCCTCCTAAACACTCCCTACAATACCTGAACACCCCTTCCTCCTAAACACCTGCCTTACAATACCTTAATACCTCCACCCGTCCTCTTTAATATGACTATCCTATTTAATACCCGCTATCCCCACCCTCAGTGCTACTTCCTTTTAAAAACTCCCTAAGAAATGTTACCCTGCATTTACCCCCTCCCTATACTGCCTGTCCTAAACACCAATTCCTATTACACTTTTGTCGTATTATACCCATCTAAACTCCAACTTCCACTCAATAGCCCTGAAACATGTAGACCTCTCCTGCTACAACTTCCACTCAATAGCCCTGAAACATGTAGACCTCTCCTGCTACAACTTCCACTCAATAGCCCTGAAACATGTAGACCTCTCCGGCTACACATTCTACAAACGCCTACCATTTTAAATTGCATCTTTGTGAGCTAGTTTATACGTTTTCTTTGTAACAGTAAAATATGCATGTTTCATTCCATGCTGTTTATAGCCCTACCAACAACAAAAAGCATAAGTCTGTCACCTACTCAAGCAAGTATAATTTGCAAAATGCATAGCATTAGAGACAATCATAGATCTCCCAGCAGTTTCAGCATCAAAAATCAACATTAAGTAATTGTCCTCCATGTATTGCTGGTTACATTTTTACATAAAACGGGTACATCTCATTCACTACAGGTGATACTTTGTAGGACATATTGCAAACTGTCTGAACATTGTATACATTCTAGAATGTAATACATACTAGAAATTGCGAGAAGTTTTCAATATGGATACAGAAAAAATACATTTCGTTTTGTTTGCCTTCACTTCTAATCATCATTATGGACATTATTTTGTTTCTGAAATATTTAAAATACAATGAAAGCATCAAAGGTATGGAACCATGAACTGTTCATGGAAGGCAAACTATCATTGCTAACACAGCTATCTTTGGGCCAAAAATTTAAATGAACCGACACTAAAAAAAATAACCAGCTTGATCTGATGAAATTTAGGCATGTACTCTTCTCTCTACTCTTTTCCTCCTCCATTTCTTACTATTTTAAAAATGTGAATCACAATGCTGTGCTTCTGAATAAGATTAAAAATTACATTTGAAAACTACCAAAGAAAAAATACTGTTGTCTTAAAGATTTATTACAGTTTTTGAGGGGAAAGAGAGGTAAGCAGAAAATGTGTTGCTTTTTGTTTTTACCCCTCTTTATGTTCCTTCTACTGCCAAAGTTGTGGTGTCTTCTGCCTCCGCTTATCACACATTCCTGATGATTCAAGTCCATGGAGAGATTCTAGTGCTTCAACTCTATAGCTCTTCGGTGTTCTACACTACTATGAAGTCCTGGAAATCAGGTGCATATGGTCTTGGTCTTTGCTGCACAATGTTCTATTGTCTAAAGTTTTTCGTAAGGACCTAATCAGTTGTGCAATATCTTGTTGCTGCTCCTGTGTGTCATATTGCTGCCGTGTAATGTCCTGCTGTACTTCCTCTAACACATTCACCTTGTTTCTGCTTTCTGACATGTTTCTGCTTTCTGACATGTTGCTGCTTTCTTTACAAGATTCTAATGTTGCTGCTTTCTTTACACGATTCTAATGTTGTTGCTTCCTTTACAAGATTCTAATGTTGCTGCTTCATAATGTTATGTACTGCTTGCTTTATAATGTTCTTGCTGCTATGCAAGTCTGCTTCTGCCGCTGATGTGCAGTCGTTGTCCTGTTGCTGCTGTGCACTCTCGTCCTGTTGCTGCTGTGCACTGTTGTTGTCCTGTTGCTGCTGTGCACTGTCGTCCTGTTGCTGCTGTGCACTGTTGTTGTCCTGTTGCTGCTGTGCACTGTTGTTGTCCTGTTGCTGCTGTGCACTGTTGTCCTGTTGCTGCTGTGCACTGTTGTTGTCCTGTTGCTGCTGTGCACTGTTGTCCTGTTGCTGCTGTGCACTGTTGTCCTGTTGCTGCTGTGCACTGTTGTTGTCCTGTTGCTGCTGTGCACTGTCGTCCTGTTGCTGCTGTGCACTGTTGTCGTGCACTGTTGTCCTGTTGCTGCTGTGCACTGTTCTCCTGTTGCTGCTGTGCACTGTTGTTCTGTTGCTGCTGTGCACTGTTGTCCTGTTGCTGCTGTGCACTGTTGTTCTGTTGCTGCTGTGCACTGTTGTTCTGTTGCTGCTGTGCACTGTTGTCCTGTTGCTGCTGTGCACTGTCGTCCTGTTGCTGCTGTGCACTGTTGTTCTGTTGCTGCTGTGCACTGTTGTTCTGTTGCTGCTGTGCACTGTCGTCCTGTTGCTGCTGTGCACTGTTGTTCTGATGCTGCTGTGCACCGTCGTCCTGTTGCTGCTGTGCACTGTTGTTCTGTTGCTGCTGTGCACTGTTGTCCTGTTGATGCTGTGCACTGTCGTTCTGTTGATGCTGTGCACTGTCGTTCTGTTACTGCTGTGCACTGTTGTTGTCCTGTTGCTGCTGTGCACTGTTGTTCTGTTGCTGCTGTGCACTGTTGTTCTGTTGCTGCTGTGCACTGTCGTCCTGTTGCTGCTGTGCACTGTTGTTCTGTTGCTGCTGTGCACTGTCGTTCTGTTGCTGCTGTGCACTGTTGTCGTTACTGTGCTAAATCCTGATGACAAAAAGAAAATTATAGAAGTGTGCTATTTTTGGTCATCTTTTGAAAAAACAACCTTGAGTTCCAATGTTTTATAAATGGTTGTTTTCTTGATAATTTGCTAAGCGGTAATGTTAACCCATTTTGACATAGGAGATATCTAAAAATCCCAGTGTGCATGCAGTAAATTTTCAACAGTTTGCCATCCTGCATAAAATGGCTCACTCTTCCAAATGGTGGACAGTGACTGGTTGCCCAGTCAGAGAAACAATGCTGTTTGTGCTTAGACTGCAAGTCCTTAAATTGGCCATCTCCACTGAAATTAATACCATTGACCCAATCTTAAAAACTTCCATGTTTTCAGCCACATGGACCACAAAGGCCATACTGGGTCTGCCAAGTCCCTCGATTCCAAAACTGGCATAAACAGCTTCTTGCCCCAAAGCTGTCAAAACCAGGCATGGGGTTGCTGTCTGTTCTGTTCCTTTCATCATCACTACGCCTTTGTCAACCTCTCCTTTCGCCTCAAGTCTTGACTGTGATATTCCATTCAACACGTAAAGGGGGGTGGGGTGCTTTCAATTGAACAAATGTCAAATATGAATAAAGAAAACAAAGTGTCAGCGAAAGTGAATTACGTGCCCCCACCCCATTTCAGTTCATAAAAAGCCCTATCAGCCATAAAGTTATGTAACCCCTTACTCGTTTCTTTTTCCCCCGATATGTTTCCAAGTTTTCATCTAACTGATGTAATTTTGTTTAGCCACAACCCAATTTTGCACAAAATTCCAGCGTTGTCATCTAAGTATTGCAAGTTGTACTCAATTCTTGAATTGATGCTATGTTCTGAACAGATTAAAAAGATTTTTTAAATATCTATACACCCATGGGGAGTGGATAGCTCAGTGGTCGAAGCACTCGCTTTCCCCCAACCAAATTAAGCAGCGTCGAGCGTGGTTACCACTTTGGATGGGTGACCGTTTGCGCGCCTTGGCTTCAGTACAGACCCCCAGCTGTAAATGGGTACCTGTCCTCTTTAGTGTCAGGGAAGGTAAAGCAGCGATAGATTGGCGCCGCCCTCAATATGCTAGCCCCTAGAGAAGCGAGGTCTTCGATGCCTCGCTTCCCTACGACCTTATAGGTTATGGAAACACCTTTACGCACAGACAGAAAAAGCAAACATTCAAGCATACCAGACGACAGGCATGGTGACAAACAGATAACACAAACACTGACATACACTGAGACAGACTGATCACATGGTGAAGGTTCTCACCTGCTCTGTAAGATGGTGTGAGGCCCAAAGACGTCACTGGTTGTGACTGGTGTGTCTCACCAGTCTATTGATAGAGCAGGGGTTCGAAGCTGCCTGGGATGCATTCGTCAAGTTTTCTCAAGGCTGGTCCATCTTCATTTTTTCAGAGTAGCCCCGCCATGTGAGGATCGGTATTTCTTTGGTATTCTCAGTTCAATTCTTCTTCTTTCTGCCCCTGCGCTGTCCTCCCTCTGGTGTTATCTGCAGGGTGTGTTCTTGGCAGACAAGTGTGATCTGTCAAGTTTTTTTTCTTTCTTAAGGCTGATCTGTCTTCAGTTTTTCTGAGTAGCACTGCCATGTTAGGTTCGGTCCGTTCTTTGATATTTTCCCAAGAATTCCGATATGTTTTGGTTTTCTCAAAGCTTTTCTGTCCCATCCTCAGTTGTTTGGAATAGTACTGTTGTATCAGGGCCAGTTGCATTCTTTGACGTTTCTCGTCTAATTATTCTTCTGTCTGCTTCTGTTTTGTCCTCCCTCTGACGTCCTCTTCAGAATGTTATTGGCAAGATCATTGTGACACGAGACGTAAAAAAACCAAACCAGCTTCCTCTTCTTCACAACAGGTAGGTGGCGCTTCTGTGGCCCAGCTGTCACAGTTCTCTGGGATCAAATGGCCCCTGGTAAACATAAATCATTTAAGCAATAAACAAGACCGGGAGGGGGAGGGGGGAGGGGGCTGGGGATAGAGAGAAACGTTCTGGTACTTGGTTTTTGTGCATAGCTCCTACAAATAGTGAACATAATTGCAGAAGAAAATTAATGAATGTTTTATTGTGATTTCAATACTCTGAATTGGTTTAGATTTACAAATCTTTGGTAAATGCATAAAGCCTGAGCAAACTGATATGCTTTTCATATTAAACAAACAATCCCTCAGCTTATTCTTATTAAAAAGTAGCAAAGTGTTATTTAATTCAATAATTCTCACGCTTTACTATGGCTGCTGCCAAATTGGCAATATAATATATTTACATTATAAAGAATTGAAATATTTCACAAGTTTTTTCATGTTTTGCCATGTCTTGATGATGGAACTTGACTTGCCATGTCATGATGATAGAACTTGCCATGTCTTGATGATGGAACTTGACTTGCCATGTCATGATGATAGAACTTGCCATGTCTTGATGATGGAATTTGCCATGTCTTGATGATGGAACTTGCCATGTCTTGATGATGGAATTTGGTTTCCCCATGTCCTGAAGATGGTCAAGTTCTCGGCTGATGGCACTAGTACCGGAATATCAGCTCCAGCAGAACTGCTATGTGATCAGCATGACTCCCTTAACCCTAGTATTAGAACTTCTGAGCAATGAATAATTGCAAAACGCTTAATACAAAATATTTAGGAGATTCACTAGTCCTACTCAAAGAAGTAAGCTGCAGGCAAGGCCTGAGCCACCTTCACTCCCACTGCATAACCTATCTACCTGTCTCCAACCTTCACTCCCACTACATAACCTATCTACCTGTCTCCAACCTTCACTGCCACTACATAACCTATCTACCTGTCTCCAACCTTCACTGCCACTACATAACCTATCTACCTGTCTCCAACCTTCATCCCTACATAACCCATCTACCTGTCTCCAACCTTCACTCCCACTACATAACCCATCTACCTGTCTCCAACCTTCACTCCCACTACATAACCATCTACCTGTCTCCAACCTTCACTCCCACTACATAACCTATCTACCTGTCTCCAACCTTCACTCCCACTACATAACCTATCTACCTGTCTCCAACCTTCACTCCCACTACATAACCTATCTACCTGTCTCCAACCTTCACTCCCACTACATAACCTATCTACCTGTCTCCAACCTTCACTCCCACTACATAACCTATCTACCTGTCTCCAACCTTCACTCCCACTACATAACCTATCTACCTGTCTCCAACCTTCACTCCCACTACATAACCTATCTACCTGTCTCCAACCTTCACTCCCACTACATAACCTATCTACCTGTCTCCAACCTTCACTCCCACTACATAACCTATCTACCTGTCTCCAACTCGTGGACCAGGCTCAAACTAACAACCCACCTCCAGACCAACAAATCCAAAACTTTCCTACAAAACTTGAAGTCACGGTAACCTCGTCATAAAAGGACGAAGTCTATCATTACATGCGAGCATTGTCAAAGCCTTCAGAGATTATCTTTCCGGAACACCAGAACACACTAAGGATTGCTTCCCTTTGATCTCTTGCTACGGTTTTTTTTTATTTTTATGGGGGCAGTTTTGTGATTTTGAGGGGTGGGAGGGTAAGGCTGGGTTTGTTGTTTGTTTTGGGGTTTTTTTGGTGGGGATCTGTTTTTTTTTGTTTATTAGTTTTGTCTTATTTTACATTTTTAGTTTACTCAATTTATTGCTAAACACCGTTTAGTTGTTTTGTTTGTTTTAAATCCAATGTCCCATTTTAGGTCAGTTTTAGTTTAGTTTGACTCGGTTTAGTTTAGTTTTATTCACGATTTGGTTTGTTATATTTGTCCGATTTGTCGGTTTGTTTTATTTTTACTCAGTTTAGTTTCAGTCATGGTTTGGTTTACTTGTTTACATTTGTCATATTTTAATTTGGTTTAGATTTCAGTTTGGTTTTGTTGTTTACATTTGTCCCATTTGTTTATGTCGGTTTATTTTGGTTTGGTTTAGTTTTACTCAAGGTTTGGTTTTAAATGTTTACATTTGTCCCATTGTTTATGTCGGTTTATTTTAGTTTGGTTTAGTTTTAGTCGGTTTAGTTTTATTCACGGTTTGCTTCAGTTGTTTACATTTGTCCCTCTTGTTTTATGTCGGTTTATTTTAGTTTTACTCGGTTTGGTTTTATTCCCAGCGTAGTTTGAGTTAGGTGTTTAGGTTTAGAGTGTTTGGTTTTAGGCGTAGTTTTTGTTTAGGGAAAGGCGTTTTGTTGGGGATAACTTTTAAAAAAGTTTTTAAGGTTAATTCTACATTTATCTCATTTTGTCTAAACCCCCCTATGTATTTTAGTTTAGAACCTTTTTAGTTTGTTTTATACATATTTTATTCCTCATTTGAATTTCTTTACATCATTTAGATTTTAGTCCTTTTTTAAAATAAGTATTTCAGAGTTAGTGTTGTCCTTGTAGCAAGGAGTGTTGAAGCAGTCACAAGCCTGGTGCCCAGTGACCGTTAAAAGCAGCGGAGGGGTCAGGCAACAGACATGAAATACCACTACAGAGGCAAACTTTGAACAGCGGCAAATTTAAGTGACATAAATAGGCTCCTTCTGAAAATACTATACAGATGTGTTCACATACTTTTTCTTTTTTAAAGATATTTACGAGAAATGGGTAAGGCAGCAATTGCTGGCCTG
The DNA here is from genome assembly GCA_028751875.1 of Rapana venosa. Taxonomy (NCBI): domain Eukaryota; kingdom Metazoa; phylum Mollusca; class Gastropoda; order Neogastropoda; family Muricidae; genus Rapana; species Rapana venosa. The sequence continues at coordinate 41,477,717 of CM054157.1, read as the reverse complement.
TGGTTTTGCGGCTTTAATTCACTTTACGTCCAGCTGTTATTTCTCACACTAATGGCTGCTCTTTCTTAGCTTCTTTAAATGTTTCAGGTGTGATGAATCATGCTAAGAGTTCCTCCCGTTTCTGAAATAGGGTGTTCATCATATTCGCAAATGAGCATTAGGACTCTAGAATGTCCACGTTTCAAAATCCAAGATCAACTAATACGCGTTTGTGTCCAGTATTACGAGCATTAGGTCGTCAACGCAATTGGCTTCACTTTTCAGGCGTCTGTTACATTTCCTCTGCCGCCTATTCCACACAAAAGCTTACTAAGAGATTCATGCTGTCACATACAAGTTCCAGTGGCACTGTATCCCTGTACTAGTGCACTTCTCTATCGCGTTCTTTGATCGGAAGGTTCACGGCTGCTGGGCAATATCTGATGACAAGCATACACACAGAACTAAGAACTGGGTCAATATAAAAAAAACCAATGACAACAAAAGTATTGACATACCCCACAACTTCAATTACGTATCTAAGTTTTCATGAGCAGTTAGCTTAGCTATGAAGTCTATTTTTAATCATTTGCATTTCTTTCATACAAACTATGATACAGATTGACTTAACTCCTTCATGAGTTCCTGGGATGCTGTCATTCTTCAGGCAACCCGTTGCGGCCAATCAGACCTGATGAAGCCCATCCCCTTACAAGTTAATGTGTGCATGCTAGGTATGTTTGTACTATCCATACCACCAATCATAGCTGTCTTACGCTTCCATCGATTCTTTTTACCCGAGGATGTGCATGTGTTCCCACATGGGGCCATATCAAACAGTCTCATTCAAAGGACATGCATGAGACAGAGGGGGGCCGGAACAATGGTCACTTCCAAGATAAAGTTATCTTGTATGGTCACTTCCAAGATAAAGTTATCCTGTAATACGCCAGACACTGGCTGTGACAGTACTCGTCACCAAAATAAACAGGCTGTTTTAGACATGTTTTTTAAGCACACGTGTGCACTGGTCATTGATTCAGCGCTCCAAATGAGCCGGAAAATAACTACTAAGCACTATATCTAGTATACTTTTGAACGTAGACTATTACCAATTTGCTTACACGTACGCACGCACACGAGAGCAAGTACACGCACGTGCGCGAGTACGCACACATGAGTAGGTGTCTCGACATCTGATAGCTCACTTTATATGGACTACTGAATCATATTCTACAAAATTTGCGGGGAAGGAAACGAGAAAAGAAAGCCATGCGTACCACATACGGTGCAGTAATGAATGAACACTTTCGTGGCAGTCATAGAGAACAACGGATGCCATAGCTCTGTGGCCAAGACTTGACTTCAATCCCCAAATCAATGAAGTCATGGGTTTCGAATTCCCGGTGGCAAATGGTTAATTAAGGGTGGGGATTTTTACGATCTCCCATGTCAACTAAAAGTGCAGACTTGCCAGTGCCTTCATTCCTTTTATGAATATACACATGCCTAGATCAAATATGCACGTTACAGATCTAAGCCATCATGTCAATGTTGGATGGTTCAGGAAAAACATACCCAGCATGCATCCTTCAAGTCGGGATGCAGCTACCTTCATGGTGCAGGGCAAAACGGTCGCATTGGCAAAACCTCCCATTGGTGAACCTGGAGTTTCAGCTAAGGAACGAAACATGAGAACAGAATAATTACATTAGCCTAAAACAAATAAAGTTCAAATCTGCAAATAAACAGTTTCTTATTGGGTCAAGATAACTGAAGTTTTAACAGCATGACCAAAAGCCAATGACAATTGCAAAAACTCAAATTTTAAAATAAAATTTTAATGGAAGTAACTTCTCAAACGCCAGTGTGATAACTTAACTGCCTGTGATAATTTCTCAAACGCCCGTGTGTCCACGTTTCAAATAACTGGCCCTCTCACTTTTATTTTCCAAATACTCGGTTCTTCACGTTAATGTAGATTTTTAACATGCATTTAAATGGTAACAGTTAGCCCACCTGATAAATGGCAGTCTGAAGTACCCAGATTTCGAACCGGGTAAACTTCAGTGAAAGTGTGTGGAAAAATTGACAACTTGGCAATCACACTGTCGTCTGCATGAAGATACTGTCTGGGACCAACAAACTATTTGGTTGAATAAGACTGGTAATAAGAAGAGTTTTGCTATAGCAAAAGAAAAGTAAAGACTTACCGTTAACAGGTCGGCGAAATTCACAACTTATGGCGGGGCTTTTCTTCGCGTCTGCATCTCTCTGCTGTCGGCTATGAACTAGTGTTTGCACCCCTTTGACCAATCAGAGACAATATCGAAGCGCCCCCTTTGCTACTGGTGATAGTCTCCCTTGAGTGAGCAAAAAAAATGTCTATATGCATGTTCAACCTCATGATAGTGGATAAAGTTACCACGTCACAATAAATATCTCTATATTTTTCTCACATGCATTAAAAAGATGACTATCATATAGGTACAAATAATACTTTCATGTATTTTAGCCTATTAAGAGAAAATGTGTATGTTTGTCCCGAAAACAATTTTGGGGGAAATTTTAATGACGTCAGACCTAACCCACCTTTAGAGTATTGAACCTAGGATGACCCAGAGCTCAGGGTGTGCAGGCAGACCAGGGCCAGAGAGTCAGGGGCACAGCGAGACATCATCGTGGTGCTGATAGACTTGACACCTGCTACAGGTGCACGATGGCTCTGAATGTTGCCTTGCATTGTGTAGTAGGGGCATAGCCTTCTTTGAATAATATATGTTCTGATTCCCCTCTCTCTCTGTGTCTCTCTGTGTCTCTGTCTGTCTGTCTCTCTGCCGCTCTCTCTCTCTCTCTCTCTCTCTCTCTCCTCTCTCTCTCTCTCTCTCTCTCTCTCTCTCTTGATCATATGGCCAAAGGCCGATGTACATTAAACCATTTCAGAGTTCAGAGTTCAGAGCTCTCTCTCTCCCTTCAAAATATTTTTGTTTAATGTTCCATCATACCTTCAAATCCAGCCTCAAAACACACTTATTTCCTACCTGAGACTTTTGCCCCATAATATCTGTCCCTAATTTTCAACAGCATCTTTCACCTTTTAAGTGTTGTTCCGTGTGTGTGTGTGTGTGTGTGTGTGTGTGTGTGTGTGTGTGTGCGTGCGTGCGTGTGCGTGCGTGCGTGCGTACGTGCGCGCGCATGGATTTGAAATCTGTTGTTCATTATGTTTAAGGAGAGTTGCATGGCTGTAAATGATTGAGTGCAAGCGCTTCGATTTGTTTGGTTTTTTTACAAGATTCAGCGCTATATAAATTCCATATATTATTATTATTATTATTATTATTATTTTACTCTTATTTTAAAAAAGCATTTTCTTCGCTTTCTTGTTAACGTGTGTGTGTGTGTGTGTGTGTGTGTGTGTGTGTGTGTGTGTGTGTGTGTGTGTGTGTGTGTGTGTTTAGGACTCATATTTTTAAGTGATAAATTTAGCCTCTTTCTCTGTTTCGTTGTCCGTCTCTCTCTTTTTTGCTGTCTGTCCGTTTGTCTGTTTGTTTGTCTGTCTGTCTGTGTCCCCCCCCCCTCTCTCTCTCTGAAAATATTATCATTTTTGTTTACATTCTGTAATATTTGTTCTGATCGAAAGTATCTTCTTTTTCTGCCTTGTACTCAGTTAATATTTGTGCGTGCGTGCATGCGTGCGTGCGTGTGTTTGTATGTGTGTGTTCTTTTTAGGAATGAGGTTTTTTTTCCCGTTTTGGAATCCACAAGGTTTTTTTCTACTTGCGTTGGTGTCAGTTCTTTGGGTTTTGTTTTGTTTTGTTTTGTTTGTAATGGTGACAAATCTGATGACGACAGTTCTCCAAGGCAAGGTTGAGGGCAGAAGGAAAAGAGGCAGACCACAACATCCTGCATTGCCTGACAACATCACTGAGATCAGTGGTCTGGGAGGAGGGCTACATGAGATCGAAGAACTCAGCAGAGACAGAAAAAGAATCGCAGCCTATTTCACATCTCAACAAAACTGTGATGCGCTATTTTGGCCATATTTGAAAATATAGAAATCACTTACAGACTGATAAAGAGTAGAGTAGGCCATTGTGTGCCGGTGGGAACAGATGACAAATTTACAAAAACCGCATACACACGAGGACTGGATGTAAAAAAGTACATTAGTGCTTATTCCATTATCCTCGATATAAAAGAATTAAATAGATAAATAAAAACTTTTTTTTAAAGCAACCCAAACGTAGTATGTGCCAAAGAAGAGTCTATTTAATCAACGTTTAGGATTGACAACGGTAATTGTGATATATCATTTTTGTGGGGTTTTTTCCCTTAAACTAAATCGGTGAGTTCTAAAAAAACAAACAAAACAACTTTTAAACAAACACCCAAGTTTACCTCTTAAGCAAGGTGCAACTATCCATCAGAAAATCCACACGAAAGAACCCCAGTGATGTCACCCACATCATCTTTCTTCAGGCTCTGGAATCACTTTGAAATAACATCTGCAAAACTGCCTCGTTCAGCGTGTACGTCTTCTTTGTTCCCATTTTCGTCATGAAAAAATCATCGACTGACTGTGATGGGAACCCTCCTCCCCCCCCCCCCCCCCCCCCCCCCTAAAAAATGAAAGCGCTGACACATAAAAGGATTGACAGTTACAGGGAAGGAACTCATTTGAAAGAAGACTACTGACAGCGCGTGTAGCTTCCCTTGGATTTAACAGGGTAACGTGATAATCTCTCTCTCTCTCTCTCTCTCTCTCTCTCTCTCTCTCTCTCTTGTTATGCTATGAGAATCTTTTTGTTATATTTTATGCAATCAATTGGGTTTTTGTCTTTATTTTGGATCTTACTTCATCTGTTTCAGTTATCATTGATGACAATGTACGCAGGGGGCCTTGGCCTATAAATGAATAAACCATCCGACTCTCTCTCTCTCTCTCTCTCTCTCTTGGATGAAGTACATTTTGTGTTGTGCTGTCCAGTATTAGAGGATGTTAGGCAGAACTACATCCCTGTTAAATATAGTAGACAGCCTAGTTTTATTTAGACTCTGTTTACTCCTGGCATCAAGTCATTCTGAGATTGTGCGCAGCCTCACTTGATATTTGTGTAAAGCTATCAGAATAAGAGAGTTATTGTTATCCTAAGTCATATTTTTGTAGCTGACTTTTTGTTATACAGTAACATGTTGTCGGTTTTTGGTTGTTTTTTTGTTTTGTTTTTTGTTTTACTATTGCTTTTACCCCCACCAAAATACTAAGCAGTTCGGCAACCCCCTTCATGTATGGGCCAATGGCCTTTTTGTGAATAAATCATTCGAGTTCGAGTGTTCTCTCTCTCCTCTCCTCTCTCTCTCTCTCTCTCTCTCTCCTCTCTCTCTCTCCTCTCTCTCTTCTCTGTCTTTCTGTCTGTCTTTCTGTCTGTCTATCTGTGTGTGTGTGTGTGGTGTGTGTGTGTGTGTGTGTGTGTGTGTGTGTGTGAGTGAGTGAGTGACCACTTGCATTGAAAGAGCACGTACGCCTACATGACAAACACAAGATGTAAGAAGAGGGCTCCTCTGAAGTTGACGATGTGCAGCTTGTGTCGTGTTGCCAAGCTTCCCCTTACTCCAGTCAACGCCTCTGCCAACTTGTCCGTTCCCCTCACTCCTTCTCCTACCACTACCACTGCTACTACTGCAGCAACAACACAAAAACAAAACAGCAGCAGCAACAACTACTACTACAACAACTACTACTGTAACAAAAACAACAGCAACAACAACAACAACTACTACTACTACTGCTGCTGCTGCTGCTACTGCCACCACCACTACTACTACTACTACTACTACTACTACTACTACTACTACCACTACTACTACCACTACTACTACTACTACGACTACTACTACGACTACTACTACTACTACTACTACTATTACTACTACTACTACTACTACTACTCTCATGAGGGAAATTAGAATCAGTGACACATCCTGTTTTTCTCTGAACATGTGCAGATACCTATGGAAACTGTAACATGCACAACTGAACATGATAGCAGTATAACTGACGCATCTGTATATGTATGTACGCATGCACGCAGACAGGCAGAGAGAGACGCTTTAACGCTTTAACAGTTTATTGTCATTGCCCAACTAGGCCTTTTGACAAGGGGGGTAACACAAATATGTTTGTGAAACAGTAAACAAACATTGAAATACGTGATCAGTACAATTAGGTTTGGTAAAAAGAAAGGATCCATCCACGTATAGCGAACTAATTATAATGATAACATTGGCGTATATACATTTACAGTAAATAAAAAAAGTGAAATACGTGATCAGTACAATTAAGTTTGGCAAAAAGAACGGGTCCATCCACGTATACATTTACAAATCACCTAGTTTATACAAAGAAAAGAAAAAGGAAAATCAAACTGAAATGCAAAAACAACAATCGATTCGACCATCCAGTCACTCTGCTTACTTGGGAATACATTGCTCTTTAAGGTGACTATATCATTACATGTTTATATAGTTGGTGCTGACATGGCTTTGTCTTAATTTTTGTGCTTCTGCAATAAACTTAGCTACATATTTAATTACATGTTCGTTTTCAGGCGACAAAATAGAAATAATATCTGGACTTTCTGTTTCTTGTAGACTTAGGAAATTATGTTTCTTTCGTATAGTTTCATATGCTTTACATTGAAACAAAAAATAATTTCATCGTCAACAGTATGATCACATAATGGACATGGTAATTGCATGGCTGTCTCAGTCTGGAACCATCTTTTGTTTGCATTAAAACCCAGTGTTCTTAACCTGAATCGAGCATAATTAAGCCTGTGCCATTTATCAGTAACTATTGATAGATATTTTTCTGTCTGGAATACAGATTTGAACGAAAAGAACCAGCTATATTTATTTTTACTTTCCAAATCTGAGTGCCAGTTTTGTTTAAAAGAGCAAATAAGCCTATCTTTAAATTCCGAAAGAAACTGGCGCTCATTACCTACCTCCTGAGACATCCATACAATCCCAAAGCCATGCTCTGACAAAACTCTTTTAACTTGATATGCCCAGTTCTCTTTACCCAATTCCATATGTATGATTAACATGACGTAAGACTGTCTATATAAACGTGTTTGTGGAAGTTTCAATAGTTTTAACCAATATCTAATGCATTTCACAAAGGTTCTTATATATGAAGGATATCTTCCTGTCTCTCCATATAGTACAGTATTAGATGAATGTATTGGCACATTTAAAAAAAACGTTTCATGGCAAATGTGTGAACTTTTTCCATGTGCGTATTTACATATAAGCCCCATATTTCTGAAGCGTAGGTAAGCATCGGTTCTACCTGTGTGTCAAATAATTTCCAGAATAGGGAACAGTTCAGCTTTCGTATGTTTTTAGGATTTCTATTACACCTTTTTTATGCAAAATTTAGACTTAGCTTTGTTGAAAACATCATCCCTAAATATTTATACGTATTATCTATTGTTACTTCAGCATTTCCATAAAACCATTTTTCACGAACTGATAAATGACCACCCATTCTAAAAACAATAATGTTTGTTTTTTCCATATTTACTGACAAATCAAAATTATCTGCCTCCTCTTTTAAGATATTTAACTGATGTTGCAAACCGATAACAGTCTCAGACAAAAGAATAATATCGTCAGCAAAAAGTAGTAAGAACACCTCGATTTCACCAGGAATTATTTGAATGCCATGTTTTCCTTTTCTTGATAACTCAATAGCTAGCTCATTTATAAAAAAAGAAAACATATGTGGGCTCAAAATACAACCCCGCTTTACTCCCTTGGGGCATTCAAAGAAATCAGAATATTCATTTCTTGCACGCACACACGCTAGTACTGAATTATAAATAGCTCTGAGGGCCATATATAATTTACCGTTTTTTCGTGGCACATTCCACAATATATTTCTATTCACAGAATCAAAGGCCTTTCTAAAATCAACAAAAGCGACATATAATTTTTTACTGGACAGCAAATGTTTTTGAACGAGAGAGTAAAGAGTAAATATATGATCTACAGTGCTCTACTTCGCTCTAAATCCCGCTTGCTCTTCAATTAATTTTTCTTCGTTATCTGCCCACTGAGTTAATGTCTTTTTCAAAATGAAAGTATAAAAATGTTTACTTAATACACTGGTGAGAGCTAAGTCAGACCAGCAAGAGGAGAAGGAAGTCAGACCAGCAAGAGGAGAAGGACGTCAGACCAGCAAGAGGAGAAGGACGTCAGACCAGCAAGAGGAGAAGGACGTCAGACCAGCAAGAGGAGAAGGACGTCAGGCCAGCAAGAGGAGAAGGACAGCACTGAGGGCCGCTGAGTTTCAGGGCAGTGACCAGGGCAACGGCAGCTTCCGTGGGAAGAGAAAGCTGCAGACAGATGCACCATTCCTCAGATCAACAGAATGGACTGGACTCGCCACGCATAGAGACTTTTGCAGCAATAATGACACCAAGATTGCCTACTGAGGTTTGGGGAGAACGGTTAGATCCCTGCCACTCTGAACACACTTTCTTACTTAATTAAAAGAGAACAATTCTCTCCCACGCAGAAGTCGGATGTGCTGGGCCTAACTTGTCAGGCGCTTAACTGCAGCGCGACGTATTTTGGGCTCATATGACAGACAGCAATAGTTGTCTGAGCAATCGGCGATGAAGAGGGGGATGAGACATTTTCTGAAATTAGGGACAGGATATCTTGAGCTGCGTATCTTAAAGCAATTGATTAAGAAAAGAATTCATCGGGTGAGACTATTGATCGAGGCCCCATGTGCAACAGCAAGCACGCAGACCATCTTGCAAATCTGTTAAAATCCTATCTGCCTTTCGAAAGAGTAGGCCATTTGTACCGGTAGGAAGGGGTGACAAAATAAAAACCCATGCACACTGGTGTCGTGTTTGGACATCCACCCCAAGTCAGAGTGCAGCTACCTACATTGTCTCTTGCCAGCGCTGGATTTGTTTGTGCAAGATACAGCGCTATATAAATTCCATTCATTATTATTATTATTATTATTATTATTTATTATTACATTCATGGTGGACAAAAACAGTTGCATACGCAAAATTTTGACTATTCGTGAACCTTGGAGATGTAGCCCAGGAACAAGAAATAAAATATTGGCTTCCACCCAGGTACACTTTACACTTTTCAATAGTGATGGAATGTGTCTGGACTGAGGCACTAGCAACTGTGGTCAGCCCTGTAAGCACTGGAAGAAGAAGAAGAAGAAGAAGAAGAAGAAGAAGAAGAAGAAGAAGAAGAAGAAGAAGAAGAAAACAACAACAACAACAAGAAGAACAAGAAGAACAAGAAGAACAAGAAGAAGAAGAACAAGAAGGAGAAGAAGAACAAGAAGAAGAAGAAGAAGGAAGAAGAAGAAGAAGAGCCAAGAAGAAGAAGAAGAAGAAGAAGAAGAAGAAGAAGAAAAAGAAGAAGAAGAAGAAGAAGAAGAAGAAAAAGAAGAACAAGAAGAAGAACAAGAAGAAGAAGAAGAAGAGCCATCACAAATCTTGGCTTTGCAGATGACCATGGCGACTAAAGGCAGCACCCAAGAAATGGCCAGGATCCTCAACAGACCTGACGAAGCATCAAATACATACGGCAAGGAAATCAGCACAGGGGCAAGACAGCTATCAGCCAGTCTCAAGTCTGCTGCCACTACCCACATGGATGTTCATGGGCAACACCTAAAAAGCTGTCCAAACGTTCAGCTAACCTCTCCCCTGTACGCCGATCCAAACTTGGTGCTCCATATGTCCTGGGTGTGCAGCCACCCACAGTTGTAGGGAAGGCGCAACCCACTACCAGTGATGGTGGGTGTGCAGCCCTGAAGGAAGCAAGCCTCTCAAGTCACTTCACTTCAAACACTTTATCAAATCACAAACAGGGAACTTAACCCCCATCCTCAGACAAAACTACCTGTTTGTGTCCAAGCTGATTTGATTAATTACAGAAGAAAACAGGAGCTTGTTCTGGCCATTATTATAGGTTACCTGGACAGGTATTCACATGACATTCCCCAGTTTCTCTGTCT
>CM054157.1:41457669-41465169 GCA_028751875.1 Rapana venosa | reverse complement strand
GGCACAGGCAACCATTCAGGCCGCTGCACTGGGGCTTCGTGCATGATGTCTGAACACGACACCAGTGTGACATGCAGTTTTAAAACTGTGTTAGTCCCATCTACTGGCCTACAATGGCCTACTCTTCTGAAAAGTCCTTCAGATGAAGACTATAATTCGAAGTCTCGTGTACAAACGCACCCAGAACATGTTAAGCACACGTTAAAACCTGTTCCGCCTTTCGGAAGATCAGGCCATTGAGTGTGGGTGGGAATGAATAATAAATAATAATAATATAAAATATATGGAACTTAATAACAAACTTTACAATAGCGCAAACACATAGGGACTTGTTAAAACAACAAAACAAACCCTCACATGAGTGCGTACTCCATTATTCTCAAAATAACATTATCTTTAAAAGCTTAGTGGATTTTAATGTGTGCCCAAGATGTTCAAGCATGCGTTCGCAGACAGGGCCTCAGTTTATAGTCTCACCCGAAGGGTTTTCGAGGGACAGGAGTCCACGCTGATGGAACCCTATGGCAAAACAACCTCAAACGCGTGCTTGGGTGGTGGCTGGAACCTTTCGGATGAGACTTTAAACCGAGGCCCCGTGTGCAAACACACGCAGAACATCTTGTGACACGTTAAAACCCGTTCCGCTTTTCAGAAGAGTAAGCCAGTGTGTGCCGATGGGAACAGATGACAAAATTGACAAAACTGCATACACACGGGGGCTGATGAAAAGAAAAGGACATGAGTGCTTATTCCATCATCCTCGAAATAAAAGAATTACTAAAATAATAATAAAATTGCGAGCTGAACGCTCTAGCCACTACCCCGCCCCCTGTATTGCAGTTGAATGCATTGTCGTGTGTTGGACTGGACTGAAGTGGGCTGGGTTGTGTTTGTGTCGTTCTGTATTACATGTTTATCTACCTTGTTGTTTTATTTATGGCAATGAAGTGTGTTGTAATGTAGCGCGTGGCAGGAAAGGCTTTGTCTTGTGTTGGGTTGTATCGTATTAAATTTGTCTTGTGTTTTATTATAGTGTTTTGTATTGGTTTGTATTGTACTGCATTGGATTCTTTATGTTATGCTTTGTTGCACTGCATTGTATTGTTTTCTATTGCATTGCATCGTTGTGTAACAATTCAACTGGACTACAGTGTGTGTCGTAACATTTTCCTTGATAAGAAAGAGTCCGCTCTTGTGAAGGTCATTGCCACACCAAAACATTTTTTTTTCAAACATTTTTTTGTTGTGTGCAGGGGTTTCTTTTTTAAGAATAGGAGACTGGCTTTTTTGGTAAAGCAATTGTCTACCGTAGACGAACTGTTTGTCAGTCTGTTCAGCGACTTGTATTTTGTTCTGTAATTGGCCCCTGCCTGTAGCATATAAAACGTAGCTTTATTATAAGTATTGTATGACATTACACTACTGTACAGTACGAGAATACAGTACTCCACATCATCATCATCATCATCATCATCATCATCAGCAGCAGCAGCAGCAGCAGCAGCAGCAGCAGAAGCATCATCATCATCATCATCATCATCATCATCATCATCATCATCACTACCATCACCACCACCACCACCACATCAACAAGAGCATCAAAATATCCATTATAACACATATGACAACATCATATCCGTGGTCCTTAATTTGTTTACAACAAAACCACCACCACCACCACCACCACCACCACCACCGCCGCCGCCGCGCTGCCGCCGCCACCCCCCACAACAACAACAACATTATCATCATTATTAAAAACCCCTGTACCAAAAAAAAACTATAGCAAAATTTATCCGTGAGGGATTAAAATCACCGGGGAGAAGGACGGTATTAAAAAGTTCACCGGACTTTTTCCACTGTAAATCCCCAAAGCTATTGACAGTAACGGTACATATACACTGTCTGTCTGTCTGTCTGCATGCCTGTCTATATTATATAAAATTCTGTGCCACCGCCCTCCTTTCAACACTTGTGTTGCCTATCACCTTTGGTACTGCATGTGTTTGAGCGCTACTCTATACTATATAGTGACTGAACCATCACCCGCAATGAAAAGAAGACAGAGAGGATTATCATAAAAAGAAGACAGAGAAGATTATCAGAAAAAGAAGACAGAGAAGATATTCATAAAAAAAAGACAGAGAAGATTATCAGCGGAAAAAGAACAGAAAGGACGATTTGTATTTTTCTTTTTTTGGTGTGGTGATATAAATTCAACGATTTACCGTTCAACTTCAATGAAAGTGGTTGACATTTTTTGAAATAAAGTAAACAAAAATCTGGGGTTTTTTTATAATCCAAACAAAAGAAATAACAGGAAAAACATCGATACTCCAAAGCAGAACGAAAGTTGGAACCATTTTGGAAGCGAACTTGACAGACGGAAAGACAGAAAGAAACATAAAGAGTTGTGTCATCATGGGAACATATGACATGGACGGGGTCGAAAAACCGCGAGCGTAAGTTCTGTCTGTCTGTCTGTCTGTCTGTTTGTTTGTTGCTTTCTGTCTTTCTTTGCTTTCAATCCTTGTATGTAACAAGTTAAACACTGACGTCTCAACTTTGCCGAAAACAGGGTGGAAACTGGGTTATACGCATGGCTAGCCCTTTTGTATTGCATTTTTCATTGGATTGGATTGGATTGGATTGTGTTGTATTGTACTGTTGTTGGTGTAATGTAGTGTAGTGTAGTGTAGCGTGGTGTGGTGCGGTGTGATGTGGTGTAGTGTGGTGTAGTGTAGTGTGGCGTGGTGTTAGTGTTGTGTTGTATGATGTGATGTAGTGCGGTGTGATGTGGTGTAGTGTAGTGTGGTGTGTGTAGTGTGGTGTGGTTTAGTGTAGTGTGGTGTGGTGTGATGTAGTGTAGTGTGGTGTGGTGTAGTGTAGTGCAGTGCAGTGTAGTGTGTGTGGTGTGGTTTGGTGTGGTATGGTGTGGTGTGGTGTAGTGTAGTGTGTTGTAGTGTAGTGTAGTGTAGTGGACTGGAATGCATCGCATTGCACTGTATTTTATTGCATTGTACTTACTGTACTGTATTCTAATATATTGTATTGTACTGTATTGTATTGTGATGTACTGCATTGTATAACATTGTATAGTACTGCGTTGCATTGTACTGTATCGTATAGTGTTGCTTTGTATTGTATTGTATCTCACTTTCAATAACGGCAGATTTCTCTCTCTCTCTGTGCATACTTTGGGCTGCTACCTGAAAGGAGAATATGTCGCCTCGAAAGCAGCGCCACTTTCTTTTTCCGACCTGCAAGTGTACTTTTTCCCCTCGCGAAAGTGTGTGTGTGGGGGGGGGGTTGTTGCCGGAAACAACTCTCTTCTTGCCGCGAGCTTCTTAAACGCGTCCTAAATATGTGTTGAACACAGAACCTCGGTTTAACGCCTCATCCGAAAGACTAGCACCCAGACCACCTCTCAATGGATGGAAGAGTCGGGGGAGACCTCGGGCACAAACGAGGATGGAACCCTCTAGTTCCGGCTTTTTCAGACAGGTGGTTTCCACCCGAGGAAACAGGACGCCTTCCTGCGCGTGAGCCGACGTGTGGTCCGTCCATGATCAGCCTGTCTGTAGCTTGTGGCAGCAGGGCTAGCCAGCAGACGTGGTCCGTCCATGATCAAGTCAAGTCAAGTCAAGTCAAAAACACTTTAATCATCCCATGAAGGGCAATTACAATACTGACAGGCAGATTGATACTCATCAAATATATCCAGCCAGCAGACGTTGTGGTCCGTCCATGATCAGCCTGCCTGTAGCTTGTGGCAGAGCTAGCCATCAGACGTTGTGGCAGCCATAGGCTTCTTCTGCTTCTTCTGCTTCTGCTTCTTCCTCCTCTTCTTCTTCTTGTCTCTTCTTCTTCTTCTTCTTTTTCTTGATCTTCTTCTGTCTCTTCTTTTTCTTCTTCTTCGCAATTCTTCTTCTTCTTCTTCTTCTTCTTCTTCTCTTCTTCTTTTCTTCTTCTTCTTCTTCTTCTCTTCTCTTCTTTCTTCTTCTTCTTCTTCTTCTTCTTCGTTAGTAGTAGTAGTAGTAGTTAGTGTAGTAGTAGTAGTTAGTAGTAGTGGGAGTAACATTGTGTTCACAATTGATGTGTGTGCGTGTGTATGTGTGTGTGTGTGTGTGTGCGCATGCGCGCGCGTAGTAGTTCTTCAGTTTAACGTCCTTCCACTAAATAGTGATATCAGACGGGAAAGTGTGTGTATGTGTGTGTGCGTGCGCCTGCGTGCGTGTGTGTGTGCGCGCGCGCGCACGTGTTTGTGTGTGAGTAGGGGGGAGGGGTATGCACATAACTAATCAATCGCAATAAACAACTGTTATGAAAAAAGCATAAACAAGAATTTAAAAAAAAATATATATATATATATATATATAAACCACCCAACAACAACAACAAAAAACAACCAACCCCAAAAACATCAAACAGCAAAAATACTAACTTTCCAATTCATATAACTTGAAGCTATCCTTATATCAGAGGAGTCTGAAAATGGGAGTATGGCTTAATGACAATACAATTTCTTTCATTAATGGAATGTCTTTAAGAACTTGCTGTAAGCTACGGACTGGGAAGGCAGGTAAAATGTTTTTCAGATCTCTGCATCGTAATAGAATATGATCATTGGTAAGATTTTCACCACAGATACATGTTGCTTTTAAAAAAAAAATTTGTTCTAAAAGCATTGAGCTTAAACCTGTATATAAGAGATACAACATTTCAATATTCATGTAAATTACGATATTTGATCTTATCAAAAATAATACATGGGCTACATCATCACGGGGACGGGATAGCTCAGTGGTCGGAGCACTCGCTTTCCCCCAGCCAAGTTAAGCAGCGTTGAGCGTGGTTACCAGTTGGATGGGTGCGCGCCTTGGCTTCAGTACAGTTCCCCCAGTTCCCCCAGCTGTAAATGGGTACCTGCCCTCTTTAGGGTCAGGGAAGGTAAAGCAGCGAGGGAGAGGAGATGGGCGCCGCCCTCAATATGCTGGCCCTAGAGAAGTGAGGTCTCTGACGCCTCGCTCCCCTACGACCTAATAGGTTATGGGACTCCTTTACCTTTACCTTTACATCATCACTGCAGGAATAACCGGTATTTTGTAGTTTCTTTTTAAAGTGTTTCCAACATGCATTTTGTAACATGCTATAGCCCTCATGGATGGATAGAGGAACACTTATGCTGTAAGACCCATCGATATGCTCAGCTCCACATTTTGCTTTTCTGTCAACTTTTTCATTAAAGTAAATACCACAGTGCGAGGGTACCCAGCAAAAGGTAACATCAGTGCCTCGTATCATCAGAAAATGAATTAGATGACTAATCTCAATTATGAGATCTTGTCTCACTTTTGAACTGCAGTTTTTCAGGGCAAGTAAGACTGACCTGGAATCAACACATAAAAGAATTTGAAATATGTCTTTAGGAGAATCTAGAAGATAATATAAAGCCATCAAAATAGCAGACAATTCAGCTGTAAAAATAGATCGATTTTTTCCTACATAAAATGATTTCTCTATTTTCAAAGATGGTATGACAAACGCTGCACCCGCCTCATTATTGTTCAGAAGGGAACCATCTGATTAGATTTTTAAATGATTTGGATATGTAGTTTGTATATATTCTTTTACTGATGCGCTAAGAATATTTTCATTACCTTTTTTCGTTAAAGAGGATTAATTTACGTCAAAATTAGCTCTCTTAAGTTCCCATGGGATCACAAGGCGAGGAGTGAATCTTCAATTTAGCTATTTTTGTGGGAATTATATCTGCTTGATCAAATAATTGAGAAGTATAGGTTCTAGCTGTGGTAACAGAGCGAATAGAATGTGCTCTTTTTGGAAAGTTGACATCAGATCTTATACTAATTTCGTTGTCCACATTGGTTTCTTGTGTTGAACAACGTAAGAGATATTTAGCCACAGCCAGTTGTCGATATTTGTCTAATGGCAAAATTCCTATCTCCTTATAGGTACCCATGGACGATGCATGAAAAGGTACCCCCAGAGCTAATTGAAATGCCTTGCAGTCTAGTCTTGTCATTTTCTGTAATAAATATTTTGGAGCACTGAAAAATGCTTCCTGGCCATAAATAAGTCTGGAACGTACTAAAGATAATGCCAAATGTTTTAAAACAGCTACATCATAAGCCCACACTTGTTTACTAATAACTTTCAGAAGATTAAGACTTTTCCGAGCCTTAGTATTTAAATAATCAATGTGATAATTCCAACTTAGTGTAGACATAAAATATACTCCTAAACACTTCACCAAATTTTTATATTCCAACACTTTCCCATCTATTTGGAAAACAGGTAGAACTGGGGGGTTAGTGCCATTATTGAAAAGTACGAGATTAGTCTTTTCATGAGACAATGAAAGACCATTCTCAAAAATGTAGTCATTAAGTTTGTTTAGCTCAAGCTGATACATATTTTTATATAGTTTAGATGCCTCTTTGGTGTTTTCTTTTTCATCGTGACATTCATCCTCATACAAATGTCATCAGCATAATGGACGTGGATGGCATTACTGGAGAGGCACTGAGGAAGATCATAAAGAAGAATATTGAAAAGATGTGGAGCGATAACTGATCCCTGTGGAATATCCATTGTTGGAAACCGTAAAGTAGAATAGGAATTTCCAACTTTGGCCTGCATACATCTTTCTGTGAGAAATGCTTTAATATAATGATACATATTACCAGATAAGCCAATAGTTTTTAGTTTATATAGTAATCGTTTATGCCAGACCTGATCATATGCTTTCTTTATATCAAAAAAGGTGGCAAGCACATTTTTCCTACTAGCAAATTGGTGTTTAATTTGCGTACTGAGTTTAATCAGATGATCTGCTGTGCATCTACCTTTTCGAAAACCTGCCTGGCTAATGGGGATTATTTTGTTTTTATCGCAATAATGCATTAGTCGGTTTAAAGTTATTTTTTCCATAAGTTTTCCTGTGTGAGAGGTTAACGGGATAGGTCTGTAACTGTTTTTGTCACTTTTAGGTTTACCCTGCTTTGGGACTGGCACTAAAATGGAATGTTTCCATATGCCCGGAATGACCCTTGAGACCATCAACTTTGAAATAATTCTAGTAATAACATTATCCAATTTTCTGGCAGCTGTTTTAACAATTCATTTGAAATAGCATCAATACCAACGGATGTTCTTTTTGTTCCAAGAGATAGGAGAGCATCTTTAAGCTCTTGCAATGTTAGGGGAGCATTGACGTAATGATTATTATCTCCCACAGGGTCTTTATACATGTCTTTCTGTGCTTCTTTATTTCTATATACTTTGCATTTTTCTGAAAGACTTTTATCACTCATTGTGTCTGTAAACATTTCTATGAATGATTCAGCTTTCTCTGAATTAGATGGAAGTTCCTTGTCTTTAATTTTAATGGGACAGTTAGGAAGCCTAACCCCACTTTTCATATCTTTAAATTTACTCCACACCTTTTGCATATCATTATAAGTGTTAACTTCTTGA
>CM054157.1:41422669-41450169 GCA_028751875.1 Rapana venosa | reverse complement strand
TTGTTGTTTTTTTTTTATATTAGTTTTGTTTTATTTCAGCATTCAGTTTTATTATGGATATTAGCAATCAACATAAACTAAGCCAGTTATAAAGTTGTGGTGTGGGTTTTCTTTACCTGGAAAAGAGACGGCATCTTCTAAGCCTATACCGAAAGTAAAATCATCTTTCAAGTAATCGAGAGAATGCCAAAACTGCATGTTTCCTATTTTCTGTTCCTTCCAGATTTTCAAAACTTTTTTCACATCCAATTCCCCCCCATCCCGATTCTTTGGCTAGAGCTCCAATGTTCACCAATGGAACTATTTTGTGTATGCGACTGTTTTACCCCACCTTTAAGGCAGCCGCATTTCGACTTTGGGGATGTTGTCTCAACACAACACATACTTGTGCATGCAATTAAAAAAAACCACCTTTGTCATCCATTCCTAAAAGCTCAAAAATGTCTATGATTCTGAAAGGCGGAACAGGTTTTAATGTGAGCACAAGATTTTTGTGTGTGTGTTTGCACATGAGTGCTTATTCCATTATCCTCAATATATATTTTAAAAAATCTGAGCGCTTTGATTTCTTGCTTTACAAGATTCAGCGTTATATATAATTCCATACATTATTATTATCTGAAGGACTTTTTGGGGAGTGGAGTCAGTCCTCATACTTAAACTCCAAGGTAAAACTTCCTAAAACAGGCGCCTCTGTGGTGGCTTGATTCCAGGGCAATAGATCATCAGCACAATGTTCTAATCACTAGGCTATCAGGCCCCTCACTTCAAATATGACCCACAGTGATAAGCCAGTTTTCATGATGCTGCGTGTTCAAAATGACATTTCTTCTTCCTTTAGTGCAAACAATTGTTCTTGAGATAAGACAGTTCCCTATCAAAATAAGACTAAACTACATGTCTCAACTGGTTGTTCTGCTTAGTTGCTAGTTTTGTAGTTGCTAGTTTTGTTTGGTTGTTCATTGTGACCTGGCGGTTATCTTGGTCCCAGGATCAAGTCACCACTGAGGTTATGTATTTCAGAGGATATCTTCCTTCCTTTACCTATAATCCTGTAGTCTAGACCATTGGGACATCACTGAACATTTTGCAGCCACCTTCCTTTTCTCCCGTACACTACACTAATCCTTCAGACAACACTATAAATCCATGCTCTGTGTACAAACACACATATCTTTCAACGTTAAAAAACCATCTCTTTCCTAGAGGTGCATTCTGGCCATAGCTAATGGCATGGATCATATAAACCAGTGTGTGAATAAAACAAAACCAGTGAATAAAACATGTGAGTGAAAAATAGGAAAGGACAGAAAAATCAGCATCAAACAGATTTTCTTTAAAATAAAATAAAAAAATAAAAAAACAGATTAGGGGAGGAGAGAGAGAGAGAGGGGAGAGAGAGAGAGAGAGAAGAGAGAAGAGAGAGAGAGAGAGAAAGAGAACAGCAAAACAACAAAGAAGAGTCTAAAAGTGTATGAATGTGTCTCGTGAAATAAACACAGATTATGTTTACAGTTTAAAATCTTAATGTCTCGTTCCCACCTTTTCTGTATAGCCAAGAAATTTACCCAAAAGAGAGATAACAAAAATAAGCAATAATTATGGCGAAACTACAAGAAGATAAACAAAACTGAATGCGACTAGATATATCTGTAGCATAGCGAGAGAAAGAGAGAGAGAGAGAGAGAGAGAGAGAGAGAGAGAGAGAGAGACAGAGACAGAGACAGAGACAGACAGAAAGAGCGTGAGAGAGAGGCCGGGTGAGAGAGAAAGTTTTTTTAAATATAACATTTTTAAAATTTCTTTTATATCGAGGATAATGAAATAAGCACTTATGTGCTCTTTTTTACATCCAGTCCCCGTGTGGGAGAGACAGAGAGAGATAGACAGACAGGTACATGGACGCACAGACGACAGATGGAATGAGATAGTGAGAAAGAGAAAAGAGAGAGGAGAGAGAGAGAGAGAGGAGAGAGAGAGAGAGAAAAGAGAGAGAGAGAATGTAAGTAAATGACTGACTGATTGAATGAATCACTCACCAATGAATTAAACATTTAATCGATCAATTAATCAATGAAATTTTTAAAATGTAAGGATTATAGAGAAAGAGAAAGAGAAGAAGAGAGAGAGAGAGAGAGAAGAGAGAGAGAGAGGGATTGTTTGTGGGGGGGTGTGTGTGTGGGTGGGTGCGCGCTCGCGCTAAACGGACAGAAAGACATAAAGTGGGATGGAGATCATGTATATAGCCCTGTCTACAACAGGGGCCATATCAGGGCGCATATTTAGATTTTATATATTTTTTGTTTTTTTGTTTTTAGGATAATGGAATAAGCACTCATGTTATTTTTTTACATCTAGTCCTCGTGTGTATACAGTTTTGTAAACTGTTCATCAATTCCCACCGGCACACAAAATGCCTATTTTTCTTTCCAAACAATAAATAAATAGCGGAACAGGTTTTAACATTGCGCGTAAAAGTTTCTGCTTGAGTTCCACACACGGGACCTTGGTTTATAGTCTCATCCGGACAACCCAACACATAAAGGGGCACGGTAAAGGGGTCCTGTGTAGTCGTAGGGGAGCGAGGCATCAGAGACCTCAGCTTCTCTAGGGCCAGCATATTGAGGGCGGCGCCCATCTCCTCTCCGTCACTGCTTTACATTCCCTGACCCTAAAGAGCAACACCACTGCTAAAATTTACATGAACGGCCAGCAACTGGAGGAGGTAGACGCTTTTAAATACCTTGGCGCTACACTCACAAAGGACGGGCGATCGACGACAAAAATCAAAGTCAGACTAGCCATGGCAACATCTTCCGTGACAAAACTCACCACCATATGGAAAAGTAAAGAGATCAGTTTCCCAATCAAACTAAAGCTCTACAAAGCCCTAATTCAGACGATCCTGCTGTACGGAAGTGAAACCTGGACATTGACTGCTGAAACAGCAAAGCGAATCCAGTCATTCGAAACAAAATGCCATAGAAAACTACTGGGCATATCCTGGAGAGAACGAAAGACCAATGAATTTGTCAAGAGTCAAATAACACGGCTGGCAGGTCCACAGGAACCCCTTCTCACCATCGTCAAGAAGAAAAAGCTGACATGGTTCGGCCACGTCACCCGCCACAACACTCTGCCAAAAACAGTACTGCAGGGAACACTCGAAGGTGGCAGAAGGAGTGGAAGACAGAACAAGTCATGGATGGACAACATCAGAGAATGGACCAGGATGAATGACTCGGCACTACTGCGCAGAGCCGAGGACCGAGATGGATGGAGGAGGCTTACCACGGCATCGTCTTTCGTGTCTCCCCCACGACCGCCAAGGTCACGGGTCTGATGATGATGATGATGATGAATCTTTTTCATTGTAGTAAAAACCACTATGCATGGAATCCATCAGAAAGTTATTTCTAAGCCGTTTAAAGATAGAAGATGAATCAAATGACACATTTCAATGACGATTTCGGATCTAAGTTTTGTTTGCAAAGAACTAATTGCATAAGTTACTGATTGGGAGTCTAAACAAAAAAGAATTTGAAAGATTGTTTTAGGAAAACTGACGAGAACATTTAGGGCCATCAATATTGCGATTAGTTCTGCTGAGAATATCGATATACCTTCTCCAAGATGAAATTGGTTTTCAGTTTTTAGATCTGGCATGATCTAAGCAGCACCAGCGTTATTTAATGCTGAACCATCTGTGAATACTTTTAAGTGATTAGGATAATTGTCTTCCAAATGAATTTTGGCATAATAAAATACTAAGTTGATATTGTCCTTTTACGCTAGATCAATATAAAAAGTAAAGGAGTCCCATAACCTATAAGGTCGTAGGGGAGCGAGGCGTCTGAGACCTCACTTTTCTAGGAGCCAGCATATTGAGGGCGGCGCCCATCTTCTCTCCCTCGCTGCTTTACCTTCCCTGACCCTAAAGAGGGCAGGCACCCATGTACATCTGGGTAAACTGGGGGACTGTACTAAAGCCAAGGCGTGCAAGCGGTCACCCATCCAACTGGTAACCACGATCGATGCTGCTTAACTTGGCTGGGAGAAAGCGAGTGCTCTGATCACTGAGCCATGCCATCCCCACACTATCAATATAATTGATGTTAAACTTTGCTCTTTAGAGTTCCCAGAATGGAATAGGGGGTAATGCATCCTGTTGTGCTACATTTTCTGTTGGCTCCAACCCAGACTTTGTAAAAATGTTTGATGTGTATGTTCTCAATGTGGTATGTGATGATATAGATTTAGCTCTCTTAGGAAAATCGATATCAGACGTAAGATTAACCACTGATTCCAAACCGTTTTGAACAGTCAGGCTTCGTAACACAAATTTACTGCAAGAAACTCTCCTATAATCTTCCAGTGGTAAAACCCCTAAAGCACTGTATGTTTTCAAACATGAAGCATGGATAGGTAGACCTAGGGCAAATTTGTATGCCCTGCAGTCTATGCTTTGAAGTTTTTTCAAAAGATATTTGGGGGGCACCCCAAAATACTTACTGGGCAAAAGTTAATTTGGAACGAATGAGAGATGTTGAAAGATGCAACAAGGTAACAATACCTTGCCCCATGGCTGTTCATTAAGCTTGTTTTTGCTTTAGTCAGTATGTTTATGCCATGTTAATTTTGATGTTAGAAAAACTCCAAGGAATTTAACTACTTGTTTATAGCGGAGAACTTCACCATTTGTTTTAAAACTGGGCATTTCCAGTGGATTTGCTCCACTATTAAATAGCATCATATGAGTTTTATCACATGATAGTTGTAATCACCGCCTATAATCAATTTATGTTGGTCACTTATAGTTCTCCGCCAGTCAGCATTTTCATTATCAGGACCTTTAGGTAAATAAACAAATACACAGTTGATGGTGAGAGATTCCGAAAACATTACAGTAATAGCACATGATAAAACATTTGTTATATTTGCTGGCACAGGAGACTGTATTATGCAGTGTTGTACACCAACACGAGTATAAATTGCAGTATTAATCTTTCCATCAAAGTGTTGTTGTTCACAAACTGGTGGATAGACAAACTGCTTCAGCCTTGGAGGCTTGCTCTTTTTAACATTTAAAGACTGAAGGATACTTGATAACAATTTGACATACGATGTTGGTGTAAGTAATCAACATTTGTGGCAATAGATCTGCAGTTCCACTGCAGTATTGAGATCTTATCATTTTGGTGCATTACCATTCAAAATGTTATGTTGATATATAAATCTATACAGGAAGGGGAACACATAAAGAGGGTATGTGAAAAAAACAAAATAACAACCAAAAAAGCAAAAGAAAGGCCACCCCAATAACAACAAAACCAACAACCCCAAAACAAACGGATATAATTACACTATCAGCTAGATAATAAGAATGTTCTCAAATGGCACTACTAATTTATTTCATCCAAAAAGTACGTCAGATACAGGGATAGTGTAATATAGTCAACAAGATATCAACTTCATTTTGCAGTTACTAAAACCACTACAAAATAACCAAAGTAGATAGTTTCTGTTCAAATACTATTCCACAATGAAAAAAGTCACATTTGTATATTCACTTTTCCCTCCTTTCCACATGGCCTGGTAATAATGAAGAGGTGAGCACACAGCATACTTCAGTACCAGTGACTGAGCGCATGGAACCAAGATTCCAGATTTTATTTCAAGAAAAAACCCCAAGGGGTACATGAAATTTAACAAAACCACAACTGTTACCTGTTACACCCAGGGTGTCTGGGACTGTAGGCACGCCATGGCGTCAGTTCCTGCTGCTGGAAGGGAGTCGCCCTGGGCAGTTGTGCAGACCTCACTGTTCTTCTCGGCCTCGTCCAAAACAGCTGACGAATGTGACGGCCAAGGTTGACTGCCAGGATGGTGGAGCCCTTCGTGGTGGGGTGTATCCCATCCTTCAGGTGGCTGGTGCCCAAGTTGTCGCTGGATACAAACGATACTCTCTTCACCCCCAGAAGACCTTTGGCTACGAAGGCATTGAACAGCTGCCTTTTAACTTCTAGCTCATCATCTTGAACTGCTGACACTTTCTTTATGACAACAACGTGTTTGGATGCTGTTTGTGGATTTGTTTTACCGAGTCAACAAATCTGTTACTTGTAGAATCAGCCTCTTCCCATCTCAGATTGTCTACAACACAATGTAAAACAGTGCTGTCAAATGACTTTCTTATATTACAGGAAGCAATCTCCGCATTTTCTTGGGTATCTTTTATCACGTGAACCTTGTGGTGAACAGCAGAAAAGCCACATGACTGTCCCAGTCTTTTGTACTGGACTCCTCTTAGGAGGAATCACGCAAGAAAAGAACATCTGGAAAACCTTCAGAGTTCTTGACGTTTTCTTTCACTGTACTTTGATGTCACAGGTATCATGACGTCTTTTTGAGCTTTGACGTCACTAGGTGTTCTCAGCCTTGCGGCTTTTTCTGTAGTTTGTATGGCCCCTGCTGTCGGCTAGTAGCAGGAGGAACAGGAGCCTGACTGGTGCCTGCAGGAGCTGCCTGCAGCAGGCATGGACTTTGTGAATGTGACAGAGTAAGTAGGAGAAACATTGAGATCTGTCTGTGTGCTTACGTGATGACCACATGCTTCTGGCTTCTCCCTACTCAGCTCCTTGATGGTCGATCCCAAGGAGTGAAGACGATCAGTAGACTAAGATGTAGAACAACAGGTTTCAGATCCCTGACTGCCTCAGGCAGGCTGGAAACCATCAGGGTGGTCTTGCTCCCTGTGGCCTCGTGATCTGCCTCATCTGTTGGGCGGCACCTCCTCCACAGGCAGAGGGTTGAGGAGCAGGGCTGTTAGCGGCTCCAGACTTCGTGCCCTCTTTTCGCTGTTTCTGTGGGTTCTTTTTCTCCAGGAGCCTGGTGTGTCGCTGACTCCCCGACACAGAAGCTAATGTTTTGCTTCTGGAGCGAGTGGTCTTGGTTGTTTTGGTGGTTAAAGTGGTTGCTGGCCATCTTGATGATGATGATGATGACGATGATGATGATGATGATGATGATGATGTGTGTGTGTGTGTGTGTGTGTGTGTGTGTTTACATACATACACTCCTCTGTCTGTCTTTATGATCTGTCTGTCTGTCTGTCTGTTTGTCTCTCTTTCTCTCTCTCTCTCTCTCTCTCTCCCTCTCTCTCTCTCTCTCTCTCTCTCTCTCTCTCTCCTCTCTCTGTGTTGGTTTTGGTGTTTTTTTATACTTTTTTTGTGCTTGTTTGTTTGTTTGCTTTTCTTTCCTTCTTCATTGTCTCCCTTGTATGACAGTCATCGTCATTGTATCTAGTTCTCCTTTATAGTGTTGGATTATAATAACCATTTTTGAATTTTCTTTTTGTTGTGTTTAAAAATGTTGATGCTGATTGTTTGCGTGTTTGTTTGTTTGTTTGTTTTGGGTTTTTTTAGAGCATGGTGTAATAAAAGCCCTAAGCTTATCCATTTACTCTCAATAAACAGTTCGAGCTCTCTCTCTCTCTCTCTCTCTCTCTCTCTCTCTCTCTCTCTCTCTCTCTCTCTCTCTCTCTCTCTTTGCATTCTCCTTAACATCCTTTTTCTTTGCATTCTTCTTTGCGTTCTTCTTTGCATTCTTCTTTTTCTTTGCTTTCTTCTTCTTCCTCCCTACCCCTCTTCCCCCACCCCTCACTGGTACCTTTAACAAACCATTCCAAATATTCTACTGTCATAAACTTTTTACCACAGTGAAGTAAACTAAAACAGTCTCCTACCACAACCTAACAAAGACTCCTTCACGCAGGCAAGTTATTACAGGCGTGTTTGTCTTTCTCACAGGGCCAACACTATCGACTTAATTTACGGCATTGAAAGATAACCACGGGCCATCAATTAGACTTGACACAAAAGAGAGCCAGGGTGTTGAACGTGTCCCCCTGTAAGAGAAAGAAAGAGTGGAGTGGAAGGGAAGGGGGGGAGGAGGGGGGCGTGATAGTTTAGAGATTAGAAGTGCTATTGGTAAAGTGAGGCTGCAGCTGGGGCCACACTACGCCTGTTGTCTTTTCTCCTTCAAGCGTGACTCGACTCCTTCGACAATCTGCGGAGACTGACTAGAAAGCGTGGGCCCGTGAAATGTTGCATAGACAAAATTCCATTGTGAACCTGTGCAGTTCTAGCTGATGAAAACCCCAGACAAACAAGCAGAAACAAGAAACAAACAAACAAGCAAACAAACAAACAAGCGAAGAAACAACAAACAACAAACAAGGCAAACATAGCAAACAGCGAGAGAAAAACCAACAACAAACAAGCAAAGAAACAAACAAACAAGCAAACAAACAAACAAGCAAAGAAACAAACAAACAAGCAAAACAAACAAACAAGCAAAGAAACAAACAAACAAGAAAACAAACAAACAAGCAAAGAAACAAACAAACAAGAAAACAAACAAACAAGCAAACAAACCTGTTTATCGTTACGAGTATGTCAGCTATGGTTTATGAACAAACAATCTTTCTAACAAACAGAACATTCATCTTAAGAGCTGTATTTGGGTTTAACAGATTGACAGAAAACTACTGTTGTGCAGTCGTCCCCTTCCAGTTCCTTTAAAAAAATTTTGGCATGGTTGGTTTCTCTATTAGAAAGATTTTAGGTTTGAGGAAAAACCTCAATGTTGCGTGCTTCTTAATCGAATCTTAAGTTATGAATATGTAGTGACTCGTTACACCTTAAAAAGTAGATTCTGCTCCGCATAAAGCCCTAGGTGGGTACTTTGGAAAAACGGATTTTAAATATGTTTGGGGTTTTTAAAAGAAGAGAGAAGTGTTTGTTTTAGATGGGTGTTTTTTGGTGTTGGGTATGCGCCGCGCCCGCGTGCTGGGTTTTTTTTGGGGTGGGTAAGGAGCTACTTTGCTGCATTCTGCTTCCTGTCGTTTCTGTAACTGGAGAAGGGTAAAGGGGTTTGGCTTTGTGGCAAGAAGAAACTTGGAGGTTGTTTTGATTTGAGCTTTAAAAGGGAGGTCCAATTTTGGGGTCGGGGCATATCAGGCACGGATCCCAAGCATACGTTGTTTGTTTGGGTGTTTGGGAGGGTTAAAAAATTGGGTGGTGGGGTGGGAGAGAGGAGGGAGTGATGGGGAGGGGGGGTGGGCGCGCCCTTTTCTTTCGGGGTAAGGGGTGCAAATGTGTTTTTACTAGTCCGCCTGTTGGGTCTCTTTCTATCCCCTCTTACACACTACAAGGGGGTTAAATTTAAAACATCTCCAAAAAGAATATTAAAGTTTACACAAAACCCCACCCAAAAAAACCCTAACAAACAAACCCAAGGTTAAAAACCAGAGGAGAGAAAGAGAGAGAGAGAGAGAGAGAGAGAGAGAGAGAGAGAGAGAGAGTATGCAATTGTTGTTGTTGTTGTGGGTTCCCCAGCTTTACACCCTGGGGGTCACCCAGAACATGCCACACTCTGACTCACTCATCCCACCTGGGAATCACTGTGAGATAGGAAGTACACTGGATGAGAAGTTTGTGTGTATGACTCTTTTCAAGCACCTTGCCACATAGGCAGCCATACTCTGACTTCAGAGGATTTTTTCTCCTATAAAGGAGAGTGCAGGTTGTTATGTTAAGAGCTTGTCATGGCTGAAGGCAATCTCAACACAACATTTTAAACATAACAACATTTTAATATAGGCCTTGGCAATCAGCTGACATCAATAACTGACACAGCTTTTGGCCTGGGCCATAGTATGCAATTGATTGCTGGTAATGTATTCAGGCATCATGTTAATTTGCCGTGCCTTTCCTGTATTGCGAATGGTCTTTTGCTTTTCATGTCCATAGTTTGTGCTTTCCTTTCTGCTTTCCATGTTGGGGCGAGTTTGTGTAGTGAGTGGTTTTCTCCATACGCCCACGTCCCAGCTGTGGCTTTGTTGGATTTCATGTGCCCCTTGCAGTTTAAACAAATACATCTTGAATCTTGAGAGAGTTGTGTGTGAGAGAGAGCAAGACAACAGAGAGAGAGAGGAGAGGGGAAGAGAGAGAGAGAGAGAGAGAGTTGGTGTGTGGAGAGAGGAGTGAGAGTGTGTGTGAGAGAGTGAGAGAGAAAGAGAGAGAGTGTGTGTGTGTGAGTAAGAGGGTTCGTATTGTAGACTTTACATCTTTTTACTATTAGGGGATGTTTGACGAAGGGAGACAAGACAGGAAGAAAAGAAAAAAAAAGCAGATGCTTGTGTGTGACTAAAAGTTTGTGTTTTGTCACTTGTGTGTGTGTTTTGGTAAGGTTTTTGGGGAGAGAGAGAGAGGCACAGGGGGAGAGAGAGAATGAAGAGAGGAGAGAGAGAGAGAGAGAAAACTTGAAACTTCTGCCCACATTAAAAAAAACAACAGACCACCTTCTCTCCACCAAAAAACATAAAAAACCCAAACCCCTCCAAACCCAAAAAACAACCAATGTAAAAATTGTTTTAAAGGGTCGCCATTCAGAATCTCAGGGGCCTAGTATCCTAAAAAAGCAACCCACCAAATTCCCCATTCTTAAAACAGCTAGATTACATTAAAGGTCCTCTTGAGGGGTGTCCTCGGGCAGCTGACAGCGAAGGTTTAAGCACTAGAGTCGCGACATTTAAGCCACATATCACAGAGGTTGGAACATGGGGCTGCTACTGCCTGTCTAGGTGGCCGAAGAAAGCAGATTTAGATGTCCGAAAACAAATTGCAGACCCCACATGCAGGACATAAAACTAACTGAAGATAAAATATGTTTAGTCGTTGATGTAGGAGGGGTGTGGGGAGGGGGTGGGGTGAATGGGTAAGTAAGTGTTGGTGATTAAGGTTTGTGTGGGTTGTCAAAAGAAGTTGTTGTTTTCAGTACACTTGGGACACCAGGTTGTTTCTTTAAAAAAGAACACTCAAGCTCAGTTGCCTGTTTTGTCTTGGATTGGTGGAGTTCTTTTCTTTTCTCGATGCTGTCTACATAACCTTTGCTTGAATACCAACATGTGCTTTGGGTCACCTGGTTTGTGGGGGGGGATGGGAAATGTGTGTGTGTGTGCGTGGGTTTTGTGTGTATGATGTGTGTGTGGGGGAGGGGGGGGTTGTGTATTGTTTTATGTAATTAATTGTTTTATTTTTTATATCGGGGATAATGGAATAACACTCATGTGCTTTTTTAATCCATCCCGTATGTGTGTGCAGTTTTGAAATTTTTCATCCGTTCCCACCGCACAGAATGGCCCTACTCTTTCTAAAAGCGAACGGTTTTAACGATGTACAAGGTTCAGTGTTGTGCTCGAGCGCCGTATGTGTGGTGGTGTGTGTGGTGTGTGTTGTATTTCTCTCTCTCTCTCTATCTCCAATCAAAAAGTGAGGGACAACCCATGTCTTTCTGCATAATATATGAAAACAAAACAGCGTCCCTGGATATGCAAACACTAAGGCTTTGTAAGCACGTGCAAACACGACGACTCGCGCTGCTTGCACCCCCACACACACACACACACACCGCACGCTCCACCACCACCACCTTACCACACAACACACACTCAACACACACACACACCACACACACTCACACACATCACAACACAACTCACACACACCCCACACTCACACACACACACACACACACACACACACACACACACACACACACGCATGCCCACCACCACCACCTTACACACACACACACACACACACCACAACACACACACCCACACACACACACACCCCCCGCGCGCGCGCGCACGCTCCACCACCACCACTTACAACACACACACACTCACACACACACACACACGCACGCTCCACCACCACCACCTTACACACACACAACACACTCACACAAAAACATCACACACACACACACACACCCACCAAAACACACACACACCAAAACCCCACACACACACTTGAACAATCCTTAACAGAGAGAGAGAGAGAAATGAGAGAGAGAGGGGAGGAGAAGAGAGGGGAGGAGAGAGAGAGAACTCAGAGAGATTATTCATGAAAGGCTGTTGGTCCATACATGACGGGGGCTGCTGATCAATTCACTGGATAATGATAGGAATACACGGTTAAGTACAGCTGAGACAAACAATTGCACAGTGAAAGAAAATGTTATGACCCTACGACATCATAACATCTCTATGTTAAAAGCTTTATATAACTATGAATGACATGACTACAGCCTAGGAGCAAAGAGTCTAAATGCATTGGGCTGGTTGGCTATTTTGCTGGGATATATTTTTGCCTAATGTCATTAAAGGTGGGACCACTTAAGACAAAAGGTACTTTATCTTCTGTTACTTTATTATATAAAGAGCATGTTGTATTATATCCACTATGCATTCTGTATCTAACTGTATGATTATTTATGTCTGACACACCCAGTCTGAATTTAACCATTATTCTTTTAGAATACCTATCCATTTTAAGTTTTAAAGAAGGTTTGACGTCATGTAAGCTATACATTGTCAATATAGAATATCTATCACTCGTTTGAATGTGATCGTTCCATCATTGCCAATGAAAATCAATCAACCTTGTCTAATGCAGCATTGAACTTTTTTAGATTTCCAACACCTTGATTTCACTAGACATCTCCAAAGCGATATTTGAATAAGAACATGCGTATTTGTGTGGCCCAGCTTTTCTTTCCCTTAGCTTCTAAATCCAAAAGCATGAGAGAAGAGAGAGAGAGAGAGAGAGAGAGAGAGGAGAGAGAGAGAAGGAGAAGAGGGGAGAAGACGCAGACAAAACAGACAGACAGACAGACAGATGGGATACAAGACAGAAGAGACAGATGGAGAGACAGACAGACCGGGAGAGAGAGAGAGAGGGGGGGGGGGGAGGTGGAGTGGAGGGGGGGGAGGACTTAGACCAAACAGACCACAGGTGGACATCTTGTCCCATGTTTGACCTAGGCAAAGAGCAGAGGGTCTGGTTATCAGCAGTGACAGGAAGGGGACACTACAGCAGGCTGAGCCGCTCTGTGGCCTCCTCTGCTGGAGAGCAAGTGTCCAGCTGCATGCCCCTTGGGCGTGTGGAAGGCAGGGGTCGCGCAGCTCTGTCTGCTGGTGGAGGCAATGTCCAGCGTGCATGCCTCTGTCTGCTGGGGAGAGCCCGTGCACAAGACGTGTGTGCCTGTCTGGGGTGATAAATGCAAGGAGTGGGAGGTCCGGGCAGGAAATCTTATCAGGTGACTAAGAAATTTTAGTCACCTTGGGGAGAAATAGTTGTGAGGAAGTTCTAGAGGCATACCTTGGGGTACATCTAAAAAGATTTTAAAAAAATATGTCAACGGCCTGGATAGTTCACTCGTGGCTGTTTACTGCGCGCGCTGGCACACGCACGCACACGCACGTACGCACGCACGCACACATACACACGGGACGGGATAGCCTAGTGGTCAAAAATTTCGCTCGCAACTGACGACCCGGGTTCGATTTTCCCCTTCAAGGGGATATTTTCCCCCGGAGTTAACATCAGTGCAGACTCCACTCACCCCCAAAAATTCTTGGGGATGACTATAAACCGGGCCCGGTGCGAAAAGCACGCGAAACCTTGACAAACAGCTAATCCTGTTCCGCTTTCGTAAGGGGTAGCCATTGTGTTTCCGTTGGAACAGATAACAAATTAAAAAACCGCATAAAACGGGACAGTGTAAAAAGCACATAAGTGCTTTTTCCATTATCTCGATATAAAAAATTTTAAAAATACAAACAACACACACACACACACACACACACACACCACACACAACATATTATTTTATATTATATATATATTAATAATATATATAAATTTTATATATATAATATATAATACATACATACATCAAGCACGCACGCACACACACACGCACGCACATACACACACACACACGTGTGGGTTTTTTATTCTATGCAAAGGTCACTTGTAGCTGCATTGTAAACTGTGTTTGACCAAATCAAACAAAAAAACAAACAAACAAGCCAACAAACGAACGAACGAGCAGACAAACTAACAAACAAGGAAGGAGATAGAAATAGCTAGCGTATCCAGTAGATAGTTGATTTGTTTTCCTGTCTCTTTTGTTTTCCTGTCTCTTTTGTTTTCCTGTCTGGTTTGTTTTCCTGTCTGTTTTGTTTTCCTGTCTCTTTTGTTTTCCTGTCTCTTTTGTTTTCGGGTCTTTTTGTTTAGGTCTTTTGTTTCCTCTCTTTTGTTTTCCTGTCTCTTTTGTTTCCTGCTTTTGTTTTCTGTCTCTTTTGTTTTTTTGTCTCTTTTGTTTTCTGTGTTCTTTTGTTTTCCTGCTATTTTGTTTTCCGTCTTTTTGTTCCGTCTGATTTTGTTTTCGGGTCTCTTTGTTTTCCTGTCTTTTGTTTTCGGTCCCGTTTTTTTCCTGTCTGTTTTGTTTTTGGGTCTTTTTTTTTTCTGTCTGTTTTGTTTTCTTTATTGTTTCAAACTGCCTGTGATAACACATGGCTATTCCCCTGACCTTTAGCCTGGGGGAGGGGTGGGGGGTGGGGGCTGGGAAAGGGGGGGGGGTTTTAGTGGAGGGGGTTCGAAAAAGAAAGAGGGAACAGAATCCCGCACCGGGTTTTTTTTGTCCCTGACAGTTTATATAGAACAAACGCTGCTTAGAACGAGTATTGAAATTAAAGATATTAAAGGATAATAATCGTTTTCTAATAAACCCCAACTCAGGCTTTTTGGCATCTCAATGCGCTGTGCCTATGTCACTGTGTAGGGGTTTTTTTATATAGAACAATATGCTACTTAAAGAGATTGAAAGGTTAAATGTTTGTACATTTGTATAAAGCTAAAAAATCATACCTGTTGGGTTTTTCAATCGCATATAAAACAATCCTATGGAACCAAACACAAACACAAACACCACACAAACACACACACACACAACATGTTTGAATATCATTTTTCGGTGGAAGGACGTTAAACTGAAGAACAACTAACAGCCGTGATACACCCAAAAGCGCGCGGCCAGCACACACATGCACACAAACCTACACACATGTACTCAAACTATTCCATTTTAAAGAAGTGTTTTTCCCCAAATTTTTCACTGGCACATAAACATCCAAGGAAACGAGACAAAAAAGAAAAACCCGGCAAAATGAAACGACTACTGGTAGTTTTGTGGTGCACTTTTTTTTCCCCAAAGTCAGCGTATATAGAATGAAATATTTGTCCAGCCTTGATGCAAATTTGGGGTTTTTTTTGGGGGGGGTGGTGGGGGGTTTTATAACTATTTTGGGGGTTGTGTTTGTGTGTGTGGTGGGTGTGTGTGTGGGGCGCGGGGTTTTCGTCGTTGGTAACTTAACTTTAATAAGTGATTTTAGACAGATGTGTGCGTGTGCGCGCGCGTGATTTAACTTCTATCTGTAATAATGATTTTACACAGATGTGTGCGTGCATCGCGCGCGCGCGTGTGTGTGTGTTGTGTGGGTGTGTACAAAGCGAGCGTGTGCATGCATGTAACTACAGCAACTATGTAAATCCTTTTTGTACCCCAAGTAATAATAGGGTGAAATCATTTCTTTTCAGATGTCCCTTAAATTAATAATAAGTAACAAAATGGCAGCCTGGGATCTGATACTATTTGTACATTTTTCTGAAATATTTACTTTATAGTTACGCCTGTAACATTTTTGGTGCAAGATGAAAACACACACTGGGTGAAACATTTGCATAATTTATCTATTTCAAGTATCTGCCACGTGGGCAGCCACACTCCGACTTCAGAAAATTTCCCCTTCTAAGGAAGTGCAGTTTAAAAATGCTATATCTGTCATGGATGAAAAGGGAAACTCACCAAAACATGTTTCAAAATAACACAATGTTAATGTAGGGGTCGGTACTAGGTCAACAATCACGGTAATTCTGGTACCTTCTTTCTATTTACAACATCACGCTTGTATTCGGCTGCACGTACTAAGGCACACAAAATAAAATCCACTTTTTGTGAAAGACTAGCCCTTTACTCAATACCCGGAAACAAACAAACGGTAGGTTGGAATTTTTTTCAACAAACATTCAACCCCTCAGTCCTTTTCATCTTAGCGCTCACTTCAGTACATCGCGGGATCGCACGTAGGAACACAAACAATCTCATTTGATGATCATTTCTCAAGTTCATCACTATGGTGTAAGCTAGGGCTCAATCCCTACCCCGCCCTCCAAAAAACCCAACAAAATAACAAACAAACATATACAACAAAAACACACAACAATAAACAAAAACAAGTACAAGGGCATTTTTTCATCTTAAAATCAACAAACATTTTCTTTTGACTGGCGCTGTATAGAGAAATACCTGACGGGAACTTACCCTTATGTGCAACTTAGCTTACATCAAGTAACTGAGAGCTTTGGGGGGGGGAGGGGGGGATCAGAGGATGGAGTAGGGAAAACACCGCCTTCCCTCAAAGAACCCCCCCAAAACCCCTAAACAAACAAAAAAACAAAACAAAACGCTGAAGGGCGGTGACACATTTACTCTGGGAAATTTTTCACACCTTGTTGAAAGAGTCAATAAAAACGATATGTATATAAATCATTTCCCTGTACAGTTTTTATAAATGTCGCTATCAGTTTCACAAATTTTGTTGTTTTATCAGCAACTGGGGAGGGGTGGGGGGGGGTAGTGCGGAGATGTAAAGGAAAGGGGGGGGGGGGGGGAGGGGGTTTTCTGGTAGTATAGATGGAGGTTTTTAGAGAGTAGAGTGAAGTGATTGGTTTGTAGTGTGGGGGTGGTGGGTTGGGGGGGGGGGGGGGGTTTGGTTTTTGGGATTTTTTTTTTTTGGGGGGGGGGGGGTATTGCCTGTGGGCAAAATTAACCCTTTTTTTTTGACGGGGTGGGGCGTTTGGGGGGGTTTGTTTTGGGGGTGGGGGGGACATTTTGTTTTGGCTTCACGTTTAACTTTATTTTTTTTGTTTTTGTTTAAAGGATAAGGGATATTGGTTTTGGGGGGGTATTGTTGGTGGATGGTCTAGGATGGGTGAGGTTGTGGTAGAGGGGCCCGGAAAAGGGGTGGCCCCCAACGCTGGAGGGGGAGAACAATGGTATTTGGGGGGGTGTTGGAAAATTGTCTCAGATTGGAGTGGGAATCATTGGGGAAGAGGGGGGGGGAGTGGAGGTAGGAGGAGTAGTTGTGTGGTAAGGAAGTATATTTGGGTAGTATGTAGAGAGAAGTTAAGAGTGCAGAGGATGAGTATTAGGTTTGTCAGTTAGTGTTTGTGTAATTGGCAGCTTGAAGGTGAGGTGTGTATTGTGGTTTTTAATAGAGTTTGCGGGCGAGATATTTGCACAGGGGTTTTTATATTAAAGAGAAGAAAATTTTGAAATTTAGAGAACCGCATGGTTAGAGAGAAGGGTAGGAATTAGGGCAGCAGTAGTGATAGGGCAAAGGGAGAGCAGCAGAGAATTCAGCAGGAATGAGAATGCAGAGAGTTAGAAGCACACTGAATTTTAAGGGGGTGCAACAGCTAGCCCATTCACTAGCACAGAGAATTTGCAGCAGGCCCGCACGCAAAGAGAAGGGAAAAAAGGGGAAAAGGGAAAAAAAAGAAAGGAAATTAAAAAAACCCCAAAAAGGGGGGAAAAAAGGAAGATAAATTACACCACAAAAATTACAGAAAGGGGGGAAAATTTGTTTTAAAGAAGAGAGGAAAAAAAAAAAAGGGAAAGGGGAGGGGAGTTAGTTTTTGGGGGGGTTACGCTGCCGTAGCTTCAGACGCCAAAACTTGTTCTCAGATTGGAACGTGAGTAATCATCATCATCACAGAACAGCAGCAGCAGCAGCAGTGGCAGTATGTAGTAGTAGTAGTAAGAGTAAGTAGTATCAGCAGGAGCAGCAGTAGTGTGGCAGTATAATTAGCAGCAGCAGAGCAGTGGCAGTGTAGTAGTAAGTGTAGTATGTAGAAGTAGTAGCAGCAGGAGCACTAGTGTACGTGCCAGTAGTAGAATAGCAAACTAGCTCAGTGGACGTAGAATTAGCAGCAGCAGCAGTAGAATTAGCAGCAGCAGCAGTAGAATTAGCAGCAGCAGCAGTAGAATTAGCAGCAGCAGCAGCAGTAGAATTAGCAGCAGCAGCAGTAGTAGAATTAGCAGCAGCAGCAGCAGCAGCAGCAGTAGAATTAACAGCAGCAGCAGCAGTAGAATTAGCAGCAGCAGCAGTAGAATTAGCAGCAGCAGCAGCAGTAGAATTAGCAGCAGCAGCAGTAGAATTAGCAGCAGCAGCAGCAGTAGAATTAGCAGCAGCAGCAACAGCAGCAGCAGCAGTAGAATTAGCAGCAGCAGCAGTAGAATTAGCAGCAGCAGCAGTAGAATTAGCAGCAGCAGCAGCAGTAGAATTAGCAGCAGCAGCAACAGCAGCAGCAGCAGTAGAATTAGCAGCAGCAGCAGTAGAATTAGCAGCAGCAGCAGTAGAATTAGCAGCAGCAGCAGCAGTAGAATTAGCATCAGCAGCAGCAGCAGCAGCAGCAAGGGGGTCCCTGAAGAGGGAATGGGGATGTCGGGCGGTCAGTCTCCCTGTCCTTTATGCGCCTGTCTGTCTGGTCGTTGTTGCCGTATTTGGTAGTTTAGCTGCCGTATTTGGTAGTTTAGCTGCCGTATTTGGTAGTTTAGCTGTTGGCTTTGGTGGGGGGAGGGGGAAGGGGGTTGTTTAATGTAGGGTTTTGAGTGTGTTTGTGTATTTGTGTGTGTGCGTGCGTGAGCGCGCGCGTGTGTGTGTATGTGTGTGTGTATTTTCATGTCCTTGATAAGACCGGGGACCGGATGTAAAAAAGCACCTAAGTGCTTATTCATTATTCTTGAAAAAAAAATTGATTTAAAGAATTTGATCTCTCTCTCTTCTCTCTCTCTCTCTCTCTCTCTCTCTCTCTCTCTCTCTTCTCGCTCGCTCTCTCTCGCTCGCTCTCTCTCTCGTCTCTCTCTCTCTCTCTCTCTCTCTCTCTCTCTCTCTCTCTCTCTCTCTCTCTGTCACAGAGAGATGATGGGGCGTTACCAGGGCAACGCTGTGGACGCCACTGTGGCGACGATGATTTGCAGTGGTATCTTCAACGCGCACAGTGCCGGCATTGGTGGAGGGGCGCTGTTTGTGCTGTACAACAGGTCAGTCAGTCAGTAGTGCCGGCATTAATGTCCTGTACAACAGTCAGTCAGTCAGTAGTGCCGGCATTAAGGCAGGGGCTGTTTGTGCTGTACAACAGTCAGTCAGTCAGTAGTGCCGGCATTAAGGCAGGGGCTGTTTGTGCTGTACAACAGTCAGTCAGTCAGTAGCAGAACACGTGTGTACACGTGTGTAGGACTGCTGCCATCTGCTGCTTCTTCTCCTTGTTGTTGTTTTTCTTCTTATTATTATTATAGTTGTTCTTGTCCTTTTTTTCTCTTGTAGTTGTTGTTTTTGTTCTTGTTCTTCTTCTTGTTCTTTTGTTTCTTCGTTGTTCTTGTTGTTCTTGATGTCATTCTTGATGCTGTTCTTGATGTTGCCCTTTTTGTTCTTGATGTTGTTCTTTTTGTTCTTGATGTCGTTCTGTTTGTTCTTGATATCGTTCTTGATGTTGTTCTTCTTGTTCTTGATATTGTTCTTCTTGTTCTTGATGTTGTTCTTCTTGCTCTTGATGTTGTTCTTCTTGTTTTTTTTATGTTCTTCTTCTTGCTGTTCTTCTTGTTCATTTTGTTCTTGGTGTTCTTTTTGTTCTTCTTGTTCTTTTCCTCCTCTCCTCCTCCTCCTCCTCCTTCTTCTTCTTGCTGCTGTTGCTGCTGCTGCTGCTGTTGTTGTTGTTGTGTTGTTGTTGTTGTTCTTCTTCTTCTTCTTCTTCTTCTTTATAATCATTATTATCATTTTCTTTATTGGTTATCACACACACACACACACACGCACGCACGCACGCACACACGCATGCACGCACACACACACACGCATGCACGCACACACACACACACACACACTCCCTCTCACACACACACACACACACACACTGAAAAAAAGCTAACTACTATTCCTGCCATCCTCTCCGACCGTGATCCACGTCATAAAGTCAAAATCACGTCATCGCGTAACCTTGTAAACGTCATAAACACCACTACACCAGTGCACAGCTATTTCAGTACAATTCGAGCACATAAACGTCTTTCAACTTGCCAAGTCTTGGCTCTCTGAGATGATAGAAACATGGCCTACTACTGGAGCACTGCGACATTTAGTGCAGAAAGCATACTCTCTCTCTCTCTCTCTCTCTCTCTCTCTCTCTCTCTCTCTCTCTCTCTCTCTCTCTCTCAGCAGCTGGTTGACAGCTAGTATCAGCATTTTAAATCATTGCTAGACAAGGAAGTAAGCAATGAAAATGTAATTGAGGATACACGTATTGAAAGTAACAGTTGTTTAATCGTCCAATATCTAGAGAGGAAGTACTGTTCGCAATAAGAACACTGAAAGACCACAAGGCTTCTGGGCCTGATGGCATTGTTGGTGAAGTGTATAAAAACTACAATGAACAGGTTTTGCGGTATAAAGCTCTTTAATGTTTTGTTTGACAATGGCTTATTTCCAGAAGCATGGACAGAATCAGTTGTGTTACCACTTTATAAAAAAGGTGATACTAACAATCCTAATAACTATAGAGGTATTTCCCTTAGCAATGTCAGTAGTAAATTGTTCAGCACAATTATTAATCATAGGATACAAGAGTGGTTAAAAGAAAATGATATTACAGGTGATTTTCAAGCTGGATTTAAAAAAGGATACTCAACGATAGATCATGTTTACATTGTTAGCCCTTGTGCAGAAACAATTTTCCCTTAACCGAAAAGTATATGTGGCTTTTATTGATTTCGAGAAAGCCTTTGATTCTATAAATAGAAGTTTTCTTTGGACTATTTTATCTAGGAATGGTATAAATGGTAAATTACATTCATGTATTAAAGCCATGTATGAGCATGTAAAATGTAGAGTTAGGTGTGGTGCCGCTCTGACCGATGTTATTAACTGCACGGCAGGGGTGAAGCAGATGTATGCAGTCCAGTTTTGTTTTCTCTTTTATAAACGAACTGGCAATAGAAACAAGTGATAAAGGAAGACACGGTGCCACTATTCCTTGCAGTGCATTTGAACTGTTTATTCTGTTACTTG
Organism: Rapana venosa; assembly: GCA_028751875.1. Lineage (NCBI taxonomy): Eukaryota > Metazoa > Mollusca > Gastropoda > Neogastropoda > Muricidae > Rapana > Rapana venosa. Next base: position 41,429,069 of record CM054157.1, on the reverse strand, counting down.
CAGATGACATTATTTTGTTATCAGAGACTGCTATAGGTTTGCAGGTTCAGTTGAATAATTTACAGCGTGCTGCTGCATCGCTCCAGTTGAAGGTTAACCTGAAGAAAAGCAACATCATTGTGTTCAGGAAAGGCGGTTTTTTTTAGTGCTAGGGAGAGGTGGGTTTATGATAACAATGTAATGCCTGTTGTTAATGCGTACAAGTATTTGGGAGTATTTTTTACAACTCGCCTTAGTTTTGTCTCAGCGTGTAAGGATCTGGCTAGCAGAGCAAAAAATGCTTTATTTTGTGTAATGAAAAGACTGTCCACACTTAACAACTCGTCCGTAAAACTGTTTCTGAAGGTATTTGACTCTCCAATACAGCCTGTTGCACAGTACGGTTCCGAGTTTTGGGGTTGAATAAAGCTGCAATCGCCTGTGAATCTGTACATTTATTTGCTCAGAAAAAGTTTTGGGGGGTTGACATGCGCACACCTAACGACCTTATATATGGTGAAACCAATAGATTTCCAATATACATTAACTCAGCTGTTCAATGTATACGGTATTGGCTCAAAATTTTGGAAAATGGGGGAATCAAGGTTACCTTTCAAAGCGTATAAAATGTTATTCGAGTTAGATAGTAAGGGCAAGAAAAATTGGGTGACTGATGTACGTATTTGTTTGCATGAATATGGCTTTGGTGATGTGTGGATGAATCAAGGTGTGGGAAGTGTAAAGGCATTTTAAAGAATTTTTCGTCAACGTTTAGTTGACTGCAGATGGCAGAAGTGGAGTGAACATGTTCAAAATAGCACGAGGTTTGATTTTTATAGATTTTTTTGTAGCTCACATGAGATGAAGTTGTATTTGATTTCAGATATGGACAGACATTTGAAAATAGTGACCACAAGGTTTAGGTTGGGTATTTCAAGTTTAGCCACTCATCACTTTCGATATAGAGATTGTAATGATAATGATTTGATATGTCCTCTCTGTAAAAGTGATAAAGATGATGAGGTACACTTAGTTCTGTGCTGTCCATTTCTTAAGGAGCTCAGAGATAGGTTTATTTCACCTAAATATTTTCGACAGCCTTGCACGTTCAAATTAACTTTGCTGATATCCTCTGCAAGACATAACGATATTTAGCACCTGTCTCACTTCCTTCACAAAGCCTTCAAGCTGAGAGAAATTGCAACATCATAGTTCATTATTATGACTCTCATATTGTTCATTGTATGTTTGTTTTTAATGTTTCTGATGATTTTTTGTGTGTGTTCACTTTCCCCTTCATTATGGGCCATGGCCTAATGAATAAACATCCGAATCAGAATCCGAATCTCTCTCTCCCGTTGTTACTCTCTCTCTCTCTCTCTCTCTCTCTCTCTCTCTCTCTCTCTCTCTCTCTCTCTCTCTCTCTCTCTCTCTCTCTCTTTCAGTGGCTTTGGTGTGTTTTTTGTGTGTGTGGGTATTTTTTTCCCCGTTTACTGTGTAGGTGTATTGGTATTGGGTTTTAATTTTTTTTTATTATAATATTTATCCCTAATGGCGGGGACTAGTTGTAAAAAAGCACATGGGTGCTTGTTCATTATACTCGAAATAAAAGAATTTGTCATTCTCTCTCTCTCTCTCTCTCTCTCTCTCTCTCTCTCTCTCTCTCTCTCTCTCTCTCTCTCTCTCTCTCTCTCTCTCTCTCTCTCTCTCTCTCCTCAATAACCACATCATGTACAATTATCATGCGTGCGTGTGTGTGTGTTTGTGTGCGCGCGCGCGCGTGTGTGTGGGTGTGTGTGTGTTTATGTGCGCGTGCGTGAGTGTGTGTGTATGTGGAGGGAGGGTGGTGTATGTTCTTGTGTGTGTGCTTGTGTGTGTGGGGCGGTGTGTGTGGGTGTGGGTGTATGTGCGCGCGCGTGTGTACTTGTGTGTGCGTAGATACTCGGCCATGCTTGTGTGTATATGAGATGTCTAGTGTTTTTATGTGGTTGGTTTTTTTAACAGTTGCATATTCTTGTTTTAAATACAGTGAAGCGCCTAGCGTTTGATAGAGATAAAGCAGTGTATCATCATCATCATCATCATCATCATCATCATCATCAGTACAATTCTTCTTCTTCTTCTTCTTCTTCTTCTTCTTCCTCGTCCTCCTCCCCCTCCCTCTCCTCCTCCTCCTTCTTTTTCTCCGTCTTCTTTGTCCTATATTTAGTCGTAGTAGTAGTACCCTACCCTACTTTACCCTACCCTACTCTACCCTACCCTACCCTAACCTTACCCTACGCTACCCTACCCTAACCTACCCTACCCAACTTTTCCCTATCATACCCTACCCTACTTTACCCTACCCTACTTTACCTATCCTACCCTACCCTACTTTACCCTACCCTACTTTACCCTACCCATCCCTACCCTACTTTACCCTACCCTACTTTACCCTACCCTACCCTACCCTACTTTACCCTACCCTACTTTACCGTACCGTACCCTACTTTACCCTACCCTACCCTACTTTACCCTACCCTACCCTACTTTACCCTACCCTACTTTACCCTACCCTACCCTACTTTAACCTACCCTACTTTACCCTACCCTATTTTACCCTACCCTACTTTACCTATCCTACCCTACCCTACTTTACCCTACCCATCCCTACTTTACCCTACCCTACTTTACCCTACCCTACTTTACCCTACCCTACTTGATCCAACACGGGGGAGAAGCAGTGACAGACATCCTTACAAGTATCTGCAACAAGATCTGGCAGACCGGAGAGTGGCCTACACCATGGACCCAATCACTCATCATCACTCTCCCCAAGAAAGGAAATCTCCAGCAGTGCCAAAACTACAGGACAATCAGCCTCATAAGTCATGCCAGTAAAGTCATGCTGAAAGTGATCCTGAACAGGCTGAAACCACAGGCAGAAGAGATCATCGCCGAAGAGCAGGCCGGTTTCCGCCCAAATAGAAGCACCACAGAACAGATATTCAACCTGAGGGTTCTGTGTGAGAAGTACAGCCAGCATCAACAAGACATCTTCCACGTCTTCATTGATTTTAAGAAGGCCTTCGATAGAGTATGTCATGACGCTCTGTGGGCCACCATGAACAAATTCAACATAGCCCAGAAGCTGATCCACACCATCAAGGAACTCTACTCAAAGGCCACCAGTGCAGTACTTGTACAGGGCACGGTAGGGGAATGGTTCCGTACCTCAGTTGGGGTCCGACAGGGATGTCTGCTGTCGCCGACACTGTTTAACATTTTCCTCGAACGCATCATGACTGACGCCTTGGAAGACCACACAGGCACAGTCAGCATTGGAGGGCGGACAATCACCAACCTCAGGTTTGCCGATGACATTGACGGTCTGGCAGGAAATGAAGAGGAACTGGCCAACCTAGTGAAGCAACTGGACGAAATATCCTCCCGATACGGCATGGAAATCAGCGCCGAGAAAACCAAGCTCATGTCAAACAGTGCCCAGCCAATCACCACCAAGATCACTCTCAGAGGAAAAGAACTGGAGACAGTTGACCATTTCAAGTACCTTGGAGCCATCATAAGTGAGGAGGGATCGAAGACCGAAATCCTAGCAAGAGCGGCACAAACAGCAGCAGCAATGGCAAGACTGAAGACCATATGGAGAGACAGAAACATCCCTCTCGGAACCAAGGTAAAGTTACTAAACGCGCTGGTCACCTCAATCATGCTTTACGCATGTGAGGCATGGACACTGAACGCAGACCTACAAAGGAGGATCCAAGCAATAGAAATGAGATGCCTCAGAAGGCTCCTTGGCATCTCATACAAGGACCATATCACCAACAATGAAGTCCGCAGAATGATCACTCAACAAGTGCGGGACTATGAAGACCTACTGACCACGGCGAAAAAGAGGAAACTCAGATGGTATGGGCACGTAACACGCTCAAAAGGACTTGCAAAGACCATCCTGCAAGGAACAGTCCAGAGGAAGAGAAGACGGGGCAGACAGAGGAGAAAGTGGGCCGACGACATCGTGATTGGACAGGGGAGGACTTCAGTGTCACCCAGGCACTCGCCCACGACCGCGCTAAGTGCAGCCAGCTGGTTCACCGTTCGTCCACCATGCAGCGCCCCTACGACCCTGGCGGGTTACGGGACCAGTGAACAGTGAACAGTGAACTTTACCCTACCTTACCCTACTTTACCCTACCCTACTTTACCCTACCCTACCCAACCCTACTTTACCCTACCCTACTCTTCTTTACCCTACCCTACTTTACTTTACCCTACCCTACTTTACCCTGCCCTACCCTATCCTACTCTTGTTTAAAAATGCCAAATCATCATTCCACTTTTTGAAACTTGACCGACTTTGCAAGTCCTAGTTTTCCCCTTTCCCTAAAGAACAGATTTCTCTTAGTGATTTTTGTTCGCTGAGAAAAATACCTACCCCACTTTACCCTACTTTATTCTATAGCAATAGTCACATAGTTTTTGAGCATATGAGATTTGTTTTTCCTTCTGTCCAAAACAGTCAGTGTCATTGGCAAGTTCAGCATAGATTGAAGAGAATCAGCATAAAAGGAGGGCATAGAAACTGGGCTGTGAATGTGGTGTGAAAGAGGAGACACCACACCCGTACTCACGCACCCACGCACACATATGTGTGTGTATAATGCACTCGCACGTTCGTATGTGTGTATGTGTGCCATCGTACATGTATTAGAGAATGTATCTGTGTATGATGTCACACCAGTGACGTCCAACAATTTAAGTCGGAGCAAGTTCCTTCTTGTATAATAAAATAATCAATTGTATGTCAAATTTGTTCCATAGTTCACATTCAGAGCACGTTTCTTCCTTGTATAATATAGAATCAATTAGAGGTCAGATTTGTTCACACATTCTGCTGATACACTTCAAAGTCTTCCTTCTAAGCCCGAGCACATGCACACTTACACGCGCACACACGCTCACAGAACACACACACACACACACACACACACACACACACCATCTGGAAAATATCATTTGACTTGACTTGACTTGACTTGACACACACACATATCACCATCACCACCACACCACATCGAAAAATAATATATGAACTATAAAAAAAGAAGAAATCCATAAGAGCAAAAACAGAAATAGGAAAAAAAAAAATGAAAAGGAACACCATGTCCGAAAGCAATGTTGAAAGTGGACTTGACAGGTTTTTATGATGGGTGACTGGCTTTTCAGCCTTTTTCTGGGGGGGCGGGGGAGGTGTTGTTTTTAATTGTTGTTTGTTGTTTTTGAAGCGTCAAGAACGTAAAAAAAAATTAAATAAGGAAAAAAGGTTGACGAAAAGCTACATTAAAATCAACGTAAAATAAGATTGTTTCCCCCTTGAAAGTGTCAACGACGTAAAACGAACACAAGTATTATTTTAAGATAATTGACGAATGAACTTCCCACTCAACACTTAGATGAGTTTGGGGAGGGGGGTAAGGGGGTGAGGGGAGGGGGAGGGGAGGGTCCTGCAATGACATTTCAGGGACAGCACTGTAGGCAAGTTAAAACCCCAGGAGTGGAATGCTCTCCAAACTTAGAATTCTATTCATTCGTTTTTGGGGGGCCAGTGTGTCAATGAATCATACACAAGTTTGCTGACACACATAAAGGTGAAGAAAAAAGCAACCCAAAACAGGATCCAATGCCCGGGTTTATAAATACAGTCCAGAGACCTTTAGAGAGAGGGAGAAAAAGGGATGGGCAAAAGAAGAAAAAAGCATGGTGCCTTGACAACGTTGCTCAATGAACAGTTAGTCAGTTGGCTGAGGCCCAGGTTTTGGCACAGACCAGACACAAATGGGGAAAAATGTGATGTACATTTCTTCAGCGTTGTTTCCTGATGACTCTTCATGAAGTGACCCCATGGTTCAATTACACTGCAGACCTGCCAGTGCCTTCATTCTGTTCGGATTTTTATATATATATATATATATATATATATAATATAGAGAGAGAGAGAGAGAGAGAGAGAGAGAGAGAGAGAGAGAGAGAGAGCGTGTGTGTGTGTGTGTGTGTGTGCGTGCACGTGTGGTTTTGTACGGACCAGATGGTATATGCGGCACAACCCTTAAATTCTGTGCTAGTGAGCTTGCCAGCGTCTTTCAGCGCCTGTTCCAAGCCTCGCTGGACACTAGCCAGATACCAGTTATTTGGAAGACTTCCAATGTAATACCTCTTCCAAAGAAACCAAATCCTTATCAGCCTAACGATTTCGGACCTGTAGCCCTCACATCAGTTGTGATGAAAACATTAGAAAAGATCGTAAAATCTCTTTCTTTGCGCTACAGAGAAAGACCTTGACCTGCTACAGTTTGCCTACAGGACAGGACGAGGTGTCGAAGATGCCAAACTGATCATTTTGAACAGTTGTACAACCACT
>CM054157.1:41410169-41417669 GCA_028751875.1 Rapana venosa | reverse complement strand
TTGTGTGTGTGTGTGTGTGTGTGTGTGTGTGTGTGTGTGTGTGTGTGTGTGTGTGTGTGTGTGTGTGTGTGTAAGTAAGTCTTCAATTTTAACGTCTTTCCACTTTAAGTGATACCAGACGGCCCTAAAATAGGAGACTGAATGAAAGAGATGGATAGATACATAGATAGATCTACTCTGTGTGGTGAGTGTGTGTGTATGTGTGTGTGTGTGTGTGTGTGTGTGTGTGTGTGTGTGTGTGTGTATAATAAAGAGTAATGACAAGGGAAATACACAGATAGTATTCTTAACATAAACAGATCAAGAACAACATTTTTAAAAATAGAAAAAGAAGGAAAAAAAGAAAAGAAATTCAAACAGAACTACAACTACAACTACAATAAATGCCCTATAGGACTTAACAATAAACCTGATGTGTGTGTGTGTGGCAAAGTCAAAGTCAAAGTCAAACTTTTTTTTCAGATGGTACATTGAATAAGCGGTGCATTTGCTTTTTTTCATCAAGCCATCTATCTAAAGAAAGAAAAAAAAGCGAGAAAAAAAGATAATGTATATGCAGACATAGAATAAAAAACCTAATCTATGTGTGTGTGTGTTACTATGTGTAGAAAGCCCATAACGTGCGAGTGTGGGCATATATATCTATGTATGTATGCATGCGTACATACATATGAAACCAATATGAAATATAGCTTTTTGTGTCTTTGAGATTTTTTATGCGTATCAATCTGCCTGTCAGTATTGTAATTGCCCTTCATAGGATGATTAAAGTGTTTTTGACTTGACTTGACTTTGACTTGACTTGTGTGTGTTCGTGCGCAAACGTGCATATAAGTGTGTGTGTGTTTGTGTATGTTTATTTGTGTGTGTGTGTGTGTGTTTATGCATGTTCATACACACATACAATTGTGAAAGAATGTATGTATACATTATGTTACACAAGTGACATCCAACAACTTTTATTCAGAGCACGTTTCTTCCCTGTATAATATAGAATCAATTAGAGGTCAGATTTGTTCTATAGTTCACATTCAGAGCACGTTTCTTCCCTGTATAATATAGAATCAATTAGAGGTCAGATTTGTTCTATAGTTCACATTCAGAGCACGTTTCTTCCCTGTATAATATAGAATCAATCAGAGGTCAGATTTATTCTATAGGTAACCCAATCTTTTTTCTATGCCCCTGTGTGTGTGTGTGTGTGTGTGTGTGTGTGTGTGTGTGTGTGTGTGTTTATTTTAGTTTATTCTTTTATTTCGAGGATACTGGAATAAACACTCATGTGCTTTTTTCATCCAATGCCCGTGTGTTTGCAGTTTTGTCATTTTTGTCATCCGTTCCCACCAGCACACAATGACCTAATCTTCCAAAAAGCTGAACGGGTTTAACGTGCGCAAAATGTTCTTCGTGCGTTCGCACACGGAGCCTCAATTTATACTCTCATCGGAAGTGTGTGTGTGTGTGTGTGTGTGTTGTGTGTGTGTGTGTGTGTGTGTGTTGTGAGTGTGCTTATGTGTTCACGTGTGTTGTTGCTGTTGTTGTCTTCAATTTAACGTCTGTTCACTCTAAGTGATATTACACGTGTGCGTGTGTGCGTACATGCATACATTTTGAGATAATGTATGTGTGTATGATATCAGACAAGTGACGCCCAACAATTTCATTGACAGCACATTTGTTCCTTGTGTGTCGAATCAGTTATACGTCAGATTTGTTTCATAGGTCAAACAATCTGATACACTACAAAGTCTGCTTTCTATCCCCTCCCATCCCCCAGTGTGTGTGTGTATGTGTGTGTGTGTGTGTGTGTGGGGGGGGGGGGTGTGTGCGCGCGCGTGTGTGTGCGTGCACATGCACGCATGCACACACAGATGACAGAATTTACAAAACCACATACATACGGGGACTGGATGTGAAAAAAGCACATAAATGCTTATTCCATTATCCTCGATATAAAAGAATAAAATAAATGAATAAAATGAAATAAAAATATTCCTTGAAAGACATTTCCTTGTGGAGAGAAATTTGAAAAATGCTCTCTCCCTGTCTCTGTCACACACACACACACACACACACACACACACACACACACACACACACACACACACATTGTGAGGGAAAGAGAATAGTGATGACAAATACAGTGATATGATAAGAGAATACGAGGGAGAAGATAGATCAACAGAGATAGAGAGAGAAAGAAAGAAAGAAAGAGAGAGAGAGAGAGAGAGAGAGAGAGAGGAGAGAGAGAGAGAGAGAGAGAGAGAGAGAGAGAGAGAGAGAGAGAGAGAAAGTGTTTTATGGAACATCAACCTTGGGCCACAATTCAAAACAAAGTGGGATATGGGGGAGTGGATGGTCATGGATATATAACACATTTGTACAAAATTTCAAACTAAAGCAAAACTACACACTTGGCAGTGGCAACTGTGCTTCCACACTGAAAACATAGCTACCTATTACTTAGTCTACATCAGTTTTGCTATGATCGTCCTTCATCAAACAGCGTGAAATAAGAGTTTTGCAAGCTGCACTGCACGACCTTTATTGTGTGCCTGAAGGAGACCAGGCATAGGCAAGTGAAGAATATCTTTCATGTAACTTATTCGAAGATATCTTTATTCCTAAGTGTTATCGACATTTCTTTTTTTCCATCCGGCCCGTGCTTTGAGTAGCGACTATCAGTGATAATCAAAATAATAATAATACTTTCAAGTAAAAAACAACAACAACCCACCACCACCACCACCAGCAAAACCAGAGAGACATAGAAAAAGAGACAGGGGCATACAGACAGACAGACAGACAGATAGAGACAGAGATAACTAGAACATTTATTCGAGAAAGACTGAAACTGGGTCAGGATGGTATGGGCAAAGCCTCACTGCTCATAATTTACATGTCGTGGCCGACCTAGTGTTGCCTGCATGGGATTTTGTTGTTGTTGTTGTTGTTGTTGTTCTTCTTCTTCTTCTTCTTCTTGTCAATGCCTCATTGGGACATCTGACAGAGATTTAAATATTCGCTGAATCATGGCCAGACTCTACTGAAAGAAATCCACAGTCTCAATTCACAACACCCTAACACCCCCCCATCGCCCCCACTTCCTTAGCTCATAAGTCAACCAATGACTCAAAAATCAATAAACCAACCAAGGCCCTCTCCTGTAAGAGTTTGACATTTTCTGTAGGTCCAAAAGGTGATCAATTGAATTCACTTCAAAATCTTTTGGAAGGGTTGTAGAAAGGCACCATTTCTATTTGGAGGAGGGGCGTCTTGCTTTTGTCCTGTTTGCGGGAACACACGTACACAGCCATTCAGCCAGGTGGAGGACTGCCCTAATGGGGTAGTGAACATGTACAGCACACACACACACACACACACACACACACGTGCGCACTGCTTATTAAAAAACCCGTAAACAAAACATGTCAATAGAAAAATCCAATCAACGGACTTACAGAAAAAAATAGATTATCCTATTGAACCAGAGCACATACCCCCTCCAACTGTATAATACAGCTGTAGATTTTCTGTTAAAATCCCAATGAAAGAGAGAAATGAAAAAATCACATAGAAGTAAAATATAATACTGAATCAGGTTATAAACGATGTAATGATGAAGAAAGAGATAAACTTCGAAAAATGACTAAACCATTTTGAGCCTAATCCAGAAAATGGCTTCTTAGGTCAAGATATAGTTATCGTTTTAATCAATTATTTATCCTCATGAGTTATACACTATTCCATCATCTTAATTCTTTCCTTATTCATTCGCGAACACCATTCAGGACAGTGGGGGGGGGGGGATGTGACTTTGATGAAAATGGAAAATAATCAGCACAGGTCCATGAGTATCTGGCTTTGAAAGGCATGAAGCCCTGAGAGCTCCACCCGGATAATGATAGTGAGTATCTGACAGAGCAGCACTCGGCATTCTGTGCCACAATCAACCAAGGGGCAACAGGTTTTGAGCTTCTGTTGGGGTGCTGGGGGTTCCTCCAGTGTAGACAGCATCCTCACCTTCTGGAAATTTGCTGTCAGAAATATCCCCTTTTCTATCACTCCCTTTCTGTCTATTTTCCTAACCTACCAATCCTCTTTAGATGCTCTCTTCAGATGACACAGTCATATTGTCAAAGCTAAAGGCATTAGTGGGTTTTGCAAAAAGAGTTTAGATAGTATGGATGCTATTTGTAAATTTTTAAATCTAAAGCTAAATGCTGAGAGTTGAAAAAGTGATCAAACATTCCTGAAAGGAAAAAGTAGAAGAAATAGATCGACCCACTTTTACACTTCATAAGCAAAGTATTGACATGATTAATAAACTATCACTACTTTGGAATTAAATTCAACTTAAGTACCAAATACAAACTTGCTCAACAGGACTTGTTTGAGCGGATGGCAGATAGAGTAGTGGAAGTGTATCTGAAGACAGGTTGTTAATATGGAAAATGCTGACAGTTTGATCATAGGACCCTAATCTGAAGGTTGACCTGATTTAAGCCACTCTCATGGAGAGAAATACCATGCGCTAAGCCACGTCAGCAAAGCAACATTACAGGCCCCCTCTATACAAAAGACCATGAATGAGCACACCCCTGCACACACTTCAGTGAAAACGTAATGCACACACAGTTAAACGGGAACCCCTCCTGGCTTTTTTCCTCTTTCTTCTTCATTTCAGTTCCCTCCTTTGTGTTGAATATTGGCCCAGCTAGAACTAGTTGACATTGAGCCCCTTTCACTTCGCCTAGCCGTTTCTCCTTATAGAGACTCATGTTCCCTTCTGTGCACCAGTGTGACATAGATACCCACCAGAGAGCAGAGAGAGGGAGAGAGAGAGAGAGAGAGAGAGAGAGAGAGAGAGAGAGAGAGAGAGAGAGAGAGAGAGAGAGAGGCAAGGCAAGGCAGGAGAGAAAGAGTGACGCTTTGACACTTTGACCAATTTATTGTCATTGCCCAATGTGGCCTATTGATATGGGGGGTTATACACGACTTTGTTTTGTAAATACAAATAAATACAAGAAAAATAACATGACGCATTTAAGTTAAGGAAAACCAAAAAACAAACCAACCCAAAAGAGCTCTCTATAAACGGATACGACTTTAAGCTCTGACATGAACTCAGTTTCAAACTGAACACAAAGTAATAGCAAGGATGAACAACAGGAACCAATAAGCGATAACTAAAATAATAAATAGAACATTCTAGAATGCTATATTAGACCATCCAATGAAATTGTATGTGAAATTTTCAATAAATATTCTTGCTGGAGATTACAGCGTAATTATAAATGTTTCTTTAGGTGTGTCACAAAATGCTGGAGTTTACATATTAATATAATTTTACTTAGTTTAGTCACAAATGTTAAACTAATTGGAACTTAGCTGTAATTGTCGTAATTTCAGTGCTTCAGCAATAAACCTTGCAACCGATTTGATCACAATATCATCATCAGACGATAAGATAGAAAAAATATCTTGCCTTCCGAAAGCTTCTAGATTGAGAACACCATAGTTTTCACGTATAGAAACATATGATTGACAATGAAACAGGAAATGCACTTCATCATCAAGAATATGACCACACATAGAGCATGGGAACTGTGTGAACGTCTCAGGTTGAAACCATCTTTTGTTTGCATTGAAACCGAGTGTTCTTAGTCGAAATCTTGCATCATTTAGTTGGTGCCACTTGTCAGTGACTATTCAAAGATACTTTTCAGCTTGAAAAGCACACTTAAACGAAAAAAACCAGCAGTATTTATCTTTACTTTCCATGTCCGAGTGCCAATTTTGTTTAAATGAACAAATGAGTCTGTCTTTCAATTCAGAAATAAACCCATGCTCGCTACCTACTTCCTGAGAGAAGAGAGAGAGAGAGAGAGAGAGAGAGAGAGAGAGAGAGAGAGAGAGAGAGAGAATGGCAAGGCAAGGCAGGAGAGAACGAGAGAGAATGGCAAGGCAAGACAGGGGATTCGGATTCGGATTGTTTATTCATTTATAGGCCAAGGCCCCTTAATGAAGGGGTATACGAAAATGATATGATAACTGCAACACATGTAGTAAGATCCAAAAATGAAAGAAAAAGTGAATACAGACTGATTGCACACGATAAAAATGATTCTCAGATATAACAAGGTCCCTAAGCTTAAATATAAATGCTTTATATAAATACAACGCAAAGTTATGGACTACTTCAGGAGAGGATGATGACATCAGCAAGGTTAATTTAAACAATGATGGCTGTCTATAATATTTGGGCTTAATAAACTGTTCTCGGATTGTTGTTAAAACAGGGCAGCATAGAACAAAATGAACTTCGTTTTCTTCTGCCTCTTTACACAGAGGACAAATCAATACATCATTACCAACATTTCTATACCTATAGTAATGAACACCTAATTCTGATACACCATATCTAAATCTTGTCGTTATAAACATTAAATGTTTATCCATATCTAGCCTTAAATATGGCTTCAAGTCAGAAACGGTACAAAAAGTTCTGTAAACAGTAAATCTGTCACTATTCTGAATATGATCAGACCATTTCTGCCAAGAACAATCTACCAAGCCTTGACGAAAAACACGTATAAAACTATCAAAATAGCCAACGCCCTGATTTTGCCAAACGAAGCCAAACCCATTTTCAAACAAACATACACGCACCCTGGTTACCCAATTTTCTTTACCTCTAGCATCTAAATTACACAACATATCATATGCTTTACATGGTATTCTATCGTTAGTCATGTGCAATAATTTAAACCAGTAGCGGATACAATTAACAGCAGATACTATGTAAATAGGCTGGCAGTTCGTTTCACCGTAAACTAGATCATTAGGAGTTCGCTTATCTACACCCAAATATCTCTTTAAAGCAAAAGTATGAACATGTTCACAATCTACAGCAGCTTTTTCAAGCCCCCATAATTCAGATCCGTACTGCATAATGGTTTGAACTTGGGCATCAAATAACCTAATAAACACCTTAAACGAATTATTGTCAAGTGTTCGTAGCTTTTTCATGATAAATAACAACACATTTTTTTTCCTACTTGCAAGATCTTTACACGCTCCACTAAAACTCAGACGAGTAGAGCAGAATATTCCTAAATATTTATAAACATTAACTACTGGCATCAATACTCCATTGTAAACCCACCTTTCTCTTACGCTAAGATAACCTCCCTTTCGAAATACTATGATGTTGCTTTTATTCATATTAACTTTTAACTGAAGTTTTGTAGCTGAGCGATGCAAGTTGTTTAGTTGTGTCTGCAAACCTGTCACAGTCTCTGACAGTAGAATAACATCGTCAGCTAACAAAAGTATGAACAATTCAAAAGCATCAATAGATAACAAAGCCCCATGTCTTCCATTATTAATAATTTCTATTGCTAACTCGTTAATGAACAAGGAAAACAAAACTGGGCTGCAGGCATCCCCCTGTTTCACACCAGCAGTACAGTTAATATAATCAGTCAATTTATCACC
>CM054157.1:41402669-41405169 GCA_028751875.1 Rapana venosa | reverse complement strand
TTTCTAGACAGGCGCGTTACCTCTAGACCACCGATCCACTATGGTTCCCACTTGCTAAAACACGTTTACTCCATTTTCCAAATTTTTCAGGAAATCGTACCTTTATTGTTGAATCCGATACTTCAATAAAAACAATATTCCCCTAGTCGGAATGCGGCTACCTTCGTGATGGGAAAAAACCGGTCGCATACGCAACATCTAACCATTGGTGAAGCTTAGAGCTCTAGCAGAGGAATGTGGAACCCACCATCATCACCCTTTCCACACACACACACACACACACACACACGCGCGCGCGCGCGCGCGAAAAACAAAAGGGTTTTGTCTTTCTTAGTAAAGATAGATTGAAAAGCCTTACAGTTTGCAAAACAAGTTTGGGGATCCAACAGAACTATGGGATTGTCTCAAAACCTTTGGAATACTGGAGTCGCTATGATTGAATTTACTGTGAAGGTAAACAGAGTCTTGGAGAAACCGTTCTGTCTTCTTAGCTAAACACATTGAGAAAAGCGATGCTCCTTAAAAAGAAATATGTTGCACGTCAATAAGGGTTGTGCGCGTGCAATGAGGTTATGCACGTCAAAAGCTGTGCGTGTTAAAAAGAGTTGTGCGCCTGAAAAAGCGCTTTGATTTGTTTGTTTTACAAGATACAGCGCTATATAAATTCCATTTATTATTATTATTATTATTATTATTATTATTATTATTATTATTATTATTATTATTATTAAAAAGGGTTGTGCATGTCAAAAAGGGTTGTGCGCGTCAAACACGGTTGCGCGTGTAAAAAAAAAGTTGTGCGTGTCAGACAGATCCGAACACGTCAAAAAGGGTTGTGCACGTCAAAAAGGCTTGTGCACGTCAAAAAGGCTTGTGCACGTCAAAAAGGCTTGTGCACGTCAAAAAGGCTTGTGCATGTCCAAAAGGGTTGTGCATGTCCAAAAGGGTTGTGCATGTCCAAAAGGGTTGTGCATGTCCAAAAGGGTTGTGCACGTTAAAAAAGCTTGTGCACGTTAAAAAGGGTTGTGCATGTCAAAAAGGCTTGTGCACGTTAAAAAAAAAAAGGGCTGTGCACGTCAAAAAGGCTTGTACATGTCAAAAAGGGTTGTGCATATCAAAAAGGCTTGTGCACGTTGAAAAGGCTTGTGCATGTCAAAAAGGCTTGTGCACGTCAAAAAGGCTTGTGCACGTTGAAAAGGCTTGTGCATGTCAAAAAGGCTTGTGCACGTCAAAAAGGCTTGTGCACGTTAAAAAGGCTTGTGCACGTCAAAAAGGCTTGTGCACGTTGAAAAGGCTTGTGCACGTCAAAAAGGCTTGTGCACGTTAAAAAGGCTTGTGCACGTCAAAAAGACTTGTGCATGTCAAAAAGGCTTGTGCACGTCAAAAAGGCTTGTGCACGTTAAAAAGGCTTGTGCACGTCAAAAAGGCTTGTGCACGTTGAAAAGGCTTGTGCACGTCAAAAATGGTTGTGCGCGTCAAAGAAGGTCATGCTCGTCAAAAAGAGTTCTACACGTACACGTTGAAAAATTGTTGTGCACGTACAGGTCAAAAAGGGTCGTCCGCGTCAAGTTGTGAGTGTTGCATGTGCAAAATAGCCTGTACACTTAGGATGGGGATTTGCAGGCCTGTCTTTAGTTGTGATTAGTTTTGGTACTATTCCTTTGTTGATGCTTGTATATTTTGGTATCTAAGTGTACTCTCCTACGCGCGCGCGTGTGTGTGTGTGTGTGTGAGTGCGTGTGTGCGCGCGCGTGTGTGTATGTGTGTGCTTGTTTCTGTGCCTTAAAAGTATGTCTGTTAGCCTTGCCGAACCAATTCTCAGTTCATTGCAAATGCAACCCGTTGGTCAATAGTTTGATTCGGGCGATCTCTCTATGGATCAACTGGTTGCTTGATTTATTTATTGACTGACTGAGTGAGTGAGTGATCGTTTGATTGGTTGACTGATTGGCTGGTTGATTGATTGTATTGACTGATTGGCTGGTTGATTGGTTGTATTGACTGATTGGCTGGTTGACTGGTTGTGTTGACTGATGGCTGGTTGACTGGTTGTATTGACTGATGGCTGGTTGACTGGTTGTATTGACTGATTGGCTGGTTGACTGGTTGTATTGACTGATGGCTGGTTGACTGGTTGTATTGACTGATTGGCTGGTTGATTGGTTGTATTGACTGATTGGCTGGTTGACTGGTTGTATTGACTGATTGGCTGGTTGACTGGTTGTATTGACTGATGGCTGGTTGACTGGTTGTATTGACTGATGGCTGGTTGACTGGTTCTGTGTGCAGGACAACGGGTCAGGCAGTCTCTTTCAATGCCAGAGAGAAGGCTCCAGCTTTCGCCACTGCAGACATGTACGTCAACAACCCCTCCCAGTCCACTCTGGGTGAGACCCCTTGTCTGTCTGTCTGTCTGTCTGTCTGTCTGTCTCTGTCTGTCTGTATGTATCTGTTTCTGTCTCTCTCTTTCCATCTCTGCAGGACCATTTCATTAATTTAT
>CM054157.1:41395169-41397669 GCA_028751875.1 Rapana venosa | reverse complement strand
TAAAGTCAATATGGAGTTGATGATAACCAAGGACAGTAGTAAGGTGTATCGTTTGTCTCAAAAGGCTGTAAAGTCAATATGGAGTTGATGATAACCAAGGACAGTAGTAAGGTGTATCGTTTGTCTCAAAAGGCTGTAAAGTCAATATGGAGTTGATGATAATCGAGGGTGGTAGTGAGTAAGGCGTATTGTTTGTCTCAAAAGGCTGTAAACTCATTGTTGTGTTGTTGATGATAATTAAGTTTGGTGTCGCAAAAGGCTTTAAACTCAATTTGGAAATGATAATAATCGAGGATAGTGGTGAACAAGGAGTGTCGTTTGTCTCAAAAGGCTGTCAACTCATTGTTGTGTTGTTGATGATAATCAAGGACAGTAGTAAGGTGTATCGTTTGTCTCAAAAGGCTGTAGAGTCAATGTGTTGTTGATGATGATCAAGGATGGTGGGTTGGTAAGGCATAGCATCTGTTCCAAAAGACTGTAAAATGTTAATATGTCGTTGATACCATCAAGAAGAGTAGTCAATCTTCTTTGTTGAACGCTCCGACAGCAGCCATCGTTGTCTTCCATAGGAGGGAGAATGCCTTGCTCTGCCATAGGAGGGGAAATGCCTTGCTCTGCCATAGGAGGGAGAATGCCTTGCTCTGCCATAGGAGGGACAATGCCTTGCTCTGCCTCTACAAGACCGGTCCATCTGCCATAGGAGAGAAAATGCCTTGCTCTGCCATAGGAGAGAAAATGCCTTGCTCTGCCATAGGAGGGACAATGCCTTGCTCTGCCATAGGAGGGACAATGCCTTGCTCTGCCATAGGAGGGACAATGCCTTGCTCTGCCACAGGGGGGACAATGCCTTGCTCTGCATAGAGAGACAATGCCTTGCTCTGCAATAGGAGGGACAATGCTTGCTCTGCCATAGGAGGGACAATGCTTGCTCTGCATAGGAGGGACAATCCTTGCTCTGCCATAGAGGGACAATGCCTTGCTCTGCCATAGAGGGACAATGCCTTGCCTGCATAGGAGGGACAATGCCTTGCTCTGCCATAGGAGGGACAATGCCTTGCTCTGCATAGGAGGGACAATGCTTGCTCTGCCATAGGAGGACAATGCCTGCTCTGCCATAGAGGACATGCTTGCTCTGCCACAGGAGGGACAATGCCTTGCTCTGCCATAGGAGAGCAATGCTTGCTTGCCATGGAGGGACAATGCCTTGCTCTGCCATAGGAGGGACAATGCCTTGCTCTGCCATAGGAGGGACAATGCCTTGCTCTGCCATAGGAGGGACAATGCCTTGCTCTGCCATAGGAGGGACAATGCCTTGCTCTGCCATAGGAGGGACAATGCCTTGCTCTGCCTCTACAAGACCGGTCCATCTGCCATAGGAGAGAAAATGCCTTGCTCTGCCATAGGAGGGACAATGCCTTGCTCTGCCATAGGAGGGACAATGCCTTGCTCTGCCATAGGAGGGACAATGCCTTGCTCTGCCATAGGAGGGACAATGCCTTGCTCTGCCACAGGAGGGACAATGCCTTGCTCTGCCATAGGAGAGACAATGCCTTGCTCTGCCATAGGAGGGACAATGCCTTGCTCTGCCATAGGAGGGACAATGCCTTGCTCTGCCATAGGAGGGACAATGCCTTGCTCTGCCATAGGAGGGACAATGCCTTGCTCTGCCATAGGAGGGACAATGCCTTGCTCTGCCATAGGAGGGACAATGCCTTGCTCTGCCATAGGAGGGACAATGCCTTGCTCTGCCATAGGAGGGACAATGCCTTGCTCTGCCATAGGAGGGACAATGCCTTGCTCTGCCATAGGAGGGACAATGCCTTGCTCTGCCTCTACCTGCCTGACAAGACCGGCCCAGCGCACCGGATTTCAGCCTGGAAGATAATTTTCCTCTTTTAAGACCTTCTGGAAAACAAGGGCAGGAGACTGGAGCAAGAAGGCAGAAATAGACAAGAAGGAGGTGACAGGAAAAAAAGAACAAGACAGAAACAAAGAGAGGGATAGAAAAGAGAGAGAATCCCTCACACATAATTTCAAGAAGGTGCGGATGCTATCAATACTGACAGCCTCCCCCACCCCCTGCCCCCTGCCCGGAAAGGGGGGGTGGGTGGGGGGGGTGGGGGGTGGAGGGGGTGGTCAGTAAGGCATATCTTTGTCTCAAGAGGCTGTAAACTCAACCAGTGGTGAGATGTCACGTCTGCAGCCTTTCCTTGCCCGCCACGAAGCCAACTGCATTCTGGCTTCAGAAATTGGGGAATTGTTGTTTTTCAAACCAGGAAGCTTTGATGTGCATGTCACAGGAGGCAACATCACCAGGCAGGATCTGCTGGACTATGACGTGGAGATCGGTGACCCCGTGACCTTGACACCGAGAGGTCATGACCTGACCTTGTACTCTGCTCCTTTGCCGGGCAGCGGCCTGGTGATGGAGTACATCATCAACATCTTGTCAGGTGCAGAGATGCAGGGAGCAGGGAGGGAGGGAGAGAGGGAGGGAGGC
>CM054157.1:41380169-41387669 GCA_028751875.1 Rapana venosa | reverse complement strand
ACTACTACTACTACTACTACTACAACTACTACAACTACCACTACAACTACTACTACTACTACAACTAACAACTACTACTATACTAAATACTACTACTACTACTAACTACTACTACTACTACTACTACTACTACTACATACTACTACTACTACTACTACTACTACTACTACTACATACTACTACTACTACTTACTACTACTACTACTATACTAACTACATACTACTACAACTACTACTACTACAACTACTAACTACTACAAATACTACATACTACTAACTACTATACTACTACTACTACTACTATACTACTACTTACTACTACTACTACTACTACTACTACTACTACTACTATACTACTACTACTACTACACTACACTACTACTACTACTACTACTACTACTACTACTACTACTACTACTACTACTACTACAACTACTACTACAACTACTACTACTACTACTACTACTACTACTACTACTACTACTACTACTACTACTACTACTACTACTACAGCCGCCGCCGCCACGGTTAGCGTTACATCAACAATAACGTTTTTCTGTTACATGTCTTAGGGACACAAATGTAACAAGACGAACCGAAACCTCAAAAAGACAACGACAAATACACAACACAACACAACAAAAACAAAAACACAGCAACAACCCTAAAGCCAGCTGAACCCTAGCTGTTCTTGTTTGGTCGCCAGCTCATCATGAACATGACGTCACCAGAGAAAGGGGCGGAGATACGTGGCAAGATACGATGACGACAATACGCACTAACAAGTCATACTACGGCAGGTTCGAGTCTGAGACCCGGGAACTGCCCACTTTCGTGTGACTGACAATCTTACCGTCACCTACTACCATACAACTCAGTGAGTACACGTCTACCACAACATAGTCCATACACCGTCTACACACTACAGCACCAAACCTCACACACACGTACACACACACACTAACACACACACCATACACACAACACGTCAACACCTAACACGTCACTCACACTACCGTCTACCACTCACTACACGTACAACTCACAACCGTCACGACAACGTCAACCACACACACGTCACCATACACACAGTATACTACGCATTACCACGTCACCATACCACTCGTAGTCACCATACACACGTAGTCACCATACACACATGTACAGTCACCATACCACATCACTACAGTCACACATACACACACAGTCACCATACACACAGTAGTCACCAGTACACACCGTCACCATACACCGTCACCTACACACCAAGTCACCATCACGTCACAACACACGTCACACACACCGTCACACAGTACCACACATAGTCACCATACACACAGTAGTCACCATACACACCAGTCACCATACACACAGTAGTCACCATACACACAGTAGTCACCATACACACGTCACCATACACACGTCACCATACACACGTCACCATACACACAGTAGTCACCAGTACACACCTCACAACACGTCACCATCAACAGTAGTCACATACACACCGTCACACGTCACCATACACACAGTAGTCACCATACACACAGTAGTCACCATACACACAGTCAGTCACCATACACACAGTAGTCACCATACACACAGTAGTCACCATACCGTCACATCAAGTCACCATACAACACCGCCTAGCATCGCGTGTCCCGAACTACTGTGATACACTGTCACCTGTCACCCATACCCTGTCGTCTACCCTAGTCCATACACACTGTGTCAGCATACCACATGTCGTCCCCCTGTCCTCCCCTGTTGTCCTCCCCGTCTGTTCCTGTCTCCCGTCTGTCTCCCTGTTTTCCCCTGTCTGTCTCCCCTGTCTGTCTCCCCTGTCTGTCTCCCCTGTCTCCCCTGTCTCCCCTGTCTCCCCTGTCTCCCCCTGTCTCCCTGTCTGTCTCCCTGTCTCCCTGTCTGTCTCCCCTGTCTGTCTCCCCTGTCGTCTCCCCTTGTCTCCCCTGTTCCCTGTCTCCCCTGTCTCCCCTGTTGTCTCCCCTGTCTGTCTCCCCTGTCTGTCTCCCCTGTCTGTCTCCCCTGTCTGTCTCCCCTGTCTGTCTCCCCTGTCTCCCTGTCTCCCTGTCTCCCCTGTCTGTCTCCCCTGTCTGTCTCCCCTGGTCTCCCTGTCTCCCTGTCTGTCTCCCCTGTCTCCCCTGTCTCCCCTGTCTGTCTCCCCTGTCTGTCTCCCCTGTCTGTCTCCCCTGTCTCCCCTGTCTGTCTCCCTGTCCCTGTCTCCCCTGGTCTCCCCTGTCTGTCTCCCCTGTCTGTCTCCCCAGTCTGTCTCCCCTGTCTGTCTCCCCTGTCTGTCTCCCCTGTCTGTCTCCCCTGTCTGTCTCCCCTGTCTGTCTCCCCAGTCTGTCTCCCCTGTCTGTCTCCCCTGTCTGTCTCCCCTGTCTCGCCCTGTCTGTCTCCTCCCTGTCTGTCTCCCCTGTCTCCCTGTCTCCCTGTCTGTCTCCCTGTCTCCCTGTCTCCCCTGTCTGCTCCCCTCTGTCTGTCTCCCCTGTCTGTCTCCCCTGTCTCCCTGTCTCCCCTGTCTGTCTCCCCTGTCTCCCTGTCTCCCCTGTCTGTCTCCCCTGTCTGTCTCCCCTGTCTCCCTGTCTCCCCTGTCTGTCTCCCCTGTCTGTCTCCCCTGCTGGCTCTGGCACCATGCAGTACTGTGGTCTTCTGGCATTGTGCTTGAGACCGGCTCTTCTTCCTGTGACGTCCACTGTGTGTCACACTCTCTTCATGCTGGTGGTGTTATCAGCTAGTAGTGCTGTGTCATCAGCGTAGCGCAGATTCGTTATATTTCTAGCACTTATCTTGAGACCCATGTCTTCAGTATCCGACTCTCTCATGACTTGCTTCTTCTTCTTCTTCTTCTTCTTCCTTTTTTTGGTCATGTTTCTCCCAGGGGAGGTTTGACATTGATGAGCCTTCTCCATCTCTCTCTGTTTTGAGCTTCCTCCTTATTTATGCCCCTTTCTCTAAGATCATCTGCAATACAGGCAGCCCAGGTTTTGCTAGGTCTTCCCTTTGGTCTCTTTCCATTCACTACGAAGTTCATTGCTCTTTTTATGATGTGGTGGTCTGCTTTCCGTTGAACGTGCCCAAACCATCGCAGTCTATTGGTACTAGCTACAGACTTCAGATCATCAACTTTGCACATTTTCCATAGTTCTTCATTCGTGATCCTGTCTTCCCATTTGATCTTTGTCATGTAGCGTAGCATTCGGTTTTCACAGCTCTTCAACAAACGTTCGACGGTTCTTGTGAAAACCCACGTCTCCGAGCCATACAGGAGAACAGGTCTGATGCAGGCCTTATATATTAGACAGCGTCTCTCCAATGGGATTTTCTGATTTCCGAGCAGACTTGCCAATTCTTTCCATTTCTTCCAAGCACTCGCAATCCTGGTTCTGACAGCTAACTCAGATTTTGCTGCGCAGCTCATCATCTCTCCCAGGTAGCAGAATTCATCTACCACTTCTATTTTCCCTTGCTCAAATTCTAGCTCCTCCTTTCCAGCATCGGTATTGTCTTCACCATTCTTATTCATACAACTGGGGCAGACAAATACTCCGTCCTCCTTCTTCAGATTTTTGAGCTTTGAGCATCTTTTGTGACATCAATATTGACATTTGGAGCATTTGATCGAATTGTTCCCTACACCTTTGTGGCAGACACCACACGGGTATTTGCCTTGCTCTCTATGTGTTCTGCGGTCTTTTCCAACTGTCATTGCTTTGGTCTTGTCAACATTTACCTTCATTCCTCTGCGTTCTAATCTCTGTTTCAAATTGCCAAATCTTTGAGTAGCGTCATCACTGTTCTCAGCTACCAGTACTAAGTCATCAGCATACAGAAGTTACCAGATCTCTTCTGGCCTCTCCACTTCCCTAGATATTTCATTCATCACGAGGATAAAGAGCAGAGGGCTCAATACGGATCCTTGGTGCACTCCTACTTTTATCTCAAAGCTTTCTGATGTCCCAATTATAGTTTTCACTTTTGATCTGGAGTTCTTGTACAAAGTCATAACCATTGAAATGGTGTGCTCCGGTACACCTTGTTTCCTCAAGGCCCATTGGATTGCCTTTCTGGGTACTCTATCAAAAGCTTTTTCCAGGTCAACAAAGATGTGCGTCAAGCT
The DNA here is from genome assembly GCA_028751875.1 of Rapana venosa. NCBI lineage: Eukaryota > Metazoa > Mollusca > Gastropoda > Neogastropoda > Muricidae > Rapana > Rapana venosa. The sequence continues at coordinate 41,383,531 of CM054157.1, read as the reverse complement.
CTTTTTCTTCTCCATATACTTTTCCTGCAGTTGTTTCACAATAAATATTGCATCTATGGTTGATTTTCCAGCCTGGAATCCTAACTGTTTTTCATCAATATTGCAAGGCTCTTCAGTCTTCTTTCCAATACTTTTTCCCAGATCTTCATGCTATGTTCCAGAAGCCTGATTCCTCTGTATTTTCCACATACTAGTACATCTCCTTTACCGTAATACTGTCTTCCTTTTCTTCGGGCATTTGTTCTGTCCGCTGTATCTTCTGACATATTTTCGTAAGTTGTTTTACTCCTTCCTCTCCTGCTGCTTGTATCATTTCTGTCACCACTCCTGATGGCCTCGTGGCTTTTCTCTTTTTCATAGTTCGAATTGCTCTTCTGATTTCATCTTCAGTCACTTCTTGTACAGGTCCTTCAACTTTCTCCACTTCCTCGATTGCATGAGGATTCTCAATATTTAGCAGATCATAAAAGTAATCCTTCCATCTCTCATGACTTGCTCTGTGTATATATTGAAAAGGTGAGGTGAGAGGAGGCATCCTTGTCTGACTCCTTTTGTGATGTTGAAAAATTCAAATGTTTGATTGCCAATCTGATGGTACTCTTTTTGTCTTCATAAAGTAAGAAGATTAAGGAGATGATGTGTTTTGGAAAGCCCGTTTTATACATATTGTTAAAAAGATGCTGGTGAATCACACTGTTTAAGGCTTTGCTGTAGTCTATGAAGGCAATAGCAGAGTTCTTCATTCGTACTTTTCACATTTTCATTGAAGTTACGAGGGATGAAAAGGCGTTTTAAAAAAGAGATTAAGGCCACAGTTCACTGCTCAGGGCCCAAGTGCACATGCCTTGCAAGCCTCTGTAGCCTACATCTCCCTGTCCTCACAGCTTTGGCTCCAAAGTGAAGGGAACCCGCACAGGGATCATCTTCAACAACCAGATGGACGATTTCTCCACGCCCAACACCACCAACTCTTTCGGCGTGCCTGCCTCCCCGGCCAACTACATCGCCCCGGGCAAAAGGCCGCTCTCCTCCATGTCGCCCACCGTGGCCGTGGATTCCTCTGGAGAGGTGCAGCTGGTGGTGGGGGCTGCTGGAGGCACGAAGATCACCACCGCTGTCAGCTTGGTGAGTGCTGCTGCTACTGCTGTAGCTGTAGTTGTTGTCGTTGCTGTGTTGTTGTTGTTGTTGTTGTTGTTGCTGTTGTTGCTGTGTTGTTGTTGTTGTTGTTGCTGCTGAGGCCGAAGATTTACACGCTGTCAGCTTGGTGCGTGCTGCTGCTACTGCTGTAGCTGTAGTTGTTGTCGTTGCTGTGTTGTTGTTGTTGGTGTGTTGGTGGTGTTGGGTGTTGTTGTTGTTGTTGTTGTTGCTGTGTTGTTGTTGCTGTTTGTTGTTGTTGTTGTTTGTTGTTGCTGTTGTTGTTGTTTGTTGTTGTTGCTGCTGTTGTTGTTGCTGTTGTCACTGTTGCTGTTGTTGTTGCTGTTGTTGTTGTCTTCGATTTTACGTCTGTACATTCTCATCAGTGGTATTAGACGAAGAAGAGGACTCTATAGCCGAGTGGTTAAGACCTTTTGTCTTCAATCCCATGGGTCCATGAAGTCGTGGGTTTGAATCTCGGCAGCGTGTGGTGAATTATGGGTAGGGGGTTTTACGATCTCCCAGGTCAACTTCAAGTGCAGACCTGCCAGTGCCTTGATTCCCTTCGTGTATATGCACATGCAGAAGATCAAGTAGGCACGTTAAAGACCTCTTCATTCATGCCAGCGTTCGGTGGGTTACGGAAATACGAACATAGGCAGCATGATATTGCCGAGGTCGGAATGTGGCTACCTTCATGGTGGGCAAAAACGGGGCCATACATCAAATCTGACGATTGGTGAACCTTCCACCTCTGACCGAGGAACACAGAAGAAGAAGAAGTGCGAGAAGAAGAATTGCGAAGAAGAAGAAGAAGAATTGCGAAGAAGGAAAATTGCGAAGAAGAATGAAGAAGGAGAAGAAGAAGAAAAAGAAGAATTGCGAAGAAGAAGAATTGCGAAGAAGAAGAAGAATTGCGAAGAAGAAGAATTGCGAAGAAGAAGAAGTAGAATTGCGAAGAAGAAGAAGAAGAATTGCGAAGAAGAAGAATTACGAAGAAGAAGAAGAAGAATTGCGAAGAAGAATTGCGAAGAAGAAGAAGAATGAAGAGAAGAAGAAGAAGAACAAGAAGAACAAGAAGAAGAAGAAGAATTGTGGGTGGGTGGGTGAGTGTGGATGTGGCGGAGGAGGTCATACTAAAACGCATGTGAATAGAAAACCCAGGAAAAAGCAATATAGTATACACATCAAAAAAGAAACTTGGCAAGGTAAGAGGATAAATTTTTACAAAACCAACAACAGAAATTCTATTTAAAAAACAAAAAGGCAAAAGTTAGTAATGTTTATGAAACTACAACAACAAAATAATGTCCTATAGCACCGTACCAAAAACCTGTCAGAATATCAAATGCCAAATTCAAATCAACGAATATGCTGCTAAGGGAATTTTCAGAAAAATGGGATAAAAAGTTTTGTACTGTTGCATTCAAGTGTTACATCAATATTTAGTGATATTGTCACCACACAGACGTTTACTGTTTCTACTGAATTCGGTTATGAATGCGTTAAGTGTTATTCTTTAAAACAAAGAATTTCACTCCTCTTGCTGAAAAAAACCCCCAAAACGAGTCTTAGAATGGCTCATGACTTTTACATTGATTACAGATATGTTTGAAAATCTCTCTTTTAGGTGATATGTTTCAGGAGAGAGAGAGAGGGGGGGGGGGGGGGGGGGGGGGGAGGGAGAGAGAGACTAAAGGCTACCTTTTATTAGTGTAAACTGTTTTCAGTTTCTAGTAGAATAGAGTATTAACTTCACTGATATTTGTCTTATCATACATGTTATACAAATGATTTTTTTTCTTTTTTTTTCTTTAAATATGTGCGCGTGTTATTATTTTAGACTGTTTAATATCTTAAAAGAACACAGTATTAATTAAATTAATATTTGTTTTATACAACATGTTATAACAATTTGACTTATATTATTAAAATGCGTGAGCATGGGTCCGAATGTTTACAATGTGCGAGCGTGCGTGCGCGTGCGCGAGTGACTGTGAATGTGCTGACGTACGGGTTTACTTGTGCGCACATGAGTAAAGTGAATTTTATTGGGGTGGGTTTGTGGCTGGCTGAGATATTGCTGATTTGTGGATGCATTTTATCTCATGATGGGTGCGTGCTGATGTTGGACAGTGTGTGTGTGTTTTAAATATTATGTTTAAATGTTTATTGTTTTTATGTATGGCGAGTAACCCGCGGAATTTCTCTGTCTTTGAGATAATAAA
>CM054157.1:41360169-41377669 GCA_028751875.1 Rapana venosa | reverse complement strand
TTATTTTATACCACTTTAAGTCACGAGATTTCTCTGCGTGAAATTCGGGCTGCTCTTCCCGGGGAGAGCGCGTCGCCACAAGAGCAGCGCCACCCTTTTTTTTTTTTTCTTTTGGTCTGCAACTGTATTTGTTTCCCTATCAGAGTGGCTTTTTTCTAAGAATTTTGCCAGGGTCAACTCTCTTGTTGCCGTGGGTTCTTTTACGTGCGCTGAAAATTTTGTGTAACACACGGGACCTCGGTTTATCGTCTCATCCGAAAGACTAGCGCCCAGACCACCACTCATGGTCTAATGGATAGGGAAAAATTTCGGGCCCAAACGGGGTACGAACCGCGCACACACCCGACCCGGACTTTTCGCATTCTAGACAGGCGCGTTACCTCTAGACCACCGATCCACTTTTACATGTGTTTACATGTGTTTGCATGTGTGTGCGTGTGTATGTGTGTGTGTGTGTGTGTGCGTGTGTGTGTTTGCACGCGCGTGGGTTCGTATGTGTGGGTGTACGTTGTGCGCGCGCACGAATGCGTGCATGTGTGCGTTTCCTGCCTATTGGTCACAGTTACTGGGAGGTAACTCAGTCTTACAGCCGAGGTGGTACACCAGCGGGTTATTTCCCTTCACATATTTTTACCCTCTATTGCCTTGTGTATATATATAGGGTGCATCAGCCCTAAGTATAACAATGCCGAAGTCGTGTTTATCAGTATTGTCTTATGTGTACTTGTGTTCTGCTCTTCCTGTGGACGCCCTTCATTCATGTATTGATATGGCTGCTTGTTGTTTTACTCTTCCTGTTGACGCCCTTCATTCATGTATTGATATGGCTGCTTGTTGTTTTACTCTTCCTGTGGACGCCCTTCATTCATGTATTGATATGGCTGCTTGTTGTTTTACTCTTCCTGTTGACGCCCTTCATTCATGTATTGATATGGCTGCTTGTTGTTCTCCAGAGCTCGATAGAGTTAAAGGGAAGAAACTGGTGTGAGCTGTGAGACATTCACATCCGCTATTCTGCTTCAGCACACTCTCTCTCTTCCGGAGAGACGGGATAGGCTGGTTGGTTAGAGCGTTGCGCATTGCGCTCGTGATCTGCTATCCGGGGTTCGAATCCCGTTCAAGGGGGTATTTTCTGTTTTATCCTGGAGTTAACATCAGTACCGATTCCGACATCCTCCCCCCCCCAAAAAAAAAAATAAATAAATAAATTAAAAAAATATATATATATATTTTTTAAAAGGCCATCGGGTGAGATTAGCGAACGCATAACATCTTGCGCACACATTAAAACCTGTTTCACTTTTCGGAAGAGTTGGCCATTGTGTCGGTGGGAACGGATGACAAAATTGACAAGGCTTCACACACACGGGGATTGGATTAAAGAAAAAAAAAAAGCACATGAGTGCTTATTCCATTATCCTCGAAATAAAAGACTAAAATAAGTAAAATGAATAAATGAGTAGTAAATAAACCAATGAAATTACACACACACACACACACACACACACACACACACACACACACACACACACACGCACACACACACAATCTGCTGTTGTTGTTGTCTGTTTCTTTTAGAAGTCTTTAAAAAGAACAAAAACCCCACCACCAACCCTGCCTTCTGTCTCTGTGTGTGACCAGGCTATCGTGGAAGGCCTGAGAGCCAAGGGCCACCACGTAGACGCCCTGAGTCACTCGGTGGTGACCGCTGTTCGTCGGACATCCAACGGCAGTCTCAATGCCGTGGCCGACTGGAGGAAAGGGGGAGCACCCGACGGTTACTAATCTGCCAGGGCAACCTAGAGTTACTGCTCTTTGGTCGAGATCGCCTTTGTCACAAAACAATAACTCCACGTTTCCAACTGCAGTGCCTTCAGTGTGCGCGAAATAGTTTACCTGAAGTGTCCCAGAGAGAGGAGGAGGGGAGAGGAGAGAGAGAGAGAGAGAGAGAGAGAGAGAGAGAGAGAGAGAGATTGTAGACATTATATAAACAGTTATTCAATTATACACAATTTTAATGTAAGCACACACACACACACACACACACACACACACACACACACACACACACACACACTCCAAATGGTGTTTTGTATTGTGTCGTGTCGTGTTTTGTTGTTGTTTTGTGGTGTGGTGTGGTGTACAACTCTGGAAATCGTATTGTACAAGACGTATTACGTTGTTTAATGTTGAGTTGTACCGTTGTTGTTTTGTTTTGTGCGTTTTATTTTTCTAATCATTATTTTATTGTATCGTAAGTTTTGCTGTACAGAATAGTGCAGCGAAGTGCTGTGCTGTGCTGTGCTATGCTGCGTTGTGCTGTACTGTGTGCTATGCTGCGCTGAACTGTACTGTGCTGTGCTGTGCTGTGCGGTGCTGTGCTGTACTGTGCCGTGCCGTGCCGTGCCGTGCTGTGCTGTGCCGTGCTGTGCTGTGCTGTGCTGTGCTGTGCTGTGCTGCGCTGTGTCTGTGTGTACTGCGCTGTGCTGTGCGTGCCGTGCTGTGCTGTGCTGGCTGTGCTGTGCTGTGCTGTGCTGTGCCGTGCTGTGCTGTGTTATTACTGTGCTGTGCTGTGCTGTGTTATACTGTGCTGCGCTGTGCTGTGCTGTACTGCGCTGTGCTGTGCTGTGTTTCGCTGTGCTGTGCTGTGCTACGCTGTGCTGTGCTGTGTTTCGCTGTGCTGTGCTGTACTGTGTTTCGCTGTGCTGTGCTACGCTGTGCTGTACTGTGTGCTGTGTTTCGCTGTGCTGTGCTGTACTGTGTGCTGTGTTATACTGTGCTGTGCTGTGTTCTGTACTGTGTGCTGTGCTGTGTTATACTGCGCTGTGCTGTGTTATACTGTGCTGTGCTGTGTTCTGTACTGTGTGCTGTGCTGTGTTATACTATGCTGTGCTGTGTTATGCTGTGCTGTGCTGTTTTATACTGTACTGTGCTGTGTTATACTGTGCTGTGCTGTGCTCTGTTATACTGTGCTGTGCTGTGTTATACTGTGCTGTGCTGTGTTATACTGTGCTGTGCTGTGCTGTGTTATACTGTGCTGTGCTGTGTTATACTGTGCTATGCTGTGTTATACTGTGCTGTGCTGTGCTGTGTTATACTGTGCTGTGTTATACTGTGCTGGCGTACTGTGCTGTGCGTGATATACTGCGCTGTTGCTGTGCTGTGTTTATGTTGTTTTGTTCTGTACTGTGCTGTGCTTGCTTATATCTTGCGTGCTTTGTTGCTTTGTGTTATATATGTGGTCTGTGGCTGTGCTGTTGTATACGTGTTAGTGTACTCGTTGCTGTGTTATACTGTGCTGTGCGTGCTGGTTATACTGTGCTGCATGTTTATACTTGGGTGTTACTGTCTTGCTGTGTTATCTTTTTGTCTGTTATATGGTGTGCTGTGTTATTACTGTATGCTGTGTTATACTGTGCTGTGCTGTGCTTGTGTTATACTGTGCTTGGCTGTGCTGTGTTATACTGGATTGGCTTTGCTATACATTGAATTATGTGTTTTCATTTTTTATATCTAGATCATATTTTGTATTGATTGTATTGTCTGTTCATGTACTAGGGTACTGTACTGCTATTGATTGCATTTATATGCTTGCAGTGATTGGGTTACATCGTATTATATTATTGGGTTACATCATATTATTGGGTTACATCGATATATTGGGTAACATCGATATATTGGGTAACATCGTTATATTGGGTTACATCGTTATATTGGGTTACATCGTATTATTGGGTTACATGGTATTACTGGGTTACATCGTATTATTGGGTTACATCGTATTACTGGGTTACATCATATTATTGGGTTACATCGTTATAATGGGTTACATCGTATTATTGGATTACATCGTATTATTTGGGTTACATCGTATCATGTTGCATGGTATTGTGTTCCAATGCTTTGCGTTGCATTGTATTGAGTTGTGTTGCATTGCGTTGCATTCTATTGAATTGTATTGTTTTATTATTTTATGAATCATATTGCATTGTATCGCATTGTATTGCTCTGTTACATTGCACTGCATTGTATTTCGTTGCATGGCATTGCATTGCATTGTATTGCATTGTAGTGCATTGCATTGCATTGCGTTGCATTGCATTGTATTGCATTGTAGTGCATTGCAATGCATTGTAGTGCATTCTTCAATATTGCATGTTATCATCTGACAATCCTGCACCCCCCTTTTGCCAGTTTTTTCTCCACACTTTTTTTCATGGTGACTTTTCCTCAATAATTTGAGGCAGACAGGTTAAAAAAAATTGAATTGCATTCCGTTGCTGCTACACATGAATAGTTAGCTGTTTTTGTTTTGTGTAGGTTTTTCCTCTCTAAAGGTAAAAATGTAAAAGATGTTCTCATTACCAATGCGGTCATTCGGGAGCAAAGTGTCAGAGGCCTCAGCTTCTCCAGGGGCCAGCGTATAGAAGGCGGCGCCCATCTCCTCTCCCTCGCTGCTTTTCCTTCCCTGACCCTAAAGAGGGAAGATTCCCATTTAGATCTGGGTGAACTAGGAGACTGTACTGAAGCCAAGGCACGCAAATGGTCACCCATCCACTTGGTAACCACGCTCCATGCTGCTTAACCTTGGTTTAACTAGATCTTCAGAAAACATGACTATAATACATACACACATTGAGAGCATTAACAAGCAAATAGCTTAGGGCATGCTCCAAAAATGTTGACTCATTGAATTCGGCAGCTACTGAGCATGAGGAAATCAACGTAGCAACAAGGAAGTGTTTTCCAAACACCATTAATTTTTTTTAATCAGACAATTGAGAACTTCGACGTTTTTTCTATGTCACAAAGCTGTTCATACAGAACCAAGACAAAGACAAAGAGAAAACAAGCACAAAACCTAACAACACGCATGCTGAACACCTTGCGCACACGTTAAATCCTGTTTCGCTTTTCGAAAGAGTAGGCCATTGTGTGCCGGTGGAAACAGATGACAAAATTTACAAAACCGCATACACACGGAGACTGGATGTAAAATAGCACATGAGTGCTTATTCCATTATTCTCGATATAAAAGAATAAATAAAATAAATAAATAAATAAACAACAACAACACTAACAAAACATCAAGAAAAACCCCAACAACTAAGCATTTGTGAGGGGAGAGAAACAAAGACACTTGGGAAGAATCGATTGCTCCATAAAGATTCTGGTGCTCTGTCACTGACTATTTCGGAAATTGCACAACTATCTGTAATGTATAAAATACAATCTTCATTACTTCTGTCCAAGCAGGTATGTCATGTCTGTTAGTCAAATGAATCGCAATAGCGTTTCCAGTTGGATAGTTAATTTAGAAGCGATGCAATCTTGAACTGAATTTGTGAACAGACTGAAATATCTGTACGTTTATATCTGTTGGAAAATCACGACTCCCTTTTCAGAGACAATCAGCTTCAATGTGAATTCTAGGAAGCTCAAAAATAGTGTTTTCAGGTACTGAGAAGTTAGGGGACAGAGTAACAGACAATGTTCTGCTGTTTCCTTTCCATTACCACATGCGCAGTGGGGGTCTTCAACTAACTTTCTTTTACACATAATATCAGAATTCAGATCACTCATTCCAAGGCGCAGGCGACAATGGGTTATCTGTTCCTGTCTGTCCCCAAGGTAATGATAATAATAATAAGGAGGTACAACAGCGTCATCAGCAGACAGGTCATGTTGGAGGGCACTCAGGAAGTTGCTAGTTTTAACAGTATCGGGCAGAGTTCCAGAGGACAGCGGTAGAAGGGAGAACAGATTGTCGATATATTTCACTGTGACATTAATTTCTTTCTCTGCTATGGTCTACGTCTCTGGTAACAAGATTAGACACATTTGATCAACCAGTTTATAATAACAACCAGTTTATAATAACAACCAGTTTATAATAACAACCAGTTTATAATAACAACCAGTTTATAATAACAACCAGTTTATAATCACAAACAGTTTATAATCACAAACAGTTTATAATCACAACCAGTTTTCCTTGATGGTCCCACTGACAGTTCCAACAGTACTTCTCAAGGCTTCCTGGTGCAGTTTTTCTAAAGAATTCCTTCAGTTACAGTACAGTTTAGGGACGGCATAGCTCAGTGGTCGGAGCACTCGCTTTCCCCCAGCCAAAGTTGAGCAGCGTGGAGCGTGGTTACCACTTGGATGGGTGACCGTTTGCGCGCCTTGGCTTCAGTACAGTCCCCCAGTTCACCCAGCTGTCAATGGGTACCTGCCCTCTTTAGGGTCAGGGAAGGTAAAGCAGCGAGGGAGAGGAGACGGGCGCCGCCCTCAATAAGCTGGCCCCTGGAGAAGTGAGGTCTCTGACGCCTCGCTCCCCTACGACCTCATAAGTTATGGGACACCTTTCCCTTATCTTTTTGCAGTACAGTTATCCCATATTACATCAGAATAGTCATATTGATGTAATATGATGATGATGATGATGATGATGATGATGATGATGATGATAATAAATGGGACTTATATAGCGCTATATATTGCAAAGACAAATCAAAGCCCATGCATTCAACCTAATCTTACACAGTCATGCAATCAATGATAAATAATCAATAGTTTAAACAAACATATTTACAAACATGGTGCGCTGCAGACAAAATCTATGAAACAAAATTTCAATAGTCAAATGCCCCCCAAAAGCACACACACACACTCACACAGGTCGTATAGTTTAGCAGGGTGATGGGACATGGGTTAGTGAAGGTGGGACAGCTCTGATATGAAACAGGAGGGGGGAAATCTTAGGTATGAAATAAATATGTCTGAGGCTGGATTTAAAAGTGTCATAACTAGGTTTCTGGTCGATGGATCCGAAATAGAGAATGAGCGGCGGCCAACAGTGGATTGGTTGAATCTAGGTATTCGTAGGCACAAGGTATCTGCAGCAGAGCGGAGGGAATGTGAAGGAGTGTACAGGTTAAGACATTCACAGAGGTAGGAGGGTGCAGTTTTGTGGAGACATTAGTAACAGAGGGTACTGATCTTATAATTTACTCTCTGTGGCACAGGCAGCCAGTGGAGAGATTGCAAGAGAGGGGTAATGTGCTCAGATTTTTTCTTTCTGAGAAGTAGTCTAGCTGCGGAGTTTTGTATACGTTGAAGGGAGTGGATAGACGATGCTGGCAGACCAGACAAAAGAGAATTGCAATAGTCCAGACGTGAAAGAATGAGAGAAGTGACAAGTTTGGATGTTGCATATACATGATTTTGCATATTTTAAAGAGTTCTGTTAAAGTATGTTTGTAGCTTTCCAGACAGGCAAGTAGCATTGTCACAGTATTAACTGTGCTATTTACATGATCATCCCGTTTTCAGTTTTCCTGAAGTACAAGTCCTAAGTGTTTGTGTTGGTCAGTGCTCTGTAAAAATGTGTTACTAAATGTTAAGGGTAAGACTGGATTATTGTCTCGTATTGAGTTAAGTAATTTTGTTTTTTCTTCATTGAATTTGACCTTTAACTTGTTTGCGCATACACGTATTTTATCCAAGTCTGAATTAATAATTTCTGCTTGAAACTCTGTCTTATTCAGTGCTTTATACATACTAGTATCATCTGCAAAAAGTGTGATTTTTGTCTCAAAGCCCACAACAATATCGTTTATATAATAAGGAACAAGAGTGGACCCAATACCGAGCCCTGTGGAACTCCTGCCGGAATCTCATAATAATGAAATTTTTCATTATTTATAACCACTGACTGGGTGCGGTTAGAAAGATGATCCACAAACCAGTCTAGCAGTCCGCCTTGTGTGCCACACGCTTCCATCTTGTGAATTAGTCCCCTGTGCCAAACACGGTCGAAGGCTTTAGAGATGTCCAAGAATGTTGACAGTGTTGTAATTTTACGATCAAATGAAAGACATGGATCATTATTATGTGATTTTGCAAAACAACCTCCAGCAGAACACCAGTCAAAAAGAGCAGCGGGTAGCTGACGACTGACTGTCCTGGCAGTGGTGGCGGGTTCAAACCCCACTGTGTCCCCAAGTCGGAATGCGGCTACCTTCATGGCAAAAGACCTTTTTAAAAAAAAAAACGGTGGCTTTCGCAAAAAAAATCTCACCATTGGTAAACCTCGGATCTTTAGCCACGGAACGAGAAATAAAAAGAAGAAGAAGAAAACGATTAATTTTGTTGGTTGCTTTTCTGTTGAGGGTTATTTCACCCCCACCCCCACTCCCCCTCCCAACACATAGACAGACACCACCCCCTACCCCACCCCCACCCCCACCTCCATCCCGCCACTCCCCACATAGACGAAGGATCGAACTGGAAACCAATAGGGTGTGGGGGAGTTCAATAATGACTGACTGAATGAATCTTTTATTCAACGTCTTTTCGTGTAACATGTCATTTCAAGACGAATTGGACTGTTGATGTGGACCAAATTGCTTTAATGAATACAAATATAAATAAATATAAAATATTGGTTTAATAAATGTGGACTAGATGTGATATTAACTAATTGGTTTAATAAATGTTGGGGACTAGATGTGATAAAAAAAATAATTGTTTAATAAATGCTGTGGACTAGATCTGATTATCGCCCCTGTTGTCTCCAATGATTCGGGGAACAAGAACGTCGAGCTGAATTGATGCTTGTTGTGAAATTCTGGTGGGTTGTTCTTATTTATTATTATTATTTTTTTTTTAGGCCTTGGTGATGTGTACCGCTCTGTTCCTGTCATGTCCTCCTTGTCCTGTCAGGCTTCACCTGACTTGACTTGGTCACCTTCTCCTGTTATGAGTCATTCCACCTCAGCTGATCTCGTTTTCTTTTCTGTATGAAATAATTATATCCAGCTCTTCATGGGTTCACTCTTGGACTCGGGCTTAAGTAAAGTCTCCAGTTCAAAATCGGATTTCTGTGCGAGAGAATCGAATTGTAGCGATGAGGTGGGAATGTGTGTGTGTGTGTGTGTGTGTGTGTGTGTGTGTGTGTGGTGTGTGTTTGTGTGTGTGTGTGCAGGGGGGGTGTCTGTCTACGTCTGTCTGTCTGTGTGCGAAAAAGTTATGATTCACGTATTCCAAATTGCTTTTGGGCAATATTGACAGTTTATTATGAAAATATTTTCATCTTTCGGCAGCTTTAACACACACACACACCCCACACACACACACACACACACACACCACACACACACACACACACACACACACACACACACACACAACAAAACACACACGCGCGCGCGCGCGGCACGCACCTACGCATGCATACACACACTCACAACACACACATACACATAAACACAAACACACACACACATACACACACAGACGCACGCACCTACGCATGCACGCACACACACACTCACAACACACTCACACATACACAACACACAACACACACACACACACACACACACACACACACACACACACTCACACACTCACACATACACACAACACACACACACACACACACACACACACACACACACACACACACACACACACACACACACACACACACACACACAAGGGGAACGGGATAGCCTGGTGGTCAGAGAGATGCGCATTGCGCTCGTGATCTGCTGACCCGGGTTCGAATCTGGTTCAAGAGGATTTTTGTTCTGGAGTAAACATCAGGGCCGACCCCAATCCCTCTAAAAAAAATTCTTCAGATGAGACTATAAAGCGAGGTGCCGTGTGCGAACGCACGCAGAACATCTTGCGCATACGTTATAGCCCGTTCCGCTTTTCGAAAGAGTAGGCCATTGTGTGCTGGTGGGAACGGATGACAAAATTTATAAACTGCATACACATGGAGACTGGATGTAAAACAGCATATGAGTGCTATTCATTTATCCTCGCAATAAAAGATTAAAAATATATTTAAGACAAAAAATAAATAAACATACATAAACACAGAAATACGGGGACACACACACACACCACGCACCACACACCACACCACACACACACACACACACACAGAATCAGAGAAAAACAAAACCAGAGATAAACAGACAAATAAACAGACTCGGGAACAGACAGAGAGAAAGCAGACAGAGCTGAAGACAAACGGACAGAGATGAAGACAGACAGACGAACAGAGACGAAGACAACAGACGGCCAGAGTTGGAGACAGACAGGAAGACAGACAGCCAGTTAGGAGGTAGGGTGAAGAAATGCAGTGAATATCGCGCGACTTATGATGGAAGGGGAACAATTCAACACGACTGCTGTCCAATCTGTGTAAAAGTCAAGAGTTATATACCTTAGACCGTCATCTACATTCCGTTTCCAAGCAGGCAGCCGCTTTTGGTGTTGTGTTTGTATTGTATTGTACTGTATGTATTGTATTGTATTGTATTATACTGTATGTATTGTATTGTACTGTATGTATTGTACTGTATGTATTGTATTGTATTATACTGTATGTATTGTATTGTACTGTATGTATTGTACTGTATGTATTGTATTGTATTATACTGTATGTATTGTATTGTACTGTATGTATTGTATTGTACTGTATATATTGTATTATACGGTATGTATTGTATTGTACTGTATGTATTGTATTGTACTGTACTGTATGTAATGTATTGTACTGTTTGTATTGTATTGTACGGTTTGTATTGTATTGTACGGTTTGTATTGTATTGTACGGTATGTATTGTATTGTACGGTATGCATTGTATTGTACCGTATGTATTGTATTGTACCGTATGTATTGTATTGTACCGTATGTATTGTATTGTACCGTATGTATTGCATTGTACTGTATGCATTGCATTGTACTGTATGTATTGCATTGTACTGTATGTATTGTATTGTACTGTATGTATTGTACTGTATGTATTGTACTGTATGTATTGTGTTGTACTGTATGTGTTGTACTGTATGTGTTGTATTGTATTAATTTGTATTGTAGTGTACTGTTTGTATTGTATTGTATTCATTTGCATTGTGTCGTACTGTATGTATCGTATAGTATCGTATGGTATTGTATTGTATCAGATGTACTGTATTGTATTGTGTTGTATTGTACTGTATTGTATTAAATACAATAAGTACAATGCATTTTTTGTAATTTATTGATTTGTATTGTATTGTACGGTATGTATTGCACGGTATGTATTTAATGTATTGTATTGTATTGCATTGTGTTGTACTTTATTGTATATTGTTGTACTGTATTGTACTGTATGTCTGGCATTGTATTGTATTTGTTGTGCTGTATTGCCTTGTACTGTATTGTTTAGTATATATTTATTGCACTGTATTGTATTTTGTTATACTGCATTGTACTGCACTGTATAAGTCTTGTATACCATTTTCAATCACATTAGATTTGTCGGAGTGTGTCACGCTCCGTAAGGGATTGTGGCTAACCCCACCCATGCCCTCCCTAACTAACTTCCCGACAACACCAAACACACAACACCGAAGAAAAGTTCCAGACTTTACTTTTCAAAATCCAAAAACAATCAGACAAATACTTAAACTCTCTTCCACACACACACACACACACACACACACACACACACACACACATACACAACACACACACACACAACACACACACACACACACACACACACACACACACACACACACACACACACACACACACACACACAGATTCAACTTCCAGTCACACTCTAAATTCTATCTACCTCTTCTGCACAGTTCAGAAACCTGAGGAATTTCCCCCTCCCACTTCCCTCAGTCACAACTCAGGTCCCAGCACTATCACCATCACATGCTGAAGTCCCCAAGGAGGGTCACGGGTGGACAGGGCAGCAGGGAGAAAGGAAAAAGGTCGTGGGGAAAAGGTGGATCCAGGGAACAAAGGGACAGAGGGTCAAGGACAAGCCTTTGGCGACTCCTCAGGGCACACCGGGCTGCACCCTCTCCAGGCAGGACTCCACCACTAGAGGCACCCACAGGAACCTGGAACAGGCAATACTTGCCGTTCCTCAGCATAGACCCATGGCTAGCGCTAAGGCAACTAGGGTTATTTCCTTGTGTCTACGACAATTGACAATTTGTCTATTCAGCCAAACTTCATATCTCCACGGAATCATTTACATTTTCCAGTCTAAATGACGTCTGATGTATAATCTATAATTATCTATGTTCAAATGCATTTTACGTTAAAATACTTTTAAAAATATTCTTCCACAAGAGA
This sequence comes from Rapana venosa, assembly GCA_028751875.1. NCBI lineage: Eukaryota > Metazoa > Mollusca > Gastropoda > Neogastropoda > Muricidae > Rapana > Rapana venosa. The sequence continues at coordinate 41,365,509 of CM054157.1, read as the reverse complement.
ATTGTTCTTACAGCAAACTAATAACCACACACAACTGCTTAACATGTAACATAGCACTAAATCCCAAATTAATCAGGACTCCCCCATATCGATTAACCTTAAGAAATACCGAGTGTTCTAAACTCTAGTGAGAACTCTCTCTAGACAAAGCATTAGCATTTAAAAACATATATTAAAGAACGTATCCTATTGTTCACTAAAGGAGAAACCTAAGCCTACCCAGTATATCAAAAACCTAAAAACAGAGGTTACCTCCCTCGAAAACATTCTACATTAATTTATTCAAGAACCAACCATCCAAGCACTGCACTGACACAAGACACTCAACGACGACCATCACAACGGCACAAAGAACCATCACAGAACTCAATCATATCTACAGAACATCCCTCACCTGTCACTTAGAAAGAACAAGGTGCACTCCTGCACCCAGGAAAGACGTTGACAAAACTGACAGCACAGCACAAAGAAGAAGAACGTAGACTGGTCCTCGGGAGCCAGAACCACTCCAAGATGAATGCTCCCCTCTGCTCTCTAAGAAGAGACACAACATCACAGGAAGTACGGTGCACTCCTGCACCTCGAGGAAGACGTTGACAGGACGGACACGACGTAACAACGAAGAACGAAGACCGGGTTCACAGGAGCCTGAACTACTCCAAGTGCTGCTTCCCCCTGCTCTCCAAATAGAGACACAACACCACGCGGCGCCCAACAGTCCAGCTGGAACGGCGACCAGCGAACTTCAGCCAAAGACTGACTCTCCTCCTCCTCTCCTCAAGTCAAGACCTCCTCCTATTTAAAGCTGCTGCTACTCAGCTGATGAACCAAACCCTAACTCACGACCAGGAACTTCATGAGGAGCTAACCTGCATGCCAAATTGCAGAGAAAAGGGAATGTGCATGCCACTAAGCTGGAGTTCACCATGTACATACCAAAAAAAATGCGAATTCGAACACAGAAAGACACCAGGATCCAGAAATACAGAGAAAGACATGGCATTGAGTAATGCTTTCTTTCTTTTCACGGAATTATGCGCAGAATTATGCGAACCGTGACAGAGTGGGGTTAGGGTTGCTCTCCCCTGGGAAGAGTGTGTCGCCACAAGGTCAGCGCCATCTTTTTCTCTTTGTTTTTCTGTTATGCATTAGAATTTTTCTTATTTTCCGTTCCTCGGCTAGAGCTCCGAGGTTCACCAGTGGTGAGAGTTTTGCTATGCGACCGTTGTTTGTTTGTTTGTTTGTTTGTTTGTTTGTTTGTTTGTTTGTTGCTGTTGTCTGTCCCTCGTGAAGGCAGCTGCACTACGACTTTGGGGTGATGTCTAACTCTTCACCTGTGTGCATGCGGGGTTGTTGTTTTTTTAAATTTTGTTATCTGTTCCAACTGGCATGCAATGGCCTACTCTTCTGAAAGGCGCAAAGTGTTTTACCGTGTGCGCCAAAAATATTGTGGTGTGCTCAAACACAGGACCTCAGCTATGATCTCATCTGAAAGTCTTTCTGGGGACTTTCGGTACTGATGTTAACCCCAGAGAAAAATCCCTTCGAAAGGGTGCCTCGCAGCGACTGGAACCCGGGCCTTTCCGATGACAAGCCCAACGCTCTAACCACTAAGCTATCCTATTCCTTGAACGTATATTTGTTTCCCTATGAGGGCAGGTCATTTTCTTCAAAATTTTGCCAGGGACAACTTTCTTGTTGCTGAAAGTTCTCTTACGTGTGCTAAATGGTAAAAATTATTGTACGTATGACCTCTGTTTATCCTTCTCATCTGAAAGACTAGCATCCAGACCACCACTCAAGGACTGATGGATAGGTGAAAATGTTCGGGTTCAAACGGGAGATCAGACAGGGTCTGCGTCGACTTAGTTTCAAGGGAGGTGCGTTACACCATGACCACTGAGCTACCGTAAAAAAAAAATTAAAAACCAATATCGGTGTAAGATTTCTTGTTGTTGCTGATAGATTCGGGGGACGGTGTAGCTCAGTGGTTAGAGCACTCACTTTCCCCCAGCCAACGTAAACAGCGTGGGGGAAGGTAAAGCAGCGAGGGAGAGGAGATGGGCGCCGCCCTCAATATGCTGGCCCTTGAGAAGTGAGGTCTCTAACGCCTCGCTCCCCTACGACCACATAGGTTTATGGGACACTCTTTGCCTTACTGATAGGTTAAGGGCGGGGTAGCTCAGTGGTCAGAGAATTCGCTCTCCATAAGCTAAGGTTAAGCAGCATTTAACGTAGTTAGCAAGTGGATGGGTGACCGATTGCGTGCCTTGGTTTCAGTACAGTCCCCCAGTTCACACAGCTGTAAAATGGTTACCTGCCCTCTTTAGGGTCAGGGAAGGTAAAGCAGCGAGGGAGAGGAGATGGGCGCCGCTCTCAATATGCTGGCCCTGGAGAAGTTGAGGTCTCTGACATTTTCGCTCCCTACGACCGCATAGGTTATGGGACACCTTTACCGTTACTTTTATGTTGTTGCTCCTTTTGTGGTTGTTTTATTTTTGCTGTTGTTATTCTTGTTCTGTTTGTTGTTTTCGTCGAGGTCATTGTTTTTGTCGTTGTTGTTGTAAGCAGCTAAAAAAGAAAGAAACAAACAATAATAAACGAAAAGAGTATAAAGACAGGCCTTGCATTTTGTTTGTGTTCTTTGTGTGTGTGTGTGTGTGTGTGTGTGTCTGTCTGTCTGTCTGTCTGTGTATGTGTGTGTGTGTGTCTGTGTGTGTGTGTGTCTGTCTGTCTGTGTATGTGTGTGTGTGTGTGTGTGTGTGTGTCTGTCTGTGTATGTGTGTGTGTGTGTCTGTCTGTCTGTGTATGTGTGTGTGTGTGTGTGTGTCTGTCTGTCTGTGTATGTGTGTGTGTGTCTGTCTGTCTGTCTATGTGTGTGTGTGTCTATCAGACTGTCTCTCTGTCTGTTTGTGTCCTTGTCTTTGTCTCTGTCTCTGTCTCTATCTATCTGTCTGTCTGTCTGACTGTCTGTCTGTCTGTCTGTCTGTCTCTCTCTCTCTCTCTCTCTCTCTCTCTCTCTCTCTCTCTCTCTCTCTCATCTCTCTCTCTCTCTCTCTCTCTCTCTTAGGGGCAGCAGAAGCAGGTATGCTTCATTTGGCTTCATGCCTTGGTCGTCACGCTGTTTCTCCAACGCTGCTGTTGTCCCCTGTGTGCCAGGCTGGAGGCCGCCCTCCTTGTCCGCCACAGGCAGCACACCCCGCAGTTCTCTCCCTTCCCTCTTGACCACATGGCCACTGCCGACAGCCGCAAAAGAAAGCGAAAGCGTGGAAATGTTTCCAGTGGCAAATAAGACTTTTGTCATGGGAAAATTTTTTTCCGGGGAAAGACGAATTTTTCGGTGGATTTAAAGCGCGCGCACGCACGCACGCGCGCACGCACGCACGCACGCACGCACGCACAGACACACACAAGCATACACATAGACAGACAGACACACACACACACATACACACACACACACACACAAAGAGAGAGAGAGAGACAGTCAGACAGACAGACAGACAGAGAGACAGACACACAGACAGACAGACAGACAGACACAGACATACAGACACACACACCACACACACACACACACATCACACATCACCACACACACACACAAACTACACACACGCACGCACACACCACACACTACACACACACACTACACACACACACACACACACACCACACACACACTACACACACACTACACACACACTACACACTACACACACTACACACACACACCACACACACTACACACACACACTACACACACACACTACACACACACACTACACACACACTACACACACTACACACTACACACTACACACACACTACACACACACACACTACACACATACAGATGCCTGCATGGCTTGTATCCATGTTTGGCGTGTGTTCGGCTTTCTGCTTGTTGATGTTCCCCTGTTTGCTGGCTAAAGCTCCTGTGCCTGTCTCTCTGCAGGAGGTATGTCTGCCCGCTGGCCTCAGCCCACACATTCCCACTTGTCTTCAGAGCAGCCCATTTCATTGTATAAGTAGCATGCTGGGCATGTTCGTGTTCCCCCGTAACCCACCAAAATACTGACATGAATTACAGGGATTTTTTTTTTTTACGTGCGTATTTTGATCTTCTGCATGTGTATGTATATGCACGAAGGGAATGAAAGGCACTGAAGGAGGAATAATAAATTCTGTTTAATCCAAAGGCACTGGCAGGTCTGCACTTGAAGCTCGGGTGGTGGTAGAAGTATCCCACCCATAACTCACCAGACGCTGCTGAGAATAATTTATTTCAAAATGCATTTTTTTGTGTTTGTGTTGTGTTGTATTGTGTTGTATTGTATTATATTGTATAGTATGTATTGTATTTGTTGTATTGCGTTGTATCGTATCGTATCGCATCATGTCGTGTCGTGTCGTATGGCATCGTGTCGTATTGTATTGCTTGTGTATTGTGTTGTATGGCAGTGTATAGCATTGTATTGTATTGTACTGTATGGCATCGCGTCGTATTGTATTGCTTGTGTATTGTGTTGTATGGCAGTGTATAGCATTGTAATGTATTGTACCGTATGGCATCGCGTCGTATTGTATTGCTTGTGTATTGTGTTGTATTGCTTGTGTATTGTGTTGTATGGCAGTGTATGGCAACGTGTGGTGTTGTATTGTTCTGTACTGTATTATCAAACCTACGTTGGTGTTGGATCTCCTACAGCATACAGGCCCGCTTCGGCATGGCCTTTGTGGTTGGCTGTGCGTGTCGATGAAGGAAGCGAACGATTGGTTGATGGCAAAGGAAGAAGTGGGACGTGTTTCCTCTACACTTCTATTTTTGCTCCAGGGGCTAGAGTTTCCAGGTTCACCTATGGTGACATGTCTGCCTATATAACCGTCCCCCCCCTCCCCCTTCTCCACCCCCCTCTCTCTCTCTCTTTAGGTAGCAGCATTTCATTATCGGGGATGGCACGACACAAGTGTGGATGCATACAAAAAAATCTTTTCATTCGTTCCAACCGGCACGAAATGGCCTACTCTTTTGAAAGGCGGAACAGGTTTTTAACGTGTGTGCAAGCTGTTCTGCTTGCATTCACACACAGGGCCTCGGTTTATAGTCTCATCCGAAGAAACATTCTGTTCGATTTTCTTGTCAATCTGGGAAGAAAGGAGGGCAAGGCTGGGGGGAATGGAACCCAGAACCTCAGGGTTGACTTGTTAGGCAGGTGAATGTCTTAACCGTCCTGCCACCTTCCCTCTTTCTCCACAAGGATTTGTGTGAGTTTTCATTTTGCAAGGAAATTATGGTCTCTGTGGTTGGCTGGCTGCTTGGCTGCTTGGTTGGCTGGT
>CM054157.1:41347669-41357669 GCA_028751875.1 Rapana venosa | reverse complement strand
GCACACAGCAGCGGGAGGCAAAGAGCAGGCGGCTGTCCTGGCATCAGACTGTCAGCGACAGCAGTGGCCTGACCAGGGAGTGTGCCGTCTATGGCAGTGTGGCACGACACCATCTTCAGCCAGAGCAGAAGCAAGCAAGGAAGGAAGGAAGGAAAGGGGGATAGGGAGGAAAAGATGGAGAAGGTGGAGTGGGTGGGTGGGGTGCGGGGTGGGGGTGGGGGGTTGATGGTGAGTGGGTGGGTGGGTGGTTGCGGTGGGTGGGTGGGTGGGCCGGTGGTGGTGGTTGGAACAGGAAGGTAAAAGGCAGAGAGATGACCGCCAAAAGAAAAAAAAGCCACAATCAAATTAGGTGAGAGTGGGAGAGAGAGAGAGTGGGGGGGGGGGGGGGGGGGGGGGTGGAGGGAGGGAGAGAGATGACAGAGAGTAACGGCAGACAGACTGACAGACAGACAGACAGACAGACAGACAGACAGACAGACACAGAAGCATCAGACAAAGAAGGACATATGAATACAGGAAAAGGTGTGTTGTTTTTTTTAAAGGTAAAGGTGTCCCATAACCTATAATTATGGTCGTAGGGGAGCGAGGCATCAGAGACCTCAGCTTCTCCAGGGGCCAGCATATTGAAGGCGGCACCCATCTCCTCTCCCTCCCTCGCTGCTTTACCTTCCCTGACCCTAAAGAGAGCAGGTACTCATTTACAGCTGGGTGAACTGGGGTACTGTACTGAAGCCAAGGCACGCAAACGGCCACCCATCCAAGTGGTAACCACGCTCGATGCTGCTTAACAGTGGCTGCGGGAAAGCGAGTGCTCTGACCACTGAGCTATCCCGTCCCCATGAATACAGTAGATATCAGAATGAGCATTTTAAAAGGACATGAGATGTAGTTGTACTGACATTGTACGTAGTGATAACGGTTTAACATAACACATCCACGGTCTACACCTAACGCACCCGCCTAGACAGCAACAGGTCTGGGTTCCAACACCACACTCTGCCCGAAACTTGTGTCCCCTCCACTAGACCCTGAGTTGTGGCCTGGGTGCTAGTCTTTCGGATGAGACGATGAACGGAGGCTACATCTATAATACGTATTTAGCGCGTATGAAAGAACCCACGGCAACAAGAAGGCAGAAAATAGACAAGATGGAGGGTGACAGGAAGAAAAAGAACCAGGCAGAAACAAAGAGAGGGATAGATAAAAAAGGAATCTCTAGCACAGAACTTTAGAAGGTGGGGATGCTGTTTATGGTGACAGGCCCCGGCAACCCCACAGGGGGCGGGGGGGGGGGGGGGGGGGGGGGGGAAGTGATCTTCTTTCTTTCCTCCCTTGGCTAGAGCTCAGAGGTTCCCCAGTGGTGAGATAGACAGGATAGCCTAGCGGTTAGAACAATGCGCTTGCAATCTGACGACCCGGGTTCGATTCCCGTTCAAAGGGATATTTTCCCCTGGAGTTAACATCAGTGCAGACTCCGCTCTCCCCAAAAGCCCTTCGGGTGAGACTATACACCGAGGCCCCGTGTGCGAACGCACGCAGAACATCTTGCGCACACGTTAAATCCTGTTCCGCTTTTCGTAAGAGTAGGCCATTGTGTGCCGGTGGAAACAGATGACAGAATTTACAAAACCGCATACACACGGGGACAGGATGTAAAAAAAGCACATAAGTGCTTATTCCATTATCCTCGATATAAAATAATTTTTTTTCAAATCTAATTAGATTTTTGCGTATGCAACCGGTTCAACCCCCCCCCCCACCCCCCTCCCTCCCCCTTCACCACCCCCATTAGGTAGCCGCATTCCGACCTCGGGGAGGATGGAGTGATGTGAAAGAGAGGGATGGAGTGATGTGAAAGAGAGGGATGGAGTGATGTGAAAGAGAGGGATGGAGTGATGTGAAAGAGAGGGAGGGATGATGTGAAAGAGAGGGAGAGAGTGATGTGAAAGAGAGGGAGAGAGTGATGTGAAAGAGAGGGAGAGAGTGATGTGAAAAGAGAGGGAGAGGTGATGTGAAAGAGAGGGATGTGGGGTGATGTGAAAGAGAGGGAGGAGTGATGTGAAAGAGAGGGAGGGAGTGATGTGAAAGAGAGGGATGGTGTGATGTGAAAGAGAGGGAGGGAGTGATGTGAAAGAGAGGGATGGGAGTGATGTGAAAGAGAGGGAGGGGTGATGTGAAAGAGAGAGGGAGGTGTGATGTGAAAGAGAGGGAGGTGTGATGTGAAAGAGAGGGAGGTGTGATGTGAAAGAGAGGGAGGTGTGATGTGAAAGAGAGGGATGGATGGGTGATGTGAAAGAGGAGGGAGGAGTGATGTGAAAGAGAGGGATGGTGTGATGTGAAAGAGAGGGATGGATGGTGTGATGTGAAAGAGAGGGATGGTGTGATGTGAAAGAGAGGGAGGGAGTGATGTGAAAGAGAGGGAGGGAGTGATGTGAAAGAGAGGAGAGAGTGATGTGAAAGAGAGGGATGGAGTGATGTGAAAGAGAGGGAGGGAGTGATGTGAAAGAGAGGGATGGAGTGATGTGAAAGAGAGGGATGGAGTGATGTGAAAGAGAGGGAGGTGTGATGTGAAAGAGAGGGAGGGAGTGATGTGAAAGAGAGGAGAGGTGTGATGTGAAAGAGAGGGATGGTGTGATGTGAAAGAGAGGGAGGTGTGATGTGAAAGAGAGGGAGGTGTGATGTGAAAGAGAGGGAGGGAGTGATGTGAAAGAGAGGGAGGTGTGATGTGAAAGAGAGGGAGGTGTGATGTGAAAGAGAGGGAGGTGTGATGTGAAAGAGAGGGAGGTGTGATGTGAAAGAGAGGGATGGTGTGATGTGAAAGAGAGGGAGGTGTGATGTGAAAGAGAGGGATGGTGTGATGTGAAAGAGAGGGATGGAGTGATGTGAAAGAGAGGGAGGTGTGATGTGAAAGAGAGGGAGGTGTGATGTGAAAGAGAGGGATGGTGTGATGTGAAAGAGAGGGATGGAGTGATGTGAAAGAGAGGGGGGGGGGGTGATGATGGAAGCAGAATGTTCCAAAGCATACTGCACCAGTACTATAATCCGATTTTGAATAAATCAGTCCTGGGGACAAGGATATAAATCTAGATAATTATATCTCTTGCTTTCTGAAGCTGAAATGTAAATACTTTGTACAACTTATAAGTTCTGGTGAGAACCAAGCGCGTGGTGTTTCCATGCTTTAAAAATGCTTTTGTTAAAAGTAAAAGATATCTTGAGGATGCAAGGTATCCAGCAAAGGATAATCCCATTACATCTTGTTGAGGGAAAAATCCATAGCCTGTTTTGTGCGAGGAGCGTGCGCATGTCCCTAGCATGTGTGTGTGTGTGGTGTGTGTGTGTGTGTGTGTGTTCGTGCGTGCGAGTGTGTGAGTGTGTGAGTGTGTGTGTGTGTGTGTGTGTGTGTGAGCGTGCGTACACGTGCGTGTGAGAGAGAGAGACAGACAGGCAGACAAAGACAGAGCGAGACAGAGGAGAGAGAGAGCTGTGTGTGTGTGTGTGTGTGTGTGTGTGTGTGCGTGCGCGCGCGGGCGCGCTTGCATATACGCCTACAGGCGGGAATGCACACTGAATAATGTTAAAGACGTGATCACTCTCAAAGACAGCATGCACAGATTTTGACCTGTTCTTCTTTGAATTTCAAGTCTGCCTCTCTGTTTTCACCTGTGGTCCAAGTTTTAACCCCCCCCCCCCCCCCGTCCCCTCTCCATTCCCCTCCCCCCCCCCCCCCCCCTACCTTGCCTCCACTCTTATCCAAACCACCTCACCTTACTATACACCTCTCTCTCTCTCTCTCATCTCTCTCTTCTCTTCTCCTCTCTCTCTCTCTCTCTCTCTCTCTCTCTCTCTCTCTCTCTCTCTCTCTCTCTCTCTCTCTCTCTCTCTCTCTCTCTCTCTCTCTCTCTCTCCCTCATCTCTCTCTTCTCTTTCCTCTCTCTCTCTCTCTCTCTCTTCTCTCTCTCTCTCTCTCTCTCTCTTCTCCTTCCTCTCTCTCTCTCTCTCTCTCTCTCTCTCTCTCTCTCTCCCCTCTCTCTCTCTCTCTCTCTCTCTCTCTCTCTCTCCTCTCTCTCTCTCTCTCTCTCTCTCTCTCTCTCTCTCTCTATGTGTGGTCATATTCTTGATGATGAAGTGCATTTCCTGTTTCATTGTCAATCGTATGTTTCCATACGTGAAAACTGTGGTGTTCTCAATCTAGAAGCTTTCCGAAGGCAAGATATTTTTTCTATCTTATCGTCCGATGAGATATTGTGATCAAATCGGTTGCAAAGTTTATTGCTGAAGCACTGAAATTAAGACAATTACAGCTAAGTTCCAATTAGCTTAACATTTGTGACTAAACTAAAGTAACATTTATATTATGTAAACTCCAGCATTTTGTGAAACACATAAAGAAACATTTATAATTACGCTGTAGTCTCCAGCAAGAATATTTTTGAAAATTTCACATACAATGTCAATGGATGGTCTAATATAACATTCTAGAATGTTCTTTTCATTATTTTAGTTATTGCTTATGGTTTTTATTGTTCATCCTTGTTATTACTTTGTGTTCATTTTGAAACTGAGTTTACGTCACAGCTTAAAATCGTATCCGTTCATAAGAGCTCATTTTTGGTTTTTTGGTTTTCGTTTACGTTAAATGCATCATGTGATTTTTCTTGTATTTATTTGTATTTACAAAGAAAGTCGTGTATAACCCCCCTTGTCAATAGGCCACTTTGGGCAATGACAATAAATTGGTCAAAGCGTCTCTCTCTCTCTCTCTCTCTCTCTTCTCTCTCTCTCTCTCTCTCTCTCTCTCTCTTCTCTCTCTCTCTCTCTCTCTCTCTCTCTCTCTCTCTCTCTCTCTCTCTCTCTCTCTCCCTCCCTCTCTATCGCTCTCCCTCATCTCTCTCTCTCTCTCTCTCTCTCTCTCTCTCTCTCTCTCTCTCTCTCTCCTCTTCTCTCCTCTCTCTCCTCTCTCTCTCTCTCAGTCATTTGATACCTCCATGAATCAAACTTCTCTTCACACACACAAATCACACTCACATACACAAATCACACACACACACACACACACACACACACACACACACACACACACACACACACACACACACACACACACACACACACACACACACACACACCCATTGGACATTAAACCTGATACGGGTCTTTGAAACAAAACAAAAAAAATGAATGAAAAAAAAAGGTGAAACAACAACTAAAAAAAAAAAAAAAGGACAGCAAACTAACAACAACAACAACAACAACAAAACAAAATAGAGACAAGAGAAGAAGAAGAAGAAAGTAACTGAAAGACAAAGAGTAGAAAAAAAGAAGAAAAAAAAGAAACAGGAGAGAAAGAGAGGGAGAACACTAGGTTTCGTGAGAGTGTGAGATTAGCGCGGTGTCCTCCTCCTCCACCTCCACCCTCACCTCCCAGCCTCCCCTTCTCCACTATGCTGGCGGCAGAGAAGGCCACAGCAGCCATCTTGCCACATCAAAGGGAGCCTACTCTCTCGTGCTGCTAGCTTTGGCAGCCGACATGGCAGCCACTTCCGGCAAGGTAACGTTTCAAACATGAGCACGGGAGAGGTAACCAGAGATACTGCAACTTGAAAAGAAAATGTCCACACACACACACACACACACACCACACGACCAAAAAAAGAAAGAAAAAAAGAAAGAAAAAGAAACAAAAGCTTGAGGGTTTGTGTGTGAAAGACAGGGAAGAGAATTTTAAAAAAACAACACACAAAGACAAAGAGAGTAAAGCAGCGAAGAGAGAGAGAGAGAGAGAGAGAGAGAGAGAGACAGAAGACAGACAGACAGAGAGAGACAGACAGACAGACAGAGAGAGAGAGACGACAGACAGACAGACAGAGAAGACAGAGAGAGAAGAAGAAGAAGTGATGTAAAATAAAATGATGGCAAACCCAAGACAAAGAGAGAGCGAGAGAGACAATCAGACATACAGACAGAGAGACAGAGACAGAGAGAGACAGAGAGAGAGAGAGAGAGAGAGAGAGAGAGAGAGAGAGAGAGAGAGAGAGAGAGAGAGAGAGAGAAGAGGAGAGGGGGGAAAGAAGAGAGAGAAATTTGCACACAGAGAGAAGGTATTGAAATAATTTAATTAAAGTTGTTTATAGTACAATCGACCGCGAAGGCCGTATTGGGGTTAATGGAAGGGGAGAGAACTAGGGGAAAGACCAGGAAGGGAAAAAAAAGAAGGGGGATTTATCAAAGAAAAGGAAGTCACTGATGACTTGAAAACTGTGCTTGTTAATGTTTCGTTTTCTGATTCTTCTTTTTTTCTTTAGTCTTCTTCTTCTTTTCTTCTTCTTCTTCTTCTTCTTCTTCTTCTTCTTCTTCTTCTTCTTCTTCTTCTTCTTCTTCTTCTTCTTCTTTTCCTCCTCCCCCCCCCTCCTCCTTCTCCACCTCCTAGTAGTAGTAATAGCAGCAGCAGCAGCAGCAGCAGCAGCAGCAGCAGCAGTAGTAGTAGTAGTAGTAGTAGTAGTAGTAGTAGTAGTAGTAGTAGTAGTAGTAGCAGTAGTAGTAGCAGCAGCAGCATTAGTAGTAGTCGTCGTCGTCGTCGTCGTCGTCGTCGTCCGTCGTCGTAGTAGTAGTAGTAGTAGTAGAAGAAGAAGAGAGAAGAAGGAGAAGAAGAAGAAAGAGAAGAAGAAGAAGAAGAAGAAGAAGAAGAAGAAAGAAGAGAAAGAAGAAGAAGAAGAAGAAGAAGAAGAAGAAGAAGAAGAAGAAGAAGAAGAAGAAGAAGAAGAAGATAAATCCTTGGTGCAGAAGAGTATGGCAGATCTCCTCGAGGAATGGCTCCGCCACTAAGTGACCTTGTCCTTGCTGCAGTCGCACTGGGTCATGTCTGTTGTTGTTGACCCTCATGACCTCCGTCTTCCCGATGTTGATTTGGAGGCCAGTCTTTTCAGCTTCTTCTGCAACACAACAAAGCTTCTCTTGTGCGTCTTGTTGCCTGTGGGAGAGAAGCCTGATGTCATCTGCGAAGTCCAGGTCTTCCAGCTGCTTCATGAGGGTCCACTGTATGCTGGTTCTCCTGCCTGCTGTGGCTTGCCGCATTATCCAGTCAACCACCAACAGGAAGATGGTTGGCGACAACAGACAGCCCTGACGAACACCAGTCTGTACGGAGAAGGCTTCCGTCAGTTTCCCTTCGTGGATGACTTGACAGGTGGCATCTTCATATAGCTGCCGGATGATGGTGATGAACTTTGGTGGAAAGCCATAGTGATGTGTCAGTCTCCAGATGACATCTCTGTCGACGCTGTCTGTCGAATGCCTTCTGAAAGTCAACAAAGACTGAATATAGGGGGGTCTGCCACTCCAGGGACTGCTCAATGATGATGATGATGCGCATTGTGGCGATTTGATCTGTGCATGATCTGTCTTGCCTAAAGCCTGCCTGTTCATCCCGAAGTGTCTTGTCCAGTGCTGTCTTCAGTCTGTCTAGCATGATCCTTGTCAGCACTTTCCCTGGGATGGACAGTAGCATGATTCCTCTCCAGTTGTTGCAGGAGGACAGGTCCCTTTCTTTGGCAGCTTTACGAGGAGGCCTTTCTTCCAGTCTTCTGGTCACACTCTCATGCTCGCAGCTCTTGTGTAGGAGTGGATGTAGCCTAGCATGTCAGCTGAAGTTTGGATGTCTGCCTTCAGTGCTTCAGGCGCTATACCGTCAGGGCCTGCTGCTTTGCCTGACTGGAGTGACTTGGTGGCTTTGGTGATCTCAGTCTTGGTGGGGAAGGGGGGGGGGGGGCAGTGTTGATGCCAAGGATTTCAGCAGGTGGGGGCATGTAATGTCTGGCGGCATGGGTGGTGCAGGTCTGTGGAGTGTTTCTTTGAAGTGCTCTGCTGCCCATCTCGCTCTCTGCTCCTCCTCACCTGGAATGGTATTGCCAGTCTCGTCTCTGACAGGGCAGCTAGGTTTGCTGTGTTTTTTTCCACAGAGGGTTCTCGTGATCTCGCACAATCTCTCCATGTTTCTTTGGCCCGCTGCAGTCTCTGCTTCCTGAGTCAGTGCAGTTTCTCTTCTTGTCTTTTCCTGCACTTCTCTTCCCTGCCCGGGTTTGCTTTGTCCCAGTAGCGTGCTTGCAGTTCCTGCTTCTCTTCTGGGTTGGTCTGGTCACAATCTAAGAGGACGATGTCAATATGTTCGCTGTAGCATCGCGTGTCAACTGCTTCAGCGGTTTCTTCTCTGCAAGTTTTCTGTCAACTAAATGTCAAGGATTCGCAGTAGTTTCAGTTTTGACTTCAGTGTCCTGATTTCATCTTGCCCCTCGACTTCAGTCCCGTGGGTCCCTGTGATCGTGTGTTTGAGTCTTGACTGTGGCAGTTGAATGAAGGGTGGGGAGCTTACGATCAGTGGTCGGAGCACTCGCTTTGCTCCAGCCAAGTTAAGCAGTATCGAGTGTGGTTATCGAGTGGATGGGTGACCATTTGCGCGCTTTGGCTTCAGTGCAGTCCCCCAGCTCATCCAGCTGTAAACGGGTATCTGTTCTCTTCGGGGTCAGGGAAGGTAAAGCAGCGAGGGAGAGGGAGATGGGCGCCGCTCTCATATGCTGGCCCCTGGAGAAGTTGTGGTGTCTGATGCCTTGCTCACCTACGACCACATAGGTTATGGGACACATTAACCCATTTGTTTAAGGTCAACTTCAAGTGCAGACCTGCCAGTGCCTGAAATCCCTTTGTTCTGTATATATACACATGCACAAGACCAATGTGTATATATACACATGCACAAGACCAATGTGTATATATACACATGCACAAGACCAATGTGTATATATACACATGCACAAGACCAATGTGTATATATACATGCACAAGACCAATGTGCACCACTCGTCCATTCATGTCCAGCAAGTGGGTTACAGAAACACAAACAATGCCACACACATCCCCGCATCAAAATCGCTACACACTTCATGCGGCAACAACGCGCTACGCCAAAACTCACACACTGAACCATCCAAGCTTTCCCAGGAAAAAACTACATAACCAGAAAAAAACAATCACACACACAACACACCATACCAAACCATAACACAACACAAACAACACACACACAACACAAAACACCATAACCACAACACACAACCATCCACACACACCCAACATACACACCAACCACACCCAAACACCAACCAACCACCCAACCACACACACACCCACACACCACACACAACCACACAACACACATACCACACCACACACCAACCACACAACACACACACCATACCCCACACAACACAACACACCAAACCACACAACACACACACACAACACACAACACACCACACAACACACACACACACAACACAACCAACCACACACACAACAACACACAAACACACACAACCAACACAACCATACAACACACACCACCACAAACACACCCAAAACACACAACACACACACAACACATACCACAACACACACACCAACACCACACAACACAACACACACCATACCACAACACACACAACACAACACACAACACAACACAACACAACACACACACACACACACACACCATACACACAAACACAACACACACCATACCACAACACACAACACACAAATACACAACACACACACACACAACACACAACACACAACACAACACACACAACACACACAAACCAACACACCATACCATACAACCACACAACACAACACAACACAACACAACAACACCACACACAACACAACACACACACACACACAATACAACACACCACCAACCCTAACCACCAACACAACACAACAACACACACAACATACCCAACATACAACCACACACATACCATACACAACACACACACACAACACAACACACACACACAATCACACACATACACACACAACACACACACACACAACACACACACACTATACCACAACACACACCACACCAAAACACACAACACACACACACACACACACACACACACACACACACACACACACAACACACACACACACTACC
>CM054157.1:41342669-41345169 GCA_028751875.1 Rapana venosa | reverse complement strand
TTATTTGTCTTGGTTTTTTAATTTTTTTTTTTTCTGTTTTGGTTGGTGTTTTGTTTTTTGTTGTTGTCGAAGTCGGTGGTCTTCCTGTTTCGCCCCCCCCCCTCCCCCCTCTCCCTCTCCCCCCTCCCTTTTCCCCCCTTTCTCTGTCCCCACCATACGCTTTTGGCTTACCTACCGCCCCCACCCCCACCCCCCCCTTCCTCACCCTGTCCCCACCCCCCCCTTTCTTTCCCCCCCCTCCCTACCCCCCCCCCCCCCCTCCTTTTGGCTTGTCCTCTCCACCCCCCCTCCCCCCCCCCCCCCCCCCCTCCCCCCCCCCCCCCCCCCCCCTACTAGCTGTCTCTCTCCTGTCGCTGTCGGCTGTCGCCGCTGGAGGTCCCACGACTTGTGTTTCGCCGCCCGCTAGATGTCGCCTTGATAGGTCACGTGGCGCGCCATGTCCCGTGAAGGGTGTCGCGCAGGAATACCTTCCCCCTCCTCCCTCTCTTTCTCTTCTCCTTTTCTTTTCCTTTAATGTAGAGGGTTTAGGGAAAGAGAGAGAGGGACGGAGAGAGAGAGAGAGAGAGAGAGAGAGAGAGAGAGAGAAGAGAGAGAGAGAGAGAGAGAGAGATTGGGACGACAGAGAGAAAGGTATTATTTTCTGAAGGCAATAGAATAAGTCTAAGACTTTTTTTTACAGAGAGAGAGGTTTTCTGAGGGTAATAGTATAAGTCCAGGACTTCTTTTACACACACACACACACACAACTCTGAACTCTGAACAAAATATAAGTCTTATCGTATAAGTCCAGGACTTCTTTTACACACACACACACACACACAACTCTGAACTCGAACAATATAAGTCTTATCGTATAAGTCAGACTTCTTTTACACACACACACACACACAACTCTGAACTCTGAACAAAATATAAGTCTTATCGTATAAGTCCAGGACTTCTTTTACACACACACACACACACACACAAACTCTGAACTCTGAACAAAATATAAGTCTTATCGTATAAGTCCAGGACTTCTTTTACACACACACACACACACACAAACTCTGAACTCTGAACAAAATATAAGTCTTATCGTATAAGTCCAGGACTTCTTTTACACACACACACACACAACTCTGAACTCTGAACAAAATATAAGTCTTATCGTATAAGTCCAGGACTTCTTTTACACACACACACACACCACACACACACACACAACTCTGAACTCTGAACAAAATATAAGTCTTATCGTATAAGTCCAAGACTTCTTTTACAGAGAGAGAGAGACAATTGACAATTGACAAAATTTATTGCTATTTAGCAATCAAGCCATATAGCGCTGCGGTGCGGTAACAAACGATATCGAACGCAACGCGATTACAATTACAATGACATGGAAACCATGGCAGTAGTGGTATGTAAGTCCAAGACGTTTTTCTTCGAGAGGTAGACAGACAGACAGACAGACAGACTGGGACAGAGAGAGTAATTTATTGTGGTCAGCTTTTCAGCCCATTCCCAAGGGGGCGGTGGGAAGAGGAATGGGCACCAAAACACCCTGCATTATTACTTCAGAATTTTTTTTTAAAAATCATAACAGTCCAAATAATCATCATGACATGGATGCCACATCATGGTTGAACAGCTGTAACAAAGACAAATCTTGTAATCTATGATGGCTGTTCGGTGTTTTTTTTTTTTTTACTAGCACAGAGAGTGAGAGAGAGAGAGAGAGAGAGAGAGAGAGAGAGAGAGAGAGAGAGAGAGAGAGAGAGAGAGAGAGAGAGAACTCGAATTTTTTCGAACTCGAATTTTTTATTGAGGGTATATGGATAAGCCAGTGGCTTCTTTACACCAGGCCCTCGTCAAGAGGAGAAAAAAAAAAGAACAAATAAGAAAACATTCAATTCAAATAAAAGATAGTACAGACTCCTAAATAACTAAATAAATGCATAATGCTATTCAAACAAAGATTTGGTACATATTGTCAAGCACATGTCTATTCTTATCATTCTAAAGCATATTGACACACTACACAGACACAAACCCATAGTCAGCCGAGCAAAAACCACTTTGCAACAATCATCAAAATTCCGAATCAATGGCCAAAAAGAGAAAGAAAGAAAAAGCGGTCCAACCACAAACACCATCATCACAGATTCGCAAAGCCACAAACATACCACTCCAGCAAAAAGCTCCAAGATTTCCTACCTTATCAAAACACAGGAGTGTGTGAACGTGCGCGCGCGCGCGCGCGCGCGCGCGAGAGAGAGAGAGAGAGAGAGAGAGAGAGAGAGAGAGAGAGAGAGGGAGGGAGAGAGAGAGAGAGAGATGCACAAAATCTTCAAAATGCTCATGCAAGCTGCACTCACGCACACGCACGCACACATACAACTTTCGTGCAGGCACACACACGCACACGCGCGCACGCACGAACGCACACACACATACACACACCCACACACACAAACTTTCATGAAGATATATACCACACACACACACACACAACATC
>CM054157.1:41330169-41337669 GCA_028751875.1 Rapana venosa | reverse complement strand
AACACACAAAGTTCTCACAAACATTTCAGTGTTTAAACCTTAAGCGCACCAGCAAAGTGAATAAGACAGCGAGCTCTCCCGTGGCCTGTCAGTATAAATGGCATTCCCGCCTTCTGAAATTCTGTACTAGAAACTCCCTCTTTTCTATCCCTCTCTTTGTTTCTGCCTTCGTCCTTTTCCTCCCGTCACCTCCTTCTTGTCTGTGTTCTGTCTAAGTTGTCCATTCCCTGCCTTACTTTTCCAGAAAAGACTGGACAATACTTAAATTCTCTCCCATTCTGAAGTCGGATGTGCAGGGCCTGACTTGTCAGGCGCTTAACGGCAGCGCAACGCATTTTCGCTGATATGACCGACAACAATCCTAGCTGTCTGAGTGTTCGAAGGAGAACAACAAAAGCAAGAACAAGAACAAGATAGCTGAGAAGAAGAAGAAGAAGAGAAGAAGAAGAAGAAGAAGAAGAAGAAGAAGAAGAAGAAGAAAACGACCTTGCAATGATCTGAAAGTCACCGGTTACGGATTCGAACATAAGCGGCACCTGGGATACTAGGTCTGGATATTTTTCTTGCAATATTCAAAGTCATATGATGTGCCAACTTGTCCATGTTTTAATCGTTTGTTGTGAGTACGTGCATACAAAAGATCACAGCTGCATATCAACCATTTCGTTGGTCATGTATGTGTTCAGTGGGTTACATATTAAGAATATTCACAAGACCTAACCGGAATACTGGGATATACAGTAAATCTCTTAGTCCTCATGGCTAAGTACATAATATGAAATGTTCCACGAGGGCTAGCCCTCTTTCCAGGACAATCTAAAACGAATTTGACATCTCCACAAAGAGGACCGATAAAGGGTACACCACGGCAGCAGCAGCAGCAGCAGCAGCAGCAGCAGCAGGGTTCCTGCTCCCTCACAGCCTGTTATCACACTCTGCATCCCTGCAAGCTCTTGACCCCACCAACGTGCCGGCCCATATTCTGTCCATAAATCGCACACGCTGGCAAACAAACGCTGTGATGCAGAGCCCCTGCCCCCGCCTGTGAGATAAAGTGCACACATCAGGACCCGGGCGACGGGTGGACCAGGGAAAGTTTACCTGTCACCCATTTCCTCGCCACTCTGTTTGTACCTGTCGGCCTCAGGTGGCGAGCCAGACCGTTCGTCGCAGCTGGCCTGTCGCTGCATTGTTTGTCGCCTAATTAATTATCCCACCGGCTTGATTACCTCTCGCAGGCGGCCGATTTACCGCCATATTTGTCATGTTCCGCAGCGATGGAGTACCCGCACTTCTTCTCCACCAATCAGCAAGCGGGAAATCCTCTTGCTGCGGGGCTGGCGTCGGGCAGAATGGCGCCATGTTGGTGGAGTGGTGTGCGAAGCTTAGCGCACGATCAAACACAGCGCCCCGCTGCCCGGCCTGGCCTGCCACGAGGCATGAGTGGACACAGCGTATCGATGACCCCGGGAATCGATCAGGTAGCCAGCCAGGTGAGATAGCAGGCGCCTGCAAGTGCCAGGCCTGCCTGGCTGGACAAACAGGAGAGTATGCGGCAGAGTGGCTGAGTTTGCTTTGGTGGGGGAGTGGTTGAAGGCTGGTATCTCTCCGTGTCTCTTGTGGTAATGTCAATGTTGGTAGTGTGATAAATCGTGAGGAAGGACAACACAAAGCTGCTGAAAGGAAAGGTAGGACGCGTTATGTGGAACATGTTGATGGTATATTTTCTTACTAGAAGTTTTAGAGGATGGAAAAAGAAGAAAAAATCTAACATTTTATGGTTTTGGTCATTTTGTTATCGCTGTTTTCTTTTCAATTCGAAAAATTACTCTAAATGAGTGAATTATTGACTCAAAAAGTGATCATTTGAATTTGCAACAACCGAAAATAGTTTTTAAAAATCTTCATGGCAAAAATACAGCCATGGAATAAAAAAAAAAGAAAGAAAGACACACTCATGATGAGCCCTACTTCCCCCCTCCCACACACACCTAACAAAAACACCAAAAGATGGTAATCAAAGATAGGTAAAATAAGACACTAAAATAATAACGACTTTCCACCATCATCTTTAACAGCAACGACACACAATCACCAGTCACACCGAAAACAATATTTCAAAAACCTAAAATGAAATAAAATACAGAGTGTAGGAAGCAAGTGTGTGACACAAGCCGAGACCTTGATGCAGAGCAGGACACAGCAGTGAAGCAACAGCCTCACCCAGTGCGTGTGTCTTCTTCCTGGAAAACTCTTCACAGCCCTCAGGTCCACAGTGGATCGTGGTCTACAGGTGACCTTCCTGGAAAACCTCTTCACAGCCCTCAGGTCCACAGTGGATCGTGGTCTACAGGTGACCTTCCTTCCTGGAAACCTCTTCACAGCCCTCAGGTCCACAGTGCATCGTGGTCTCCAGGTGACCTTCCTGCCTAGAAAACGGAAAGTCCGGGTGGGAAGTGTGCGGTGGTTTGATCCCCGTTTGAGCAGAAAACTTTTCCCCCATGAGAAGTGGTCTTCTTGCTAGTCTTTCGGATGAGACGGTAAACCGAGACCCCTGGTGTTACATAAAACTATTCAGCGCACGTAAAAGAACCCACGGCAACAAGAGAGTTGTCCCTGGCAAAATTATGTACAAAAAAGCCACTTTGAGAGGGAAACAATCAGGGTTGCAGACAGGAAAAGAAATATTGATAGATGGCGCTGCTTTTGTGGCGACGCGCTCACCCCGTGGAGAGCAGCCCGAATCCTACGCAGAGAAATCTGCCGTGGCTTAAAATGGTAAAGAGAAAGTGGGGATGAAACAAGGCAGTGGTTAGAACGCTGCAGGCACAGTATGGAGCAAAGCCGAAAGCTGGGGTTCAAATCACCACCGCTAAGATGACTGCCCACTTTAGAGCTGTTGGCGTCTTTGTTTCTTTTCCCGAGTTAAAATTAACTCTAATTGTTCTTACCCTGCGACTGGCCAAGATTGACCCTCAAGGAACAGTGCAAGGAGGGAGACGAAGACGAGGCAGTCAGAGAACACGATGGGAAGACAACATCAGAGAGTGGACTGGTAGCCTGGAGTGGAACGGTTTGCTACGGAAAGCTAGAAACTGCGAGGACAGGAGGAAGCTGATTCCAAAATCTTCAGTAATGCCCCAACTGTGTGCAAGACTACGAGATAAGAGCAGAGCAGAGCAGAGCAAGCAGAGCAGAGCGCAGAGAGAGAGAGAGAGAGAGAGAGAGAGAGAGAGACAGAGAGACAGAGAGAGACAGAGAGAGACAGAGAGAGACAGAGAGAGACAGAGAGAGAAGGAGGGAGGGAGGGAAGAGAGAGAGAGTGTGTGTGTGTGTTCTTCAGATGAGACTATAAATCAAGGAAGTTTCGTATATCCAACAGTTTTTTGGGTTGTTTTTTTTTAACATTTGACTATTGCAATTTTATTTCGTAGATTTGGTCTGCAGCGTACCATGTTTGTAATATCTGTTTGAACTATTGATTATTCGTCATTGGTTGTATGACTGTGTAAGATTAGGTTGAATGCATGCGCTTTGATTTGTCTTTGCAAGATATAGCGCTATATAAGTTCCATTTGTTATTATTATTATTATTATTATTATTATTATTATTATCATATCCAAACGCATACGAAACATCTTACAGACACATTTAATAATAATAATAATAATGCATGGAATTTATATATTTATACATTTAACACTTAATCGTCTGAAGGTGAAGAGTAGGCCAGCTATGGGCGTCAGTATGGACATCACGAACATACCCAGCATGCAATCACTAACCAGGAGAGGGATGGGCTTCACCAGGTTTGATTTGCTCAGACACGTTGCATGAAGGTTTGTAGTACCCCGCCTCAACCGTATTTGTATTTGTGTCCCTGTCAGAATGGCTTTTTTCTACAGGATTTTGTCAGGGACAACTCTCTTGTTAAAATAGGTTCTTTTACGTGCTCTAACTAATTTTGTGTAACACACGGGACCTCGGCTTATCGTCTCATCCGAAAGACTAGTACCCAGACCACTACTCATGGTCTAATGGATGGGAGGAAAAGTTTTGGGCCCAAACGGGATTCGAATCACCGCACACTTCCGACCTGGACTTTTACAGGCGCATTACCTCTAGACCACCAATCCACCAAGGCCTTAAAAAAAAGAAAAGAAAAGAAAAGAGAAAGAGAGAGAGAGAGAGAGAGAGAGAGAGAGAGAGAGAAGAGAGAGAAAGAGAGAGAGAGAGAGAAGAGAGAAGAGAGAGAGAGAGAGAGAGAGAAAAGAGAGAGAGATGCAGTGGTATCAAGCAGTTCTGTGGGAACATCTTTGCCTGCATGGTTCAATACACTTGACAGATTAAAACACAAATGAAACTGAATTCTTCAGCTCTGTGGCTTTTTGGCAGAAAACAGAAGGGATTGTTGGGCTAACTCCTTTGCAGTAGATATATGGCTGGTATAATTATTATATTGGTGGAGCAGTGGTGTAGAAATTACACACCCGAGATATTGGGGTTCTTCTTCTTTCTTGTTGTTGTTGTTGTTGTTGTTGTTGTTGTTGTTGTTCTTCTTCTTTCTTCTTCTTCTTCTTCTTCTTCTTCTTCTTCTTCTCTCTTCTTCTTCTTCTTTCTTCTTCTTCTTCTTCTTCTTCTTCTTCTTCTTTTCTTCTGTTCTTCTTCTTCTTGTTCTTCTTCTTCTTCTTTCTTCTTTCTCCCTCTCTCTTCTTCTTCTTGTTCTCCCTTCTCTTCTTCTTCTTCTTCTTCTTCTTCTTCTTCTTCTTCTTCTTCTCTTCTTCTTCTTCTTCTTTTCTTCTTCTTCTCTTCTTCTTCTTCTTCTTCTTCTTCTTCTTCTTCTTCTTCTTCTTCTTCTCTTCTTTCTTGTTCTTCTTTTCTTCTTCTTCTTCTTCTTCTTCTTCTTCTTCTTCCTTCTTCCTTCTTCTTCTTTTCTTCTTCTTCTTTTCTTCTTCTTCTTTCTTCTTCTTTCTTGTTCTTCTTCTTCTTCTTCTTCTTCTTCTCTTTCTTCTTCTTCTCTTCTTACCTCTAGCACACTACTATTTTCTGTCAGACGAGCGAAGATGCGCTGCACTGGTTGTGGTTCAATTCTCTCCTGAATCCAAAACTTTCCCCCATCCAGTAAGACCACAAGTGATAGTCTAGGTACTAGTCTGTCAGATGAGTTGATGAACTGAGGTCCCATGTGCAGCTTTTATATATCACATGTAAAAGATCTCGATGACAACAAAAGTGACCTCAGGCAAAATTTTGTAGAAAGAAGCCAGTCCAATTGGGAAACATATTATACATGCGGAGAAGGTTGTTTGGGTTTTGTTTTATTTTTAATGTGGCGTTGCTATTGTGGCGACGCGTTCTTTATGAAAACAGCCCAAAGTCGACAAGGATTATGAAAAAAGCTCAGAGTTGACAGGGAGCACTAATTTTTGCCATGATTGAAAATGTATGCAAATATAATTACATTGTTACAGAGCGTAATCTTGTTCAGGGAACAAACTAGCACGCTGCCACGTAAAATCATTCAACATATCCATGCCCAAGCACACACCAAAACAAAGTAAAGAAGGAAATCAACACAAAGACTATGCAATGGAGAAGAAGGAGGAGTTTGCGTGACGTGGACATGATGTCGTATTAAGAACGAAGGTGAGTGTTGAGGCCTCAGTTGGGCTCAGACCGAAAGTTGTGTCAATTAATGGATGTATACGAAGTGGCAAGGTCTACATTAAGATATGTTTATGCTTTGCAAAGACCTTCAATCTCTTGGGTTAGGGGTGAACTCCGCAGTCACGCCTCCACACCTCGTTGATGGAGACACTACAGGGGGCAGGTGGGCACAGCATCAAGCTGGGCACAGGCGTGGACAGGCAGAATGATACCAAAACCAGTTCTCGGCATCCTCCACTCAAGAGGGGTCATGGGATAGACTGGTCCTGAAGGCCTGAACTGCTCTGAAGTGGGAATGTGTTGGCTGAGGCTAGCAGGCAGACCTCCCGAAGCGTAGAAGAGCAGATACTATGGAACCCTAACCACCACCCCCCGAAATGCATTTGAATATTGTGTTGAGGTTGTCTCAACTCTTGGTCAAATGCTATCATAACGACCTATATTCTCCATTAAAGGGGAAAATCCTTTGAAATTGCAATTTGGGTATCTATATGGCACAAGGTATTTGAAAACTGTCCTACACCCAAACTTCTAATCCAGTATATTCATGGTCTCCCAAGGATTCCCAGCATGATGGTCAGATGCAAGACATAATCATTCTAGGTGACCCTTACGGGCTTCAACTGGGAGGGGATGCTCAACAACAACAACAACAGCAACAACAACAACAACAACAACAACATCGTGAACCAGAGTTCATTTAATACATTGTAAGTAAAAGTTTGTGGAATATGGCGGCCAGAAGATTATCCAAAACTGAAACACATGGGTCAGAGGTGAAAGAAGAGTGACAGTCATCAGTGGACTTTTTCAATCTGGACATTTATCTGTGGGCACATAGTTTGCCACTGACCAGAACGGTGCTGTTTGGCATCCTTGATTTTATTTGTACCACATTTACTTCAAAGTAAATGACAGGTAACACATCTGCTTTAGGGAGGTGGAGCCACGAACCTCACCATCTCACATCCCTCACAAAGCATTGAATCCCCCCTGCCCAAAAGAGGCAGAGAGGTTGTCTGTCCACTCTGCTCTCATAAGCTCTTGATGACAGTGATGGATGACTGGCACGTTTGTGTGCACTCCTGCTCAGGGCCGGCTATCAGGCTGGGGCTCAGACCCATCATCTTTAACGGCCAGGTTTGCCCTCCTCCTCCTCCCCCACTGCCGCCCTGTGCATCACTCAGCCTATACCGTGACCTGGGCGCGTGCTGCAGGCTGCACGAGCAGTGTGCCGGGATGGGCGGATTTGCATTCGGCACTTCTCCTGTCGTGTTCCGTTTCTGACGGCCTTGTGATGGCGATAGGTGATGACGACGCTATAGGGTCATTCGTGGGTCAAAAGCGTGAATTATGGTTTGGATAAGAGAGAGAGAGAGAGAGAGAGAGAGTAGAGTAGGTGTGTGTGTGTGTGCGTGTGTGTGTGTGTGTTCGTGTGTGTGTGTGTGTGGGGGTGTTGTTGTGTGAGTGTGTGTGTGTGTGTGGTGTGTGTGTGGTGCGTGTGTGTTGTGTGTGTGTGTGTGTGTTGTGTGTGTGTGTGTGAGTGTGTGTTCCTGATGAAAGATGACAGTGTACACCAAAGTACACCTCGTCTTGATTCAAAATTTGTCGTTTTGTGCTGTAATAAGCCTACTGTTTGCTGACAGCCTGCTGGACAAAGACATATTTCTTTACCGTGCAATAACTCATTTTTTTCTGTTCTGAAAACATTAATTGCGAGCCACGCAGACTCTGAATCATAATCATATTTTCCCCATACAATTTCAACTCGTGTCAGATTATGAAAAACAAAAACTTTTCTGGTTGAACATAAATTCTTCTTAGGAATATTT
>CM054157.1:41190569-41328069 GCA_028751875.1 Rapana venosa | reverse complement strand
GGGAGGGGGGAGTGTGTGTGTGTGTGTGTGTGTGTGTGTGTGTGTGTGTGTGTGTGTGTGTGTGTGTGTGTGTGAAAGATAATGCTTTTTGTTTGTAAACAAACAAAACAAAAACGACATAGAAAAAAATACTGAATATAATTCTCAACAGCACATCATTGTCAACACTCTTTTTCATTATACTCGTACAGATTAACACATATTATTGTTATGATAGATATATTTCTTATAACTATAGTGTAATAAAAAAAAAAAAGAAGAAGAAGAAGAAGAAAAGAAAAGAAAAAAAAGAAAGAAAAAAGTTTTCACTTTGGTAAACTCACTTATTCAACAACAATGAAAATTTGAAAGGGGGAAGGGGGGGGGGGTGGGAGGGGAGAGAGAGAGGAGAGAGAGAGAGGAGAGAGGAGAGAGAAGAGAGAGAGAGAGAGAGAAGAAATGACAATGACAATGACAATGACAATGACAAATTCTTATTATTTCGAGGATAATGAATAAGCACACATGTGCTTTTTTACATCCAGTCCCGCCCGTAGGGATACATCTTAATAATAATAACCCAATACTTATAGTCTCACAATAAAAACAAGGGGAAATAACCCTTTTCAAAACAGCTCCCCCACAACAACCGCCCCCCCCCCCCCCCCCCCCCCCCCCCCCCCCCCCCCCCCCCCCCCCCGCAAAGCAAACAAATAAAAGAAAACCCCTAAAAAACCCCCCCCCACCCCACCCCCCCAAAAAAAACCCAAACCAAAAAAAACAAAACCAAAAAAAAAGAGAAAAAAAAAACCAAAACCCAAAAAAAGAAAAAAAAAAAGAAAAAACAGACAAACAAAAAACAACAAGAAACAACAGAGCCAAGAAAAAAAACACAACCCAAAAATTAAAAAGTCATAAAAGGAAAAAACATTTACACATTGTCAAATGGTACTTTACTTTTTAAAAAACATAAACTATAAAATATTGAAATAGGGGCCAATTTTTATTAAAAAAATTAAGTAAAAGAGGCAAGTCAATAAAAAAAATTTTTTTAAAATATAAAAAAAAAAACCTTTTCAGGAATTTCAATATAAAATATAAGCAAGACGATAAAAGGTGAGAGGGAAAAGACAGAGAGACAAAGGGGGGGTTTTTTGGTTTT
Source organism: Rapana venosa (assembly GCA_028751875.1). Classification (NCBI taxonomy): domain Eukaryota; kingdom Metazoa; phylum Mollusca; class Gastropoda; order Neogastropoda; family Muricidae; genus Rapana; species Rapana venosa. Next base: position 41,326,928 of record CM054157.1, on the reverse strand, counting down.
TGGTTTGTGTGTGTGTGTGTGTGTGTTTTCAAAAGATAAATATCCCAAAATATAAAAACCCAAAAAAGAAAAGCGGGTCCCTCAACACTCCCTTTTTGATTATAATCGTTTCAATTTTAAAAAGTCATTATAATGAAAAAAAATTCAATACCCAATTTCATTCACACAATAAAAAACAAAAAAACAAAACAAGGAAGGGAAAACTAAACCCCAAAAACAGTCTTTTAAGGAAGAATTTGGTGAGTGAAGGGAAAATGAGTAAATTTAGTGAGGGGTGGTTTTTGTGTTGGGGGGGGGGGGGGGGGGGGGGATTTTTCGGGATTTTTAAAATAAAAATAAAAAATACTCACAGAGCACAAAAGATCAACACCAAAAACTTTTTTAAATTTTAATCATAAAAAATTGAAAGTCATGATAAAAAAAAATAAGTGGGAATACCCAACACCACAAAAAAATAAAAAAAGGGGGGGGGGGGGCCAATAAAGTCATAAAAGAACATCTACACATTGTAAGTAATAAGACAAAGTTTTTTTTTTTCAGGTAATAATAAGCCTATTTTTTTTACATCGGGTCCCCCCCAGGGTTACTTTTAAAATCACCACACCATATTTTTCAAACAGTAAAAGAAAAGGGGAAAAAATTTTTTTAAAAAAAAAAGAAAAGGAGAGAAAAAAAAAAACAAAAAAACAAAAAACCCCCAAAAGAAAAAGAAAAAAATAAACCCCAAAACCCCAACCCCCCCCCCCCCCCCAAAAAAAAAAAAAAACCCCAAAAAAAAACCCCCCCCTCCCAAACAAACAACAGAAAAAAAAAGAAAAAAACAAAAAAACAAATAAAAAAGAAAAAAACATTAAAAAAATAAACACCACCCCCCCCACCCCCTTTAAAACCACACACACACACATACAAAACCCCAAAAAAAAAAACAAAAAAAAAACCCCAAAAAAATCAACAAAAAAATCAAAGTAAAACTACACAATAACAAAAAAGGAAGAGAGAGAGAGAGAAAAGGGGAGAGAAGAAAGGGGAGAGAAAAAGGGGGAAAAGGGGGAAGAGAGGCCAAACTTATAGATCTAAAAATTGAACACCTTCATTTGAGAATAGTCACATTTTTGTTACAAAATAATAAGATTTTAAAAAATAGGAGATTAGGGCTCAAGTCAGTCAACAAGTCCAAAAAAATATTAAAACGAAAGATGAATACCCTTTTTAAGAATACACAAGCTAATCCAGTCATTTGAAAAAAAATCCCATAGAAAACGCTGGGAAATTCCTGAAGAACGAAAGACCAATAAATTTGCCCCAAAAGTCAAAAAACAGGCTGCAGGTCCCAAAAACCCCCTTCTCACCATCGTCAAGAAAAAAAACACAGGTTCGGCCACGCCACCCGCCCAACACTCTGCCAAAAAAAAATACTGCAGGGGAACACCGAAGGGGCGAAAGGGAAACAGAACAAGTCAATGGATACAAATCAAGAATGGGGCCAGGATGAATGAACGGGACAAGTGCGAGCCGGGACCCAGATGGATGGAGGAGTTTTCACGGCATCGTTTTCGTGTCCCCCCAACCCCCAAAGGGCACCCGGCTGCGATGAGTGATAAAACACAACAAAGAGGAGAAGTAAAAAGGGGAGAGAGAAAAAGAAGAAGGAGAGGAAGAGAGGAGAGAAGAGAGGAAGAGGAGACAAATTTACAAACAATGCAAATTCTTTTATTTGAGAAATGAATAAGCACTCATGTGCTTTTTTTCATCCAGCCCCCGCCCCTAGGGGGTACATCTTAAAAATAACCCCAACACTATACGCCACAGTAGAAACAGGGGAAAAAACCCCTTTTTTAAAACAGCCCCCCCCCCCCCCCCCCAAAAACTCCCCCCCCCCCCCCCCAAACAAACTAAAAAAGAAAAACCCAAAAAAACCCCCCCCCCACCCCCAAAAAAAAAAAACCAACCCACAACAATCAAAAAAACAAAGGAAAGAAAAAACCAAAAAAAACAAAAAAGAAAAAAAAAAAAAAGAAAAAACAAAACAACAAAAAGAAGAATAACACCAAATTAATAAATCAAAAGATAAATCTACACTTGTCAAATGGACATTACTTGTTAACATAAAAAGAGAAGAGAGAGAGAGAGAGGAGGAAAGGAAGAGAAGGAGAGAGGGGAGAATAATTAAAAGCATATCCCCTAGGCCCTAATACAGAGAGAGAGAGAAAGGGGGGGAGGAAAAAAGAGAGAGAGAAAAAAGAGGGGAGGGGAATGTGTTTTGTGTTGTGTTGTTGTTTTCAGAGATGTACTAAATATAAATTTTAATTTTCCAAAAAAGTACACGTTACCTTTAACCTTATTTTGTTATCATACAAAAAAATCCATGATAATAAAATAAAAAACCCAACTCAAAAACCCAACCCCAACAAAAAAAAACAAGAAGAAAAAAAAGAAAGAAAAAAAAAACCAACCCCCAAATCTATAAGGCTAGTGAAAGAGAGAAGAGAGGAGAAAAGAAGAGAGAGAGAGAGGGGGGGGGGGGGGGGGGGGAGGGGGGGAAGAGAGAGGAGAGGTGTGTGTGTGTTTGTGTGTGTGTTTCAGGATAACACAAAAATTAATTTTCAAAAAGTGCACGATCCCTAAAAACTTATTTTGTTATACTCACGAGAGAAAAATTATTTATTATAAGAAATAAACTCAATACCCGTAACTAACCAAAAAAAACAAGGAAGGGGGGGGGAAAGGGGGGGGGGGGGGGGGGGGGGGGGAAGGAAAGTTGGCCAATTTTGGGGAAAACCAAAAGGGAACCCTTCCAAAAATTTAAAAAAAAAACAAAAAAAATTACAAAAAAGTCTTTTTTCCAAAAATAAATTCCCAAAACTTTTTAAAAAACAAACTTTTTTAAGAATTAAATTTAAGGGAAATGTCCAATTCAAAAAAGTTAAAAGGAAAAGAAAACTGTTTTTTTGTGTAAAAAAAGGTAAGCATTCGAATTTTAAAAAGAACTGTCTTTAATTCCCGAATTTTAAAAACAAAAATTTTGAAAATGTTTTTTCCGTTTTTTTCATTTTTAAAATATAAAAAAGGCAAAATCAAAACCTTCTTTTACTTGTCCTTTTTTAAAAAAAGGGGAACCCTTTTGTTTCAATTTTTTTAGGAAAAAATTCAAAAAAATTTTTTAATGCCCTTTTAAAACCCCTACCCAAAAATTTTATTTTTTTTTTTTTTTTTAGTTTTTTTTTTTCTTTTTTTTTTTTTTGTTCGTTCCCAAATTTAAAATTTTTTTTTTCAAAAATTTTTTTTCAAAAAAAAATTTTTTTTTTTTTAATTTTTTTGGAAATTTTTTTTTATAATTTTTTTTTTAATTTTTAGTAACCCAGTTTGACTTGCCCTTTTCATCTAACAGTTTATAACATTTTATGGGGTTTTTCGGGGAAAGGAGGGAGGGAAGGGGAGGGGAGAGAAAAGGGGAGAAGGAAGGTTGGGGAAAGAAGAGAGAGAGAGAGAGAAATGAAAAAATTTCTTTTATTTCGGGGAAATAATGAAAAAGCAACATGTGTTTTTTTGTTTTAAGTCCCCCCCCGTTGGGGATACATTTTAATAATAAAAACCCCAATTACTTATACAGTCTCACAAAAAAAAAAAGGGGAAAATTTCCCCTTTTTCAAAACAGCCCCCCCCAAACCCCCCCCCCCCCCCCCCCAAAGCAAGCAAATAAAAAAAAACCCCAAAAAAATCCCCCCCCTCCCCCCCAAAAAAAAACCCTTTAACCAAAACAAACAAACAAAAAAAAGAGAAGGAAAAAAAAAACCCAACAAAAGATAAATTAAAAAGAAAAAAAAACAGACAAACAACAACAAAAAAGAACAAGAAAAAAACCCGAGCCAAGAAAAAAAAAACCCCAACCCAAAACTTAAAAAGGTCATAAAGAAAAAACATCTACACATTGTCAAATGGTACTCATACTTGTTACACAAAATTATAAGATATTGAAATAGGGTATCTTTTAAGAGGGGAGAGAGAGAGAAAAGAGAGAGAGAGAAGAAAACAATGACAAATTTGAAAAAATTCTTTTATTTCGGGAATTTTAAAATAAGCCCCCATTTTCCCTTTTTTACATCCATTTCCCCCCCATAAGGAAATATATGAAAAAAAATAAAAAAAAACCCCATACCCTTACATTTACACAGCTTAGGGAAAAAATTTTCCCTCCATAAAAACCCCCACAAAAATACCGAAGGGGAGGAGAGAGAGAGAAAAAAAAAAGTAGAAACCCCAATTAAAAAAGAAAGCAGAAAAAGAAAACACAGAAAAAACCCAAAAAAAATAGCAAAACCCAAGAGCAAAAAAAAAACCGGGGCAACAACAAAGGGAGGGGGGAAAAACCCGAAAATTAGCCCCTTTCCCTCAAAAAAGCAACAAAAAAACCCCAAACCCAAAACCCAAAACAAAAACCAAAAAAAAAGAAAAACCCCCTTTATAAAAAAAAAGGGAAAGAAAAAACCCAGTAAATATTTTCTTTTTGGGCTAACAAAAAGAAACGTAAAAAGTTCTTTGTGCTTTTAGGGAGGAAAACAGCAAAGTAAACTACTTGAAACAAATATTGTAGAAGAAATTTGCCCCCCCTTCACCCCCAAACCACACACACCCCCAACACAAAACCAAAACACACACAACGCACGCCACCACGCACGCACACACACACAAACAACACACACAACTCCCACACACGCGCCGCGCGCGGGGGCACTCAAACCGAAAATCCAATGGTCAACATAAAATTTTTATGAACATCATGCATAGTCATAAAAGAAGGAAAATCTGCTTTTTGGGAATTAGCTATAAAATTGGTACGTTTCAAAACAAGATTTCAAAATAAAACATTCACTGAACCCAAAAATACGGGTCAATTTAGGGATTTAAGAACTGAAATTTTAAATTGAAAAAAAGCTTTTTAACGGGATAATAATTGTAAATACACGAGTAATTTAAATCAGCAAATAAAAAAAAGGAGGGGGAAGAGAGAGAGAGAGAGGGGAGGGGAAAAGAGGGAGAGGAGAGAGAGAGAGAGAGAGAGAGAGAGAGAGGGGGGGGGCACAGTGCATTTTAAACCCATATGAATTAAATATATTTTCTTTTACCCAACACTATCACCTTTAGAAATAACTGTGTTTTAAAATTTTTTGTAATGTTAAATCGCCCCTAGAGTCATTTAAAGAAGTAGGAGGGTTTAAAAAAATTTAAATTTTAAAAGCATTTTTCAAAAACAAAATAGCAAATAAAAGTAAAACACCCCAATTTAAAACAGAGAGGAGAGAGGGGGGGGGAAAGGGGGGGGGGGGGGGGGGGGTAGAGGAAAATTTTGGGGTATAATGCAAGGGGGGGATATTTTTTATTTTTTTTCCCAAACCAATCAATTGGGGATTTTTTTTTTTTTGATGCATCAATTTGGATGAAAAATGATTTGGGAAGATTTTTTAAGGGTTTTGGTGTTGTTAAATGAGCCCAAAAGGGGAAATTTTTTTTTTTTTTTCCACACCGGGGGCCTGGGGGTAAAGTAAGCTAGATTTAAAAAAATTTATTTTGGGGGGGGGGAAAACGTGGCTTTTCAGTATTTCTGGAATGATTCTTTGGGGAACTTGTCTTTTAAGGATGGGGAAAATTTTCCTGTTTAAATTTTAAAAACCTCATGTTGCCTTTGTTTATTTTAAGTCTTTTGTGAAAGGGGAAAAATATTTAATGGTAAATCCACTTTTAGTAGGTTTATTTTCTTCTTCAAAAAGACCCAGTTTAAGAGAGGGTTTATACAGCTTAATAAGGGTTTTTTCATAGGGGTTTAAAACTAGAAAAACCCCAAACGGGGTTAAGCAAAAATCTTTTGAGGTTTTGTAAAAATAAGATTGAAAAAATATTTTTTTTAAAGGAAAGTCAAAAAAAATTTTTTTAATTTAAGTCATTTGGGAATATCTTTGGGGACTTTGTATTTGCCAGGGGGATTTTTTGGTTCCCAAAAGGCGTTTTTTCACCCAAATTGTTATTCCTAAAACTTTTTTGGTGAGAGGCTTTTTTATTTTTTCCCTTTTTTCAAAAAGGGGATTGGAAAAAGGGTTTATGAGATAGTTTTGTCGCTTTTTTTGGTTGTGTAAGCTTTCCTTTTGTTTTTTGGGGGGTATAGACATGTGATTTATTTTCGGGCCCATTTGACAAGATATCATCCCTATTTTGCAATGTTTTTTGCAAGGATTTTAAGGGTCATATGGCTTGTATGTAGGTTGTTTTCCGTCAGCAAAAAGTTCACATTTAAAATTGATAGGGAAGGAAGGTCTTTTATGTATAATAAAAAGAAAAAGGCCCTAAAATGGTTCCCTGGGGTTTCCCCATAATGAAGGGGTTTTTTAGTGTGGATTTTAAACGAGCATTGAAACACTTTTGTTGCCTGTTTGTAAGATAAAAGCAAGAAGTTCAAGAGTTTTTGTAGAGAGATTATATAAGCTGGGTTTTTTAATGGAAGTCTTCGGTCAAATGTTCAAAGGGTTTTTTTAAAATTACAAAAAAATTTACTCCAAAAATTTTTAAATTGTCTTTAAATTTTTTGACACCAATTGTCTACAAACTATTTAAATCCGTATGGCCGATGGTTTTTTTTCAAAACCAGACTGATTTGGGGGGAAAGTAAAGTTTTTTAATATCTATTTTGATGGCCTATGTGTTTTTTCCCATATTTTTTTTCAAAGGGGTTTTTTGAAAGGTAAATAAAAGAGTTTGGGCCCTTTAAAAATTTTTTAAAGGGATCAAATTTGTCCCAAACTTGTGGATCGAATCATTAGCAGTTTTGAAGGCTTTGGGGAAAATATTTTCTTAAAAAAACAAATTTTTATAGATATGGTCAGGGTCTGTAAAAAAATGGAGTTTGAGATTTTCAGAAATTTCCATCTTTCCATCAAGACCACGGTACTTGATTGTTTGAGGTGAGTCAGGTAATTGAGACCCAGAAACAGATATGAAGGGGTATGTGGAGTTTTGAGGGTTTACGTTTTTTTGGGCCAGAATTGTTTTGTTCTTTTGAGATCTTTGGGACTTCGATTTTAAAATTTTTAATTATGTTAAAAGAAATATTAATGAAGTGATTTTTTTAGTTTTTCGCAGAAATATTTTTAAATTTACGTTGTTTGGGGAAAGGGAAAAATTTTATTATTTGTTTTTTGGGATTGTTTGCCTTCCTTTCAGTCTTTTGAATTTTGTTTGGATAAAGTAGATTTTTGGAAAATTTTTCCCTTTTCCCCCTTTTCGCCGTTTTTTGGCAAAGTTTATGGCATTTCCCTTTAAATTTTTTTTTCCTCCTCATAATATTTATGGTTTTTTTAAAAAATCTTTAAGTAACATGCTTCTTCTAGTTCCTTTTTTTTTAAAACCCAAAGGGGGTTTTTCGGAATTTTTATTTTTATGGTTTTTAATGGGGGGATGTTTGTTAAGATTTCAGTAAAAAATTTTAAAACCCGAACTCAATTTGGGCCCGGGCTGGGTCAGTTTTAAAAATGGAAAGTTTCCCAGACATTGGGAAATGCTTTTAAATTTAAATAAGAAAACTGCTCATTAAATTTGCAAAAGATTGATTTGGTTATAATTTTTTGGGGGGGTTTTGGAATTTTTTTTCCTTTTTTTTCCAAGTGGTAAGACTGGTATTTGGGGGCTTTTCAGTTTTGGGACGGGACACAGTTTTTTTATGATGTTTTTTGGGTTTTTGTACATAGATTTAACCCAAAAATTGTGGGTTTTTTTGAAAATTTTTTTAAGTTTACTCTTTGGGTGAAAATTACTAATTGGTAAGAAGAATGGGGTTTAAAAACTTGGGTCCATTGGTTGTTTACTTTTGCTAGGGCAATATTAAAATCACCTAGTAAAATAATTCCCCTAGATTCTAATAGGGGCTAAAAGTTATCATGGATCAAACTTGTCTTTTTCCAAATTTTTTTTTTTCTGTTGGATTTCTGTAGCAGAACCCCATTATAATAGGGCCCGCACCTTTTTTTTTTTTTTAACTACTTCGATCCGAAAATTCACTTCATAAAGTTCAATTGGGAAAAAACGTTTGGAAAGGGCAGACTCACTAAATAGATTAAAAATACCTGTTTTTCCCCTTTTGGGGTTTTCGGATCTTTTTGCAGGGTTTTTTATCCCGGGGAAAGGAAATTTTCATGTTGGTTATGTTTTCTGTAAAATCTTGACTCGGGAAAAACCTTGTATATAAAAAGTTTGGGCCCTTTGGGTTTTTGATTAGTCTTGTTAAAATCTTCGATTTTTTTGACTGATGGGTTTTTATTTTGGGGGCAAATGCCCTAAGCCATCCCTTTGGGGGGCCCGAATTGGGGTCTTAATACATCTATTAAAGTTTGTTTTTTTTGAAGAATGTAATAATTTTGTACAAGAATGGTGGAAAAAAAGGAAGAAAAAAGAGACAATGAATAATAATAATGGAGGGGGGAGTGAATGCTTTATAGGGGTATGTGGGGGAAGGTGAAAAAGGAGTTTAAAAACAAAATTTCCACTCTGTAGCACACAATGTGTATATAACTCAATCAGTCCGACAGTAGCTGACGAGAAAAAAAAAAGAAAAAAAAAAAAAAAATTTCCCCGGTTGGTTACCAAGAGAAAAGGGGGGTAAATTTTTAAAAAAAAACAAAACAAAAAAAACACCAACAACAAAAAAAAAAAACAGAGCAACCAAAAACCCCCTCAAAAACAAAGGGCCCGACCAAAAAGTTAAAAACACCTGAAAAAAAAAGGGAAACCCGAATAAAGAATATAAGCACAACTTCAATCCCGCACAGTTTCCTTTAAAATATGAAATTTAAAAAAGGGAAATTTTAAAAAAAAAAAATTTAAAAACAAATTAAAAAAAAAAAAAAGAGAAAAAAAAAGTGGTGAGCACAAACCACTGTTCCCGAAACTTGGGCCCCGGTACAGGAATTGACACTGATTTTCCTGTTAATGCTTGCTTCCACTGCGCACTGGCCGGGGTTCCCCCACACAGAATAGAGAAATTTTTGAATAAAATTTTTAAAAAGTCCCCCAAAATTTACATTGCAAGGCCATGGGTAGCAAACCAGGAGTAAGTCCTTTTAAATTTTTATGCAACTTTTTAACTAGTTTAAGGGAAGTGTTTATAAAACCCTTAAAGCTATGAACGCAATACAAAAACCTTGTTCATACCAACACACACCCCTTTCAACAAAACAAGTGCCACATATGCACACATAGGTGTCCTGCATACCAAACCCCCACCCACACACACCCACACCCCCCCACCCCCCAACAATTTCCACCCTTAATGTGGGAAAATTGGGGTTGGGGAGAATTTGTCACACCAGGTTTTTAAATGTAAAACCCCAGACAGAAAAGTTAGCTGGGTGGGAAATCTGGTGGCGGATTTTCTGGGTAGGGGGGGGGGTGGCAGTGGGGGAAAGGGAGGGTCGTCACATATTTGGGAGCATGGGAGGGTTTTTGTTGGGCCCCGACAACCGTCATTTAGGGTTGAGGGGTAGGTTGGGGGTCCGACCTCGCCAGGGAAAAAAGGGGATCCGGGACCTTTATACCCTTTTTTTAGCGAGGGTAAGGGTTTTTCCTCCTCTTACGTCATGGGCCCTGTATTGGGGTTTGTCAGGGGGAGGCTGTCGTTGGTTGGGCGGGGGGCGGCGTTTTTGAGGCTGTAAAACTAACCGTCCCGTACCTTTGGGGGTGGGATGGGGAAAAGGGGCAGAAATTTTAAATTTTTTTTTTGGTTGGGGCCCCACCCGGGGTTGTAAATATGGGAGTGTGGGCTGCAAAAGTGATGTTTTTTTTGCAGAACACACTTTTTGGGAAGGGGGCATTTTTGGAAAAACTGACGGTCTTTTTTGAGGATGTTTTGTCCCTTTTTTGGAAAGGGGTAAAAGGACGATGCCAGCAGCCTGGCTTGGAGGAACACATGCTTGATATTTCTGATAAGTTGTTTTTCGAAATTTTTTGCTGTGATGGATGTATGTTTGGAAAGTGTTGATTCCAGTATGAAAAAAAGGGCTGTACTTTTGTTTTCGGGGAAAAGTGTTTAAGCCAATGAAAAAGGGGAAACAACTGTGAGCCTGAGATGCGATGTTTTGATTTCTGCCTTTGTAAATTTTTGAATTTCCCGGGCTTAATGTTGTGTTTACGATGCGGGGTCAACCCCGGGGTGGAAATTCGTTGTGCTGGAGTGTACTCTTTTTATGCTATTGTTGGCATGGGGGTGAGGGTGTTGTTGGGATAGTCTGAGGTGCTTTTAGAATGGTGTTGCAGTTTGGGCTTTCTTTTTCTTTAGGGACTGTGTCCAAAAAATTTGGGGTTTGGGGCTTTCTCCTCCGCGTTATCACGGGTTTTTTTTGCCAAATCTGTTTTTGGGTTTTGATGCTGACAGTGTTTGGGAGTGTTGCTTGTGCTTGGGTTTTGGGTTTCTTCGTAATGTTGGATGCTTGTTTGCCGAGTCCCGTTTGGTTGTTGATTTCCAGTAAATTTTCCCTGGGGTTTTTAGTGAAGGGTTTTTTGAGTCAGGGGGAGTTGGGTTTGGTCAGGTGTTTTCATGTGTACATTGATTTTGTGTTTTTTGTCGTAGTGGTTTGAGAAAAGAATCTGTTGGGGGAGGGGAAGGATGATAGTAAGGGTCCTGTTCTTTGTCTGACTGGGTATGTGAGGTTGAGTGTTTTTTTTGTGGTGCTTTGATATGTGCGTTTCATTTTCCCTGAGTTTGACCCGCAAGTCGGTTGGGGTTTTTTGTTTGCAGTGTTTAGAAAAAGTTTGGGGAGGGAACCCAAAGCTTTGGGGGTTTTTTTTTTTTGAGCCCAAAACAGTGATGAAACTTTTGGGTTCATCGTTTTTGGGTGTTTGGGGAACCGTTTGTTTTTCACAAAAAACGAGGAAAACATGTGATTTTTGGGTGAGGAAACGGGGAACTGATGGGGCGACGTGTTGCACAGTATTTAATGAGTGTGTTTTGTGTGCTGTTTTGGAGAAGTTAGAAAGGAATGCTTTCTGTTGAGTGATGGAGAACTTGCGGGGCCCGCACAGGGGTGAAGGGGGTGTTTTTTTGCTGTGTTTTGGGGGAGTGGTTTTTTTTGTGTTCCCCTCCCCCTGAAGTTTCCCGGGCTGGCTTTCTGAAGGGGGGGGATAAAAAGGGGGGGTGATTGCATCACACAGGGGGGACATCGGAACGGGTGGTGGGCTGGTGGTGAAACGGTAAATGGGGGCAATCTGGGGTTTGGGGAGGACTCCTGGATGGGGAGGGGGGTCCCGGGAAAAATTATTCCGCCAAGGGGGAAAGGGTTTTGGGTTTGGGGTTTGAGGGACTTTCGGGCAGGTCAAGCACAGCCTCGTCCGGTTTTTGGGTGGGCTTTTTTCGTGTCAGGGAGAAGATGGCTCGGTCACTTGTATCAGAGTCTGAAATTTTTTTTTTCTTGGGCCCCTTCTTTCAAGGTTTTCCTTGCACAAGACAGTTTCCCGTTGTGTAGAGGGTGGTTTATGGTGACCAAAATTTTTGTCTCCAAAAAATTCACGTTTATTTTTGTTTTTTAAAGTTCTTTAAATTAGTTGGGTGGGGGGGATGCTGGTTTTTTCTCTATTTTCACTTTGAAAAAAAAGGGGTTTTTTTGGTTTTTGGCCAAAAATCATTCCAAAAAACGCAAAGGCGGGGTTTACCGTTAAAATTGGCATGTAGCGTTTGTAGAAGAAACAATCTGGCCCGGGGGGGTAAATGAAAAAGGAAATTTAAAAGTTTAACGGTTTTTGGGGCAAAATTTTTTTGTCTATTTGGGGGGGCCCAAATCACCCTTTGGGGGTTTTTCGGTGAAGCTGACATTTTGGGGGGGGGGGGGGGGGGGGGGGGGGGGGGGGGTTGGGGGGGGGGGGGGGGGGGGGGGTTTGGGCAAAAGGGAAAAGAGATGTAAATGGGGTGGGGCGAAAACTGGGGGATTTGGGGGTTCCCGTTTCTTAACCCCTTGGGCCCCTGGTTTTTCCCCAAATTCCCCATCTTGGAATATGGGGAACACTTCAGTATAATATTAATCTGACCTTGGAGGGAATGTCAAACAAAACTAAAGGCTATGTGAAAAAAAGGGGAGAAGGGTTGGGGCTGAAGGAAAGGGAAAAGGGGGGAGGGGGGAGGGGGGGTGTTTGAGCAAGGCCTTTTAAAAACGTGAACACAGACTTGGGTTTTGTGATGGAAATAGGGGCTTAATAGTATAAAAGGGCCCACACACACAAACTCACATAATTTCCCGATTTGGGGAGGGCCCAGCCAGCCCCAGACAGCCAGCGAGCCAAACTTTAGAACACTTTACCCTCATGCGTAAAAAACACCCTTTTTGGCTGGCCTCCCACATCTGTAGGCCCCAAACCCGTGTCCCCAAACAAACAGTGTGGTCAAAGGGTTAACATTCCATGGACCTCAGTGTGACAAAAAGAAAAAAAACTATGATACTTTTTCACCAATTTCACAAAGGGCACCCCCGTTTTCAAGGAAAAAAAAACAGCACAGGGCAATCCACATGATGGAAGAGGACCAAATGGGCCAAAACTAAATATTGGAAGACAGGGTTTCCCTATTAAATGAACATTTTTTTTAAAAGCACAAAAAGCCCCAAAATCTGCACAGTTGAAAGAAGGAAGAGAGGAGGGAGAGAGAGAGATTGGGGGTTCGGGTTCGGTTTGGGGGTTTATTAGGGGCCCAAGGGCCCCTAAGAAGGGGAAAAATGAACAAAAAAACCAAAACATCAGAAACATTAAAAAAAAAACAAAAAAATCAAAATATGATAAACTAATAATGAACAAAGGGGGTTGCAATTTCCCCAGCTTGAAGCTTTTTGAAGGGGTGAGACAATTTTCCCAAAAATCGTTAAATTTTTGCAGGGGACCAGCAAAATTAAAATTTTAAAATGCAAGGCTGTCGAAAATATTTAGGTGAAATAAACTTATCTCTGAGCTCCTTAAGAAATGGACAGAACAGAATTTAAATGTAACTCATCATCTTTACCACTTTTACAGAGAGGACATATAAAATCAATTCATTACAATCTCTATATCGAAAGTGATGAGTGGCTAAACTTGAAATACCAACCAAAACCCTTGTGGTCACTATTTTAAAAATTTGTCTGTCCATATCTGAAATCAAATACAGCTTCATCTCATGTGAGCTACAAAATAATCTATAAAAATCAAACCTCGTGCATTTTGAACATTTTTCACTCCATTTTCTGCCATCTGCAGTCAACTAAACGTTGACGAAAAATTCTTAGAAATGCCTTTACACTTCCAAAACCTTGATTCATCACACATCACCAAAGCCCATATTCATGCAAAACAAATACGTACATCAGTCAACCCAATTCTTTTGCCCTTTCTATCTAACTCAAATAACATTTTTATACGCTTTGAAGGGTAATCTTGATTCCCCATTTCCAAAATTTTTAGCCAATGCGTATACATTGAACAGCTGAAGTTAATTTTTTATTGGGAATCTATTGGTTTCACCATATATAAGGTCGTTAGGTTTTGTGCGCATGTCAACACCCAAAACTTTTTCAGAGCAACATTAAATTACAGATTATCACTAGGGTGCTAATTGCCAGCTTTATTCAACCCCCCACAATCGTACAGTACTGGCAAACAGGCTGTAATTGACGAGTTCATAATTACCTTCAGAAACAGTTTTATGGAACGAGTTGTTAAGTTAGTGGAGACGGTTCTTTTCAATTACACAAATAGAAACATTTTTTGCGCTGTAGCAGATCCTTACACGCTGAGAACAAAGAAGCTTAGTACGTTAAACGGGGGGACGCCTATAAAAATTTTCAACCGAACCATGTGGGCGTCACAATAGATTTACATCCACGCACCTCCATTTCAGTACATTCACCTTCAAAAAACCCCGGACCTGGGACTCGGTGGTGCTTTTTAGGAGCACAATATTCATAAAACGTTTTGATCTAAGTACCATTCAAGTTCAATTAACATCTTTTGCTATTCATATTTTACTTTATATTTCTCTTACCCATACCTCCCCCCACCCCCCCCCCCCATCCCCCCCCCACCCCCACCCCACCCCCTCCCCCCCCCCCCCCCCCTCCCCCCAACCCCCCCCCCCCCCCCCCCCCCCACCCCCCCTCCCCCCCCCCAACCACCCCCCCCACCCCCCCGCCACCTCCCACCCCCCACCCCCCCCCCCCCACCCCCCCCCCCCCCCCCCCCCCCCCCCCCCCCCCCCCCCCCACCCCCCCCCCTTATATAATACCCCCCCCCCCCCCCCGCCCCCCCCCCCCCCCACCCCCCCCCCCCCCCACCCCCCCCCCCCCCATCCTTTACATCCCCCCCCCCCACTCACACAACCCCCCCACCCAATTCAACTGAATCTGGCAACTTATAGCAGGTATCTGTACAATGTAATATAATGTATTTACTGCATCCAGTAACAGAATATACAGATTCAAATGCACTGCACAGTGAATAGTGGCAACCGTGTCTTCCTTTATCAATTATTGATATTGCCAGTTCGTGTTAATAAAAAGAGAAAACAATCTGGACTGATTACATACCCCTGCTGTCACCCCTGCCGGTTGCAGTTACTAACATCCCGGTCAGAGCCATGGCACCACACGCTTAACTCGCTGTCTAATCTTTACATGTTGCATACATGGCTTTAATAAATTGATGTAATTTACCACTTTATACCAGTTTTAGGTAAAATAGTCCAAGAAAACTGCTCTATTTTTTATAGATCAAGAAGGCTTTCTCGGAAAATCAATAAGCCACATATAATTTTCGCGTTCATGGGTAAAATGTTCTGCATCTAGGGCTAACATGTAAACATCTATCGCACTCCTATCGCGTTGATGTATCCTTTTTTAAATCCAGCTTGAAAATCACATGTAATTATCATTTCTCTTTTTATCCTCACTCTTTGTATTCTACGATTAATTAATTGTGCTGAAGCAATTTACTACGGCTATTGCCTAAGGAAATTCATTATTCTAGTTTCTTGGATTATTAGTATCACCTTTTTTATATAATAGTGGTAACACAAATGATTCTGTCATGCTTCTGGAAATAAGCCATTGTTCAGAAAACAAAACATTAAAGAGCTTTGTGGAAAAACTGCATACCTGTTCATTGTAGTTTTTATACACATTCACCAATACAATGCAATCAGCGGCCAGAAGACTTGGCGGTCTGTTCAGTTTTTCTTACTGCGAACAGTACTTCCTTCTCTAGATATTGGAACGATTAAACTAGACAACTGTTACTTTACATAAGTGTATCCCTGTCTATTATCTTATTGCTTACTTCTTTGTTAGCCAATGATTAAAAGGCGTGAGAACCCAGCTGTCAAGACTGATGTTATTTTGTAGGTCAAATTCCATTGTAGATAGAAGCTTGGTGAATAGTGTATCACAAAATTACTCTAGCGTGATCATGTATTGATGGTTTCACAAGTGTTTATCTAACAATTGAGCATTAAACTCTTTTCTCTTCTTCTCTTTTCATCAGGATTTTGTATTACTGTCTAACTCTTTTCTTATTCATTCACGAATCTCTGTACGTCCCAAAGTACGTCGAAATTTTTTCAATAATCCCTTTCTTCACACTGTCTTCGGCTGTTAACACATTCCATTGTCAAAACAAAAAACATCCCTGCTCTTTTATGGTTTATTACAGAACACATATTCGTCATACACTCGCGGCCAACTCTTTTCCTAGGATTCATTAAACATATTAAAAGCGCATTAATGTCGAAATGTCATCAAATCGACTTGCTGTAATAATTTTTCGGAAACTATATTGAACAAAGAGTATCTTTAACGCACGTACGCATGCTCATATTATTCCATTACCATATTCTTGAAAGTTTGTGTTTGGACTGATATCACGATGCATTACAGAAAAGTGATTGTTTGGAAATGTTCACATTAAGCGTCAGAGGCATGTGATCGCAGAGACTCTTCGCGGTTCAGATCTAATGACGCCAATTCCACCCCGTGTCACCACACAGTGGAAAAAATAAAATTCGGTCAGTAAAATTATAAACAAATAATTCCTTTCACATACTTCCTCAGAATCTGAACGTAATGTTAGCCACCTCACCGATCACCGCCGTTCGATGTAAAAATACTTAGACTTAATGTTGTAAAACATATTCACTAAACAATTTTACATTTAATTATTTAATATTAGATCTGCCTGCGAACAGCGAACAGCACCTGAGTGCATGACTTTCGCATTGCATGGCAAGAACAGAATTTCCCATGTGATTTTGACCAATATTAGCCGTTCTACAATTCAAATCTCCACACAGGATAACATAAGCATCATACTTCAGTAAACAATCAATCAGACATTCTTCCAGTAACTGTACCCCATTCTCAAGATCAAAATGAACGTAAAACGGAGATCCCTCTGGTGGAATGTAAGCACACACATAAAGCACATCTTTCAAAGTACCAAACAGTTGTTTATCAATAAGAAATACACAAAAATTAGTATATGTCATTTCAATCATTTTTACAAATGGCATGAACTCATCTTTTATCAAACAAACCAGACCCCCTGAACGCCTTCCTTGTTTAGTAAACTTAGTTGCAGGCTTACAAACAACTGTAAAGCCAGTAAATATATTTGGCTCACAATATTCCACAAATGTCTCAACCAAACAAATAAAATCAAAGTTGCTCACATACGAAACGAAATCATAATCTTTGATTTTTGAAAGCAGACCATTAATATTCCAAGAAAGAAAAGAAAAAGGTCGTTTATTTACACATTCAGATGAATTATCCACACATGACCCCACATTCTCATCATCTTGTACACAATCATCAGAGTATGCACTTTTATTCATCAACAACACGCTTTCATCCCCCTGACTGTCAATCATTCCTTCAACCTCCACGTGCTCATCAGACAACGTAAACAATTCACCCACAATGTTCCTGTCAACACTTTCACGTGCATGAATGTCACAGTCAGGTAGGCGAGAGAGAGAGGAGAGAGAGAGAGAGAGAGAGAGAGAGAGAGAGAGAGAGAATGACAATGACAATGACAAATTCTTTTATTTCGAGGATAATGAATAAGCACACATGTGCTTTTTTACATCCAGTCCCCGCCCGTTAGGGATACATCTTAATAATAATAACCCAATACTTATACAGTCTCACAATAAAAACAAGGGGAAATAACCCTTTTCAAAACAGCTCCCCCCCCAACAACCCCCCCCCACCCCGCAAGCAAGCAAATAAAGAAAACCCTAAAAATACCCCCCCACCCCCACCCCCCCAAAAAACCCTAAACAAAACAAACAAACAAACAAAAGAGAACGAAAAACCAAACCAAAAGAAGAAGATAAAGAAGAGAAAAACAGACAAACAACAAGAACAAGAACAACAACAGAGCCAAGAAAAATAACACAACCAAACTTAATAAGTCATAAAGATAAACATCTTCACAATGTCAAATGGTACACATACTTGTTACACATAACTATAAGATATTGAAATAGGGCACTCATTAAACAGAGGCAAGTCCAATAAAGTATTGAAAATATAAAATATGAATCCTTCATCAGGAGAAGAGAGAGAGAGAGAGAGAGAGAGAGAGAGAGAGAGAGAGAGAGATTCTTTTATTTCGAGGATAATGAATAAACACACATGTGCTTTTTTACATCCAGTCCCCGCCCGTTAGGGATACATCTTAATAATAATAACCCAATACTTATACAGTCTCACAATAAAAACAAGGGGAAATAACCCTTTTCAAAACAGCTCCCCCCCCCCCCCCCAAAAGCAAGCAAATAAAAGAAAACCCTAAAGAGAGAGAGAGAGAGAGAGAGAGGGGGGGGGGGGGGGGGGGAACAACGGACTGACAGACAGACAGGTGAAGGGAAAGGGCAGGGCAGATAGGTAAGATGGAAAGGGCAGATAGGTAAGGGAGGATATGCAACTTTGTTTTTAAGGCTATGAGCTGTGGTTTGTTATTGTTGATGTATCAATTGAGTTGATAATTGAGTTTTGTAGATTGTTATTGATTTATGTTGTTTAACTGAATCAGGAATGGAGTTCCACAGCATAATTATAAGCGCAATGTGTTGCTACAAATATAATAATAATAATAATAATAATAATGTATGGAATTTATATAGCGCTGAATCTTGTAAAGCAACAAATATGGTACTAGATGGAAGGGGAGGGGGTAGGCGAGTTAGACTAGTGGTTAGAACAATGCACTGGGTTTGAGCCACGTACAACCAAAGTGCCCCTTCAAGGGAATTGTTTCCCATGGAGTTAACTAACATCAGTAGTGACTCCACCCCTCCCAGGGTCCTTCGGAAGAGACTATAGACAGACATCTTGCACACATATTAAAACCCGTTCTGCCTTTCGGAAGAGTAGACCATTTGTGCCGCTAAGAACAGATATCACACACACACACACACACACACACATATATATATATATATATATATATATATATAAACACAGAATAAAATAAAATAAAATAAATAAAAAATATAATAAACACACACACACACACACACACACACACACAAATGCATACGTAAGGAGAAATTGTTTGTCCTGCGCCAATCATTCTTTCTTGTCGATGATGCTTCTTCTTTTTCAGTCTTCTCATTCACAATGTTTGTTGTTGTTGGCTGTGGTGGTTTTTCTTTTTTGGTTATTTGTTGTAGTTTTTTCGATGAGCTGTGATTTGATTCTAACAGTCCACTTGTCTAAGCTCTAAGAGGCCATTAAACAGTATGATCTCAATCAGTTGGTTATCCGAGTTAGGCATGGGAAGTTTCAGTATGTTTTTTACGCAGCAAATAATAATCATAATGATATTAATTTAGAATGCGTGGTAAAACTGGCCTATCTCGAAAACGAAAGCGCCATGGGAGACAAATCTCGTGGGATAACAGTTTGACCTGTTTCACAGGAAACGAGGAGGTTGCAGTCGAACTGGATTGGGGTCAACACACAAACTCCAAAGTCTTGTTCCACGTCTCTGAACAACAATCTGTGTAACCGTGTGACGCTCGTGTGAGTATTACTATAGTTTATTGCACGCAGAGAAGCGAGCAGTATTTGCTAATTAATTTTAGTAACTGTGCGCAAATGATGCTGATCAATCCTTATCTGGAAAATGCTAGCCTACTTCGAGAGGTGTTTACTGTTAGTAACCGAAACCAGGTTGGCTTACTGTTCTGCTGCATTTGTTCACAATGATCGCTTTCGGTGAAATGTGTGTGTGTGTGTGTGTGTGTGTAGTAAATCCATAGATAGCTTGTACTCATTTCAATCATGTGTGTTTGATAAACATTCAAAACTGAATTTTTCCTACAATTATTGCATTTATTTGAATATGTGGCCTGCATTACATTAGGCTACAAATAATTGTTTATTCTGAAGTTGAACTAAACTGAATATGAAGTAGGCGTACTACTCTTGTTACATTAACTTGTGTAGTACACATGTATCAGGTGACAATCAGATCTATTGCTTTACCTTCTTAATTTCTTGAAGAGTCATTAAATATAGTACTGGTGAAATGTTCTCCATATTTGCATGCTAGGTTTGTGTCATCCATGCCATGGGCCATAGCTGGCCAACTCTCTAAACTTGTATAAAAGATAGATCCAGGGATTTTAGCTTGTGAGCAGAATTTCTGCTGTGTTGTCACAGTGTTTGCATCCTGCACTGGTGTTCAAAATACTAACCATGGTGGCATTAGAAGAACATTGTTTTAAAGGGTTGTGGAGTGAATTGAATGTCAGTGGTAACATCAGGGGACAGGTCTTGAAGGGATCCATATCTCATATAAGACTCAAATTCATTTCATCAGTGACCATCAGATTATCATTATGGATTTGATTTGCTGACCACTAGACTGTTTCAAGAGTGTACAGTTGTGCTCCCTGTAGTGATTATCATACATAGGGTATAAATAGCACGAAGCATGTGGTCTTACATTTACAACATCAATTTTCATTTTGCAGTGCCTGTGCCTTTACAAAAGGACAAAATATAAATTAGGCATACAGAGTGAAGTTTGTGACAGGCTGCTGGTGAGTTGCCATAAATAACATAATATTGTAATAATATAGTAAATAGATTCAGAATTAAAATAAAGAGTACACAAGAAACTTGAGTGAAAAATAAAATGTACTCTGGTGGTATATATCATTAAATGAGAAAAAAAGGTTCTAGCTGATAAGTGATAATATCTCTCTCACACACACACACATACATATACACACATGTACAGACACGCATGTGTGTGTATGTATCATTGCATGTGTATGCATCATGTGTGTGCCTATGTGTTTTACACACGTGTGTTTGTGCATGCATCCGGTAGGTGTGTATGTGTGCGTGCATGTGTGTGCTTATGCGTGTGTGTGTCTACTGTGTGACTGATCTCAAATGCTTTATACAGCACAAAATCCACAATGTATAATTTTAAATTTATACATGTATATCTGTACTCTCAAGCTTAAGAAAGTAGATGCGACAGCACACAAGCATTATGACCTTTTTTTTTTTTTATTACTAAAGCAGAAGATACCTCACTTCTATCTGTACTCCACAGTTTGTTTACTTGCAATTACGGCGTTGCTGAGTCATACAGAGATAGTCCTACAGGGAGCATCCTTGCTAAGATACAGAAGAATATACATGTACTTATCACTAGTACGCACATGTACATGCATACATATTCTGAGAAATGTATCTCGTGAATATCATTCATAGAGAAACGTACAGTGGGATTGCTTCAGCTTTCCTCCCTGTCTCTGTAAGTATGACCAGCTATGAATGCAATATAACGTAGTGCCTACCATGGATGGATCAGTTTAGGCTGTAAAGGCAGCATGAAGTGGGGTCTTTTTGGTGGGTGTTGTTTGATAGATAGCAGAGCTACTTCAAGTGGAGAAACTTTGAAATGTTTTCTAATTTTTTGTTGGTGGTGGCATGTCTGTGTAAGAGTAGGTTGAATGTAAGCAAGCACTTTGATTTGTCTCTGTTGCAAGATATAGCGCTATATAAATTCCATTTATTATTAAGTATTATTATTATTAAGGATTTTTGTTGTTGTTTGATCTGCTTTTCAGTGTTGCTTGTTAACTTCAAGGCAAAGCAGTATGATTAGTTTTCCGATCTTGTCCCTGTCACCCCCCCCCCCACCCCCTCCCCCCCAAAAAAAGTATTTTAACAATTTTCAAAGAAATTGTTCACAGAACTGTATTAAACAGTGTTTTCATGTTGGGGGGGGGGGTTGAGGAGATTTCTTGTTAACTTGCAGAATTTATATTTGGCATGGTATGATTAGTAAATTGTGTTGTTTTGTATTGGCTGTTCATGTTGTGTTGTTGTATGTGGTATTGTTTGTGGCTGGATTGTATGGGGCAGATTTATATAATGTAACTGCATAACATTTGGTTTCCTTTCCCAGACACTTGAGGATCTGCATCACCATAAATATTAAAATAATGCAGCATAACCACCCATCCCTTTTCTTTTTTTCTCAAGAATATTTATTCCTGCCTAGCCTGTTTGTAGATCTATCTCTATACTAGTTATTTATACATTTGCTTCCTTGTGTAGTTGTAAGAGAGGCTTTTTTCCCCGTGCATATTTTAAATTTTTTTAGGGACAACTGCTTTGTTGTTAAGACAGCTGCTTTGTTGTTAAGACAACTGCTTTGTTGTTAAGACAACTGCTTTGTTGTTAAGACAACTGCTTTGTTGTTAAGACAACTGCTTTGTTGTTAAGACAGCTGCTTTGTTGTTAAGACAGCTGCTTTGTTGTTAAGACAACTGCTTTGTTGTTAAGACAGCTGCTTTGTTGTTAAGACAGCTGCTTTGTTGTTAAGACAGCTGCTTTGTTGCTCTTGGGGTTTTTTTGGTATGCGCTGAACATATTTTCCACACAACCTTTATTTATCAATTCTTTAAAAGACTAGCCCTAGACCACCACTCATGGTGTAATGGATCAGGGGGGGGGGGGGGGGGGGGGGGGGGGGGGAGTAGTTGAACCTGTAGTATCTCTGTTTCTTGACTTTTTTCCCCTCTGTATGTTTAAGACTATATATTGCTTGAAAGAAACAAAGCTCTAAGTCTTATCAAGACAAAGACATTGTGATTTGATCAGTTTGTTTTGTGGCAAGATTAAAGTAAAAGGTAAAGGTGTCCCATAACCTATGAGGTCGTAGGGGAGTGAGGCATCAGAGACCTCTGCCCATCTCCTCTCCCTCGCTGCTTTACCTTCCCTGACCCCAAAGAGGCAGGTACCAATTTACAGCTGGGTGAATTGGGGGACTGTACTGAAGCCAAGGCGCGAAAACGGTCACCCATCCAACTGGTAACCACGCTCGGCGCTGCTTAACTTGGCTGGGGGAAACTGAGTGCTCCGACCACTGAGCTATCCCATCCCCATGGCAAGATTAACACTATATAATAAAAGGTTTTCAATGAAGATATGATGAAAAAAAAATCATAAACAGTATCATTTCTTAAATCAGATTTTGCTTTCAAGATTTTCATGCAGGGAATCTGTCGTAGCTTATAGACTAATGCTTTGCTTAGAGTATTACTACTGTGCTTGGTGGTATCCAATTGGGGGTGGAAGGGCAGAGGAACAGACCCACCCCCACCCCATAACATTCAGAAGGAAAAGCAGTCGAATGGATAATGTTTACCCAAGTCTCTCCTCTTGTTGCTCGCTTCCAGTTCCTAGTGAGCTTTCAGGTGTGTTACACCCCCACCCTATCCCCCTTTCTTCTTCTTTTAAAATTTTTTTTTTTTAAGTGGTATGATATATATGAGTATACATGTACAACTTCTATCATGATTCATGGTAGGGGATTGGGAGTGGGTGGGAGCTCTTTTTTAACAAACTTTCTTTTTATCTTTTGCTGTAGTTGTGTGTGTGAGTGTGTATGTGTGAGTGTGAGTGTGAATGAGTGTGTGTGTGTGAGTGAGTGAATGTGTGTGTGTATATTTTGGGGGGTGATGATGGGTTTTTTTGTGGGTGTTTTTTTTTTATTATAGCTTTTGTATCTTTTATTTCACATGACCCGACTATCAAGCAATACATGGACACCCAGGCATTGAACAGCAGAATACAACAGACATAAAACAAACAAAGCCAAGTCAGCATCAAGAGATGGATCCTCCCTGACTGCGTGTGGGGGAACATTGCAACAATGTAGGACACACTGCCCATGGGAAAGACATCCATGAGTTTTGACCTAAAGGCTTTCCTCAATTAAAAAAAACAAACCTAAAAAGATCAGAGATGCAGTGAAGACCATGGAAGACGAGGAATCCTTCCTTGAACAGAGAGATACAGGATATGTGTTAATTCAGTTTCAGCCATTGGCCGGAATGGGATACTGATAAGTGAAGTGAAGGACTTTGCAGTGGATGAAACCTCTAGACACAAGCCCCACCCCCCCCCCCCCCCCCCCCCCCCCCCCCCCCCCCCCCCCCCCTGGACACAAGTCTTCCCCCACCCTCCCCAACCACCACTTGAAAACAGGCAGGCCACTGATAAGCTTGAAAGTTTGAAAGTTTGATGGAAGCTCATATCCTGGTTCACACCCCCCCCCCCCCCCCCCCCCCCCCTCCAGCTTTAGGTCTGGAGGTTTATCTAAACTTTGATAATAGATTCGTTCATCTATTCATTCCTTTCTTTCCTTTCTTTCCTTCCTTCCTTCCTTCCTTCCTTCCTTCCTTCCTTCCTTCCTTCCTTCCTTCATTCATTCATTCATTCAATCACAAGTCAAGTCAGAATGATCTAATCACCCACGAAGAACCATTGCAGAGTGTAACTGTAACATTATAGGTACATACATGGACTAGATTAAAACACATTTATATAATTTATAAAGTGTTGATCAATATTGCTCATAATAGTATTTCTTTCCTACACAATTCTAATCAAATTCAAAATATAATTAATATAAGCTTATCTCAAGTTAATCATAGTGTTTCTTACAGACTCCAATCAAATTCAAAATATGGTAAGATTTATAAGCTCATCTCAAGTTAACTGTCAAGTTTGAGGGCTGGATGAAAAAAAAAGTCTTTGAATTTTAATCTGTTACACTCGTGAAATAAAATTGCTTTTGTGTTTGCGTTTGACAGTCTGCATCTGAGAATAATACTGAATGGTTTGTTCATGGCGTAGTGTAGTGTTGTCACTTAGGAAACATTCCTCTCTGGCTGCCTCCATTGAGTTCTAAGCATCTAAAAAACCCAACTGACTTGCAGTGGCAGTCTTGTTATCTTGATTTAAAGTATGCTTCAAAATAGCCTGCGACATTCAAAAACTGCTATATAAACATTTTTCTCTTCTTGAGTGTACTTAGAGTGTTGTTACATTTTTTGTGACCCCCTTGGGGTGTCAGGTGCTCTACAGCTTAACAAATGTTTTTTTAAAGGCACTTCTGATTTATATCTATATCTATATATCTATATATATCTATATATCTATATCTATATCTATCTATCTATATATATATATATATCAGGTAATGTAATCTACATGGGTGAACTGTATACTTCTGTGGAGTCTGTTCACTTTGCACATATGTATGTATACTGTGTGTATGTATGTATGTATGTATGTATGTATGTATGTGTGTGTATATATTATATATATATATATATATATTATATATATATATATATATATATATATATATATATATTATAAGATTCATGTACCAATGAAAGAATTGTTAATGGCAACATTTTTTTTCCTTTTTGATGAGTAGTGGTTTTTGTAGTTTTTGTTCTCTTTAAGTTTAGATAGAAAAAGCCACCCACTGGCAAAAGAGAGAAAAAAAAACACCCACCCTGACAACATGCTCTTCCTTCGGACAGAAACTTAATTTCATACAGAGAAATAGGTTGTGACAAAATGGTTTGCTATATATAGAGTTAAACCTAGATAGAGAAACTTTAGCAAAGTGACACTGACAGTCAACATGCAATGATTTGAAACTAGCCCTTGGGTTGGCAGTATTCATTCATAATCAACTCTCATGATGAATATATATATATATATATATATATATATATATATATATATATATATATATAATTAACACACATGATGATGAATATGTATGTATGTACACACACACACACACACACACACACACACACACACACACACACACACACACACACAATATATATATATATATATATATATATAGAGAGAGAGAGAGAGAGAGAGAGAGAGAGAGAGAGAGAGATACACACATACATACATACATACATACATACATACATACATACATACATACATTCATACATACATGCATACATATATATACATATATACATACATATATATACATACATATATATACATACATACATACGTATTCATCATCATATGTGTCAATTATAATTTAAAATTATTTATATACTGGTAATCATGATTGTGTGTTTCTTGCTGATGGAAGGAAAAGAAATTTAATGTGCAGAGGGAGACAGAGATTGATCGAGATATATACACTGCCTTGGGGGACAGGGATTGGTTTTGATGTCAGCGTTTTTTATTTTATTTGTTTGTTTCTTTCTCTGTTTCTTTCTGTCTTTTTAAAGGGAACAGGAGGGGAGACGAGCCAGGAGAAATTGTCCAGTTAGTTTTCAGATGCCCCAGCTTGGCGTTGTGTCTGATGAACAGAATCAGTTTAGTTGGCATGTTTCTGCCGTGCTGATGTAATGTCAAACCTGGAAACCTGTCGCTGCAGTGTAGGTCATGGTGGAGTATAATTTAGAATTGTTGCTGGATATTTGTGTGCGTGTGTGTGTGTGTGTGTGTGCATGTGTTTGTGTGTATGTGTTTGTATGTGTTTGTGTGTTTGTGCGTGTGTTCAAAGAGAAGAGACACTTGTCTAGGGAATGTGTGCAGTGTGGGAACGTGGTGTTGTACTGGTGAAATTTCAAGTGAAGGCCTCTCGGAGTGCTGTGGAAATATTGCTTGATTAGTGGATACTGCTTCTGTGTTGAGTCTGCAACAGTTGTTTTGTGAGTGTGTAGTCTGAGATACAATACAGTACAATGCGATAATTCTATTTACTCCAGAGATGCAGGACTAGAAAGCTAGCATTGCAGATAGGAATCATGTACACTTAACACTATTCCTGTATTAAGGAAGAGAACCCCTCTTTCCCAGGACACGTGCACTGTGCACATTTGTTTGCTTCCATCACCCAGTAGTGGGTGATTCTGAGGGACGGACGGAAGGGTCGGTAGATATTTGGTTGCCCTATAGCAGGTTACCTGTAGGGAAAAGCTTTTTTAGGGGTACTGTGCAGTGTGCAGGGGAAGCAATTATCTGACAGTGTGGCTGTGCATGATTCAGAAAGTGAGCTACAAGTCATCCCCTTTTCTTGCTGGGTGTGAAAGAACAATATCCGTGTGTACATACTAAAGTTAATTTCTTCCTGTCGTTTTCCAAAGCATTTTTGATATCATCTTTTCAACAACTAGACATGTGTCAGCAAGTCTAGCTTGGTTCATCACAACAAAACATGCATTTTACATTTCATACAATTTTTTTTCCTGATGATACAATAAATCTCTCTCTCTCTTTTCTCTCTCTCTCTCTCTCTCTCTCTCTCTCTCTCTCTCTCTCTCTCTCTCTCTCTCTCTCTCAAATATAGATTAAAAATTTTATTCTAGTTAATTATTTTTTTTTAAATGTAGGATTTAAAATTTTTTAAGTTTACTTGGAACTATTAGCTCTGATTATTAAGGACAGTCCCTTCTCAGGCAAGGGCGGGATAAAAAAAAAGTATGCCAATACTTATCTGTAACCCTTGAGAATAAAGATTATCAATCAATCAATCAGTCAACAACAGCTGGATTTCTTTGAAATATGGACCCCCCAAAATCAAAATAATCACAACACAATACACGGTCACAATGCAGTGCTCAATAGCACAGCACAGCACAATGAGGTACTGTATGGCATGGCGTGGCAATACATGACATGACATGACACCCAACACAGTTTTATACATATCATGTAAGTGTTAATAGGCAGTTGAGAGAGAGAGAGAGAGACACGCTTTAACACTTTAACAGTTTATTGTCATTGCCCAACTAGGCCTTTTGACAAGGGAGGTAACACAAATATCTTTGTAAAACAGTAAATAAAAAGTTAAATACGTGATCAGTACAAATAAGTTTGGCAAAAAGAAAGGATCCATCCACGTATAGCAGACTAATTATAATGATAACATTGGCGTCTATACATTTACAAATCATCTAGTACATACAAAGAAAGAAAAAAAGGAAAATCAAACTGAAATAGAAAAACAACAACATTTGAATCGACCATCCATTCAAATTACAATTGATATATGTCAGCCTTTTTAACTCTGCTTACTTGAGAATACATGGCTCTTTAAGTGACTATATCATTACACATTTATACAATTGGTGCTGACATGACTTTGTCTTAATTTCTGTGCTTCTGCAATAAACTACAGAGTTAATAATATGTTCTTTTTCAGATGACAAAATAGAAATAATATTTTGACTTTCTATTGCTTATAGACTTAGAAAATTATGTTTCTTTCGTACAGTTTCATATGCTTTACATTGAAACAAAATAAGAATTTCATCGTCAACAGTATGGCCACATAATGGACATGGTAATTGCATGGCTGTCTCAGCCTGGAACCATCTTTTGTTAGCATTAAAACCCAGTGTTCTTAACCTGAATCAAGCATAATTAAGCCTGTGCCATTTATCAGTAACTATTGATAGATATTTTTCTGTCTGAAAGACAGATTTGAAAGAAAGGAACCAGCTATATTTATTTTTACTTTCCATATCTGAGTGCCAGTTTTGTTTAAAAGAGCCAATAAGCCTATCTTTAAATTCTGAAAGAAACTGATGCTCATTACCTACTTCCTGAGACATCCATACAATCCCGAAGCCATGCTCTGACAAAAACTCTTTTAACTTGATATGCCCAGTTCTCTTTCCCCCACTCCATCTGCATAATTAACATATCGTAAGACTGTCTACATAAACATGTTTGTGGAAGTTTCAATAATTTTAACCAATATCTATCTCGTGGAGTCACCCCGAGGTTGCCATGGTAACGCCCGCCCGCACTGCCTCCAGTGATGTCACCCCAGTGCTGGTGTCGTGTTGCCCGTGCCACAGAGGGAGGGGAGGAAGGAGAAGGGGGCCTGCCCTTCATGCCACTCTGTGGGCTGCCAGGTGTGGTGCCACCCTCTGACGTCACTACCTGTCTGCCTGCCGGTGAGGAAAGGGGAATCCCCTTGTTGACTGGACTGTGATGGGGGGCAGGGGTGGAGGACTGCTGCGCACCCCCACTCTCCACCACCTCTGCCTAGGATCGGGGGTCTGGAAGCCTGGGCCCCATCACCATCTTCCCTCTGTGGAAGTAGGCTCTCCTGCCCTCCCTGCTGCTGCAGCCACCATCTGCACCTGGGCCCTGGTCAGGTCGTTGGCCACCCTGACACCGCTGTCCTGCAGCTTCTGCCTCAGGTCTTTGCCGGCAAGAATGTTCATTTTGTCGCGCCACCTGCTGAACTTGGCGATCATAGGCCTGGGCTGTCCATCTCGTGCCTGTCCTGTTCTGTGTGCCCGTGCTATGTGGTCCAGTGTCCAAGACTTCTGGTCATCCACACTATTCAGCATGTCGATGACTGACTGAGCACAGGTTTCATTGGACTCCCTGTCAGTTTGTTGAGGTATACCAAACAGCCTCAAGTTATCTCTTCTTGAGAAATTTTCCAGCCTGTCCGTGTCTGCTTTTAGTTCTTCAATTTCTGTCTTCAGATCACTGATGGTATCAGACAGTTTTTGCACATCTTCTCTATCTTCGTTCCTTTCTTCGAACAGCTGGTGGATGTCTTCAGTCATGTCTGTGACTGTCCCCGCCAACTCTCTCTGATCCCTCTCCAGTCTGTCACATCTAAAATTACTTTCCTCACATTGTTGTTTTACTTGTCGAAGTTCATTCTTGATTTCCCCATAATCATTCCTGATCACACTAGTTTGTTCTGAGAACTGCTGCTGTATGTTCTGCATTATGGTGATCATCATGTCGCTTACATCAGCTGATGTGGTCGCTTTTGTGTCTGTTCCCTCTTTTGCGGTCATCTTGCCATCAGTATTGGGCCCTGGGTTGGTTTCCACGTCGCCGCTAAGCAACAGCCTACGTAGGGAGAAGGCAGCGTGCTGCACACAAAAGGCCACGAGAATCACGGGCACGTGCAATGCCGGCTGACAGGCCGGCCCGCTGTCACTGTCACACTCTTCTGTCATCTCATGCCATGTTGTTCCTTTTGAAATTGTATTTATTTCAAACCCAACACAGTCAGATGGCACAAATCTATCAATGTTGTTGACTAGACCATCTATCATAGATATCAGCATGGCACATCACACAAAGCCCACAACGACATCAGCTGCTGACAGGTTTGTCACCCTTTCTGTGTTGTTGCTCACCTGTGCACAGTCAGGAGACAGATTTTTACAGCAGCCTGACACATGTTGACATTTTGCATCAAACACTCCAATTGCAGCCCTCCACATCACCAAGTCCACCATTCTGAGGTCGTTTCGTGCACTAGAGTGTCATAGTAAATCCTAGCACAAGTAACAGTCTGAAGCACTCCTCTGAGACGTTGTGGCACACACAATTCAACACCACACTTCACAGGCACTGCCGCTCGACGCCATGTTGTATCGTCCCCCGAGAGAGAGAGAGAGAGAGAGAGAGAGAGAGAGAGAGAGAGAGAGACTCACAGAGAGAGACTCACAGAGAGACTAACAGAGAGTGACTCACAGAGAGAGAGACTCACAGAGAGAGACAGAGAGAGAGAGAGGGGTGAGGGAGAGAGAGAGAGAGGGATGGGGAGGGAGAGAGAGAGAGACTCAGAGAGAGAGGGGGGGTGTGGGGGAGGGAGGGAGAGAGAGAGAGAGGGGTGTGGGGGAGGAAGAGAGAGACTCAGAGAGAGAGAGAGAGAGAGAGAGAGAAGTGCAGGGGAGAGAGAGAGAAGGGAGTGCAGGGGAGAGAGAGAGAGAGAAGGGGTGCAGGGGAGAGAGAGAGAGAGAAGGGAGTGCAGGGGAGAGAGAGAGAGAAGGGAGTGCAGGGGAGAGAGAGAGAGAGAAGGGAGTAAAGGGGAGAGAGAGAGAAGGGAGTGCAGGGGAGAGGAGAGAGAGGGGTGCAGGGGAGAGAGAGAGAGAGAGAGGGAGTGCAGGGAGAGGAGTGAGAGAGAAGGGGGTGCAGGGAGAGAGAAGGGGGGCAGGAGAGAGAGAGAAGGGAGTGCAGGGGAGAGAGAGAGAGAGAAGGGAGTGCAGGGGAGAGAGAGAGAGAGAAGGGAGTGCAGGGGAGAGAGAGAGAAGGGAGTGCAGGGAGAGAGAGAGAGAGAGAAGGGAGTGCAGGGGAGAGAGAGAGAAGGGAGTGCAGGGGAGAGAGAGAGAAGGGGGTGCAGGGGAGAGAGAGTCAGAGCGCTGAGAGAGAGCTTGCTGAATTTTAATTAATTATTTATAATTATTCTTTTATATCGAGGATAATGGAATAAGCACTTATGTGCTTTTTTACATCCAGTCCCCATGTGTATGTGTTTTTGTAAATTCTGTCATCTGTTCCCACCGGCACACAATGGCCTACTCTTGCGAAAAGTGGAACATGATTTAACATGTGCGCAAGATATTCTGCATGCATTTGCACATGGGACCTCAGTTTATAGTCTCATCCGAAGGACTTTTGGGGAGAGTGGAGTCTGCACTGATATTAACTCCAGGGGAAAATATCCCCTTGAATGGGAATCGAACCCGGGTTGTCAGATTGCAAGCGCAATGTTCTAACCACTGGGTTATCCCTTCCCTGCTGAAGGTGAGATATTGCAGACAGTTGTGTACACATGCACACATGCACACACACACACATGTACACATGCACACATGCACACATTTTATTCTTGTACCTTTTTATTATCTAAAGTATAAACGTGAAAGAATGGATGTAACAGTAGGTGAAGTAATTTGTTTGTCCTGACGTTTTATGATTTTCTTTTTTTAATTCTTAAAACATTTTTATTTAAATGTGTGTGTGGACGTGAGCGCGCACGCGCTCAGGCGTGCATGAGTATGTGTGTGCATGTATATGTATATGTGGTAATTTGTATTTTCAATGTATCTCCTTATCGATTTTTTCCTCTTTTTTAACTGGTTTAATTTAACGGTAAATGATGCAATAATGTAATGTCTTAGTATAATCATTACGAAATTTGTTCTTAGATAGATGGCTTGATGAAAAAAAGCAAATGCATTGCTTATTCAATGTACCATCTGGAAATAAAATTTTGACTTGACTTGACTTGACTTGACATGCACACACACACACACACACATGTACACATGCACACATGCACACACACGCGCACACACACACACACACACACACACACACACACACATACCACACACACACACACACACACACACACACACACACTGGAGAAACGAAAAGCAACCAAGCAAAAAAACCTTTCATATGTGAACATAACTTATCTCTATCCTTACAGCTGTGCCCATTTTATGGGCATAGAGCCAGACTGTGTGTGAAATACATAGTTGGGTTTTTTTTCTTCAAATTTTCATTTCATGTACATAATTATTATAAGAAGAAAAAAAACCACACCAAAACTTGCATGTATTTAAAGAGTCTCGTTTTTACCTTGCAGCTGCTTGTCGTTCATGTATGATGAACCAGAATATACATGTGAAAGGTATGGGTCGAGTTTGGTTTTGATTTTGTTTTTTTTGGTTCTTTTCTAATATTGTCATGTTGTCATAGCAAGTATCAGTCAATTTTTTATTTTTTATTATTTTTTTATAGTAATATTGTTAAAGTTAGAGTTAGGAATGGCACTGTGGATGTCAGAGCCTTGAGAATGAGAGTGTGGACATTGTGTTTTGTTTACAGGTGTGATACTAGAGAAGTGATTCTCTTTCTTCATCTTCACTCAGATGTGTGTGTGTGTGTGTGTGTGCGCGTTTTGTGTTGTGTGAGTGTATGTGTGTGAAAGTCAAAGTCAAACCTTTATCTCCAGATGGTACATGTGTGTATGTGTGTGTGCACACACACGTGCACATGTATATATGTGTGTGTGCACACGTGCGAGCATATATGTATGCATGCGTATGTGTGTTTGTCACTATGCGTGTGAAGAGTGTATCATTGAATGTTCAGGATTAGTAATAAGATAGTCTTTAAGAAGGATAGTACCCACATATTGACACTACACTGTGGCCCGCTTGCAACCTGGGTTTTTTTTTATGTGCCTTTGACCTTGCTGAATCTGGGCTGTAGCTTTTCCATGATCACTTTTGTCATTGGCCCTCAACTGTGGCAAAGACAGGGTAATGTAATCTTAGCATTGTCACATCTGTAAGGCTACTGTATCTAGCAAAACATGTAGGTGTTGTTCATGCTTGGAGAGGGATGGGCCTACATAGGTGTGTGGCTTTTTTGTATGTATACATGTATGTGTTTGGGTGTGTGTGTGTGTGTGTGCGTGTGTGTGCATGCGTGCGTGTGTGTGTGTGTGTGTGTGTGTGTGTGTTCATTGACAACAGCCCTGAGGCTCACCAGTGGTGAGAGTTTTTGTGCGCGACAGTTTTACCCACCATTTAAGGTAGCAGCATTTTGACTTTGGAGATGATGTTTAAACGTGACACCAGTGAGCATCCGTTTCTTTAACTCTTGTCATCTGTTTCTGCTGGCATGAAATGGCCTGCTCTTCTGATAGGCAGAATAGGGTGTTTTAAAAAAAAAGTGTGTGCTTTAGTTGCTATGTATTCCTCTGCTGAACGCACAGTCCGTGCAGCTAGTCTGCCTGTCCTTTCCTCCCCCATCCCTCCTCATTGGGGGGTAGTTGTAGAGTTTCCTGTGTTACTTATTGTATCTTTTTTTAATTATTGTATTGTATTGTATGTAATATACCACTTTCTGTCACTGCAGATCTCATTTCATGAAATTTGGGCTGCTCTCCCTGGGGAGACTGGAGGAAAATGCTTTCTTGTATGCTTGTGGTTTTTTCCTTGTAAAAAATAGTTGCAGTCTGAGCGTTCAAAGACAACGATGGTATTTCCCTATAAGAGTGGCTTTTTTTTTCCCCTACAGAATATAACTAAGGACAACTTTACTCTTCTTGCTGTGAGTGCTTTATGTCCACTTAATGCCTGTTGCACACTGGACCTCGGTTTATTGTCTCATCTGAAAAACTTGCACCCAGACCACCACTCAAGGTCCAGTGGGTAGGGGGGTAGAGGGAAGGAGGGGAAGTTTTGGCTTAAACAGGGATCAAACCATCACTCTTTTGCTTTGTACTTGTAGGTGGGTGCCTTACCTCTAAACCAACAGTTCATGTATGATACTTTTATTTGCTTTGCAGACAAAATCTCAAATTCTGTTGAATGGAACGTCTGACAACAATGACAAATGGGCATCAAAACCATCACTTTCTTGCTTTCTAGGTGGGTGCCTTACCTCTAGACCACCAGTTCACAAATTATGACACTTTATTTGCTTGCAGACAAAGTATCATATGCTGCTGAACAGAACATCTGACAACAACGACGACCACCACCACCACCACCACCAGCACCACAGCAGCAGCAGCAGCAGCAGCAGCAGCAGCAGCAGCAGCAGCAGCAGCAGCAGCTAGGAGCAGGGCTGACAGGAGTGAGGTGGGGCTGGGAGGAGGGAATGTCACCATGGCCTCGTGTAGGTCAGTGCCTGCCATCCACGTCATGGCTGTCGTTGTGGGCTCCTTGGAAATCATGCTGTTTGGGGGTACGTCTTCTGGTCTTCTGTCTTCTTCTTTTCTGTTTGTTTGGTCGTGTGGGTGGGTGGGCGGGGGTATAGTATGGTCCTAGCCTAGCACTTCAGTTTTAGAACCTTTTCTAGCATGCTGGTTTGTTTTGTGGCATAATATATCAGTGTCATCCAACTATCAGCCATGAGTGGTCTGTTGTTGTTGTTGTTGTTGTTGTTGTGTTTTTAATAGAAGGCTAGGTTGTTAAGGCGTGTGCAAGAATTTGTGTGTGTGCATTCACAACAGAACCTCAGTTAGTGATCTCATCTGACAGATGCATTGGTTAAGACCAATCCACTTTGAATCCTGTGAGTCTTTTGAAGTCAAGGGTTCAAATCTCAGCAGCATCTGCTGAGTGAATTAAGGGTGGGAGAATTAAC
The DNA here is from genome assembly GCA_028751875.1 of Rapana venosa. Lineage (NCBI taxonomy): Eukaryota > Metazoa > Mollusca > Gastropoda > Neogastropoda > Muricidae > Rapana > Rapana venosa. Next base: position 41,292,624 of record CM054157.1, on the reverse strand, counting down.
AATCTCCCAGGTCAACTTCAAGTGCAGACCTGCCAGTGCCTTAATTCTCCTGAAGTATATACTTGTACTGAAGATCAGATGTGCATGTTAAAGAAATCAAAACTCATGCTAGCATTCAGTGAGTTACAGAAACACAAACATACCCAGCATGCAACCTGAATAGTGGAATAAGCTGCTCTGAAGATGGAAAATGTTGGCTTAGGCCAGCAGGTAGGCCTCCTGCAAAAGGACAAGCACAGGAGAAGACCAGGCACTATGCATCCCTCCTGATAAGGCAATGCACAGGGAGAGGGAGGGAGGGAGAGAGAGAGAGAGAGAGAGAAGAGAGAGAGAGAGAGAGATGAAGAGAGAGAGAGAGAGAGAGAAAGAAAGAGAGAGAGACATAGAGAGAGAGAGAACTCAAACTCGAAAGATTTATTCACAAAAAGGCCATTAGCCCATACATAAATGGGGGTTGCCAAACTGCTTAGTATTTTAGTGAGAAAAATAAGTAAAACAAAAAAACAAAATGTTATTGCATACCCACAACCACCACAATAAAAATCAGTTCCAAAAAATATTACTTAAGAAACCAAGATATCTCTTATTCTAAAGGCTTTACACAAATATAAAGCAAGGCTGCGCACAATCTCAGGGTGACTAGATGCCATGAGTAGACAGAATCTAAATAAATTAGGCTGTCTACTATACTTTACCGGAATGTAATTCTCAGTTCTGTCTTACATCCTCTAATGCTGGACAGCACAGCACAAAATGAGCTTCATCTTCCACTGTTTGCTTACATAATGGGCATACCAACCTGAAGTCATCATGATCATGTTCTATATATCTAAATTTATGAACATTTATGTCTGATACACCAAGTCTAAACATAGACATAATTCTTTTCAAATGTATGTCCATATCAAGCTTTAGATAAGGTCTGACATCATGGGAGCCTATAAATTGTCTATACATTTGAAATCTTTCACTGTTTTGTATATGACCACTCCATTGCTGCCAATGGCAGTCAGTCAGTCTTTGCCTAAAAACGTTGATAAACTCTCTACAATTTCCAACACCTTGTTTGAGCCAAACAAACCCAAAGCCAAGTTCACATAAACAGGTACGTATTTGTGAAGCCCAGGTGCTTTTCCCCTTGACATCTAGATCATAAAGCATCTTGTAAGACTTATAAGGTAACCTGCACTCATCCATATGCAGAATCTTAATCCAATATCTAATGCATCTTACAGCAGAATTAACAGAGAGAGGATATCTATTGGTTTCACTATAAACAAGATCATTAGGTGTACGTCTATCTAAGCCTAAAAGCTGCTTTAAAGCAAAGAGGTGTACTGAATCACACTGTGTTACAGCTGCATCCAGTCCTCAAATTTCCGCACCATATAACACAGTGGGTTGTATTTGTGCATCAAATATCTTAATCAACAAGTCAAAAGCATTATTATTCAATAATCGTAATTTTTTCAAAACAATTAACAAGCTTCTTTTACCTCGACTTGCCAGATCTTTACATGCAGTTGTGAAACTAAGCTTTGTAGAAAAACAGATTCCTAAATATTTATATACATTAATCACAGGCATGACTTTTCCATTGTAGTCATTTTTCGTGAGCAGCTAAGTAACCACCTTTACTGAATACAACAATATTACTATTATTCAGATTAACCTTAAGATCAAGTGATGTTGCAGCACTGTTTAAGTTATTCAGCTGCTGTTGTAAGCCTACAACAGTTTCAGATAGCAGGATGACATCATCAGCAAGCAGAGGAATAAACAATTCTGTGAAATCTTGGGGGAAAGTGGCACCATGTTTACCCTTATTAATGATGTCTATGGCTAACTCATTAATGAAAACAGAAAACAAAAGAGGGCTACATACATCACCCTGTTTGACCCCAGTGGTGCAGTATATTATGTCCGTCAGCTTAGATCCACATCTTATTCTGCTTTTGACATTCTGATACATGGCTCTCAAACAACGTAATAATTTACCCTTCACACCATTTTTCAGGAGAATAGGCCATAACAAGTTTCTATTAACAGAATCAAATGCCTTTTCAAAGTCAATAAATGCTACATAGAGCTTACGGTTATGAGCAAACTGTTTCTGGATAAATGCAAGTAGAGTAAACATATGATTTATAGTGGAATGCCCTCTCTTAAAACCAGCTTGGTGTTCACCTGTAATGTTGTTTTTCTTAACCCATTCCTGTAACCTATTATTAATGATGGTACTAAACAGCTTACTACTTATATCACTAAGAGAGATTCCCCTGTAGGTATTAGGGTTGTCAACATCACCTTTTTAGGAGAGAGAGAGAGAGGGGTGGGGAGGGGGTAGGTTTCCTCTAAAAGACCTATAGGTTAATGGCCTCAGAGCCACGGATAACTGCAGGAGGGGGGGTGGGGGGAGGAATTCTCTCACACCTGTAGGTAAGCAGAGATTAGAACCAGCAGCATGAAAGTAGTCTGGGTCATGAATCTGAAGCTTTAACCACTGAGGTCGGTGTGTGTGTGTGTGTGTGTGCGTGCGTGTGTGTGTGTGTGTGTGCGTGCGTGCATGCGTGCGTGCGTGTGTGGTGTGTGTGCGTGTGCGTGCGTGCGTGTGTGTGTGTGTGTGTGCTGTCAAATCTGCAGGAATCACATTGCTTGAATTGTAACCCACAGGAATTTTGTGTGTGTGTGCGTGTGCACATATGTGCATGCATATGTGTGTTTAAGGTCATAAAGTGCTCATATTTGTATTGTTTTTTTATACAACCAACAGTAATTTGAGGAAATAAAGTGTCTGTATGAATCATATATATATAATATATATAAAAGTTGATGAATATCATAAGAAAAGACTTTGTTCATTGCTGCCAGAAAATGATTCTGTTAGATGTTGAGTTATCCTTGAGGAGCCATTGCAGGCAGTGTGTATCAGTCAAGCGGAACTAGATGGAGCCCATGCCATCCCATTGCAGGACATAGATTGCATGCTGGGTATGTTTCGTGTCATCCGTGACATAGCCACAGCTGGGTTAAGGATTGTCTCTCCTTCCCCCCCCCCCTCCCCCCACCTCCCCCATAAAATAAAATGAAACCAAAAACAAAAGGAGTGAATTTAACTGCTCGTGTCTGACATTTATTGTTATTGTTATTAAGCTTATTTGAAAACATCTCATCCCTCCCCCCACCATAAAATGAAGCCAAAAACAAAAGGAGTGAATTTAACTGCTCGTGTCTGACATTTATTGTTATTACACTCATTTGAAATAATCTCCTACCCCTTCCTCACTATGATAATAGTAATAATAATAATAATAATGATAATATTATTAATGTACCGAGTTTATATAGTGCTGAATCTTATAAAACAAACAAATTGAAGCGCTTGCACTCAAATAATTTACACACATGCAACTTCCCACATATATCATAATTAACAAATTTCAAATTTATGCACACCCGCACGTGCGCGCACAAACACACACCCAAACACACTTAGGTGGAGATGAAGGTGATGAAGGATGCTGTTGAAAAATAGGAACAGATCTGAGGGGAAAGTCTCAGGTACTAAATAAGTGCGTTTTGAGGCTGGATTTGAAGGTATCAAGTCAAGGCTTTTGGCGAAATGAGAGAGGGAGGTCATTCCAGGTGGATGAACCAGAAACAGAGAAAGAGCGACGGCCAACAATGCTTTGTTTGAATCTGGGTGTTCTAAAGCACAAAGTATCTGCGGCTGAACGAATGGAACAGGATGGAGTATACAGGTGAAGACAGTTACTGAGATAAGGGGGTGGAGATTTGTGAAGACATTTGAAACGGAGGGTATTGATCTTATACTTCAGTCTTGATTAGACAGGCAGCCAGTGGAGAGATTGCAAAAGAGGAGTGATGTGTCCAGATTTTTCTTTCTTAGGACCAGTTGAGCTGAAGAGTTTTGTATGCGCTGAAGAGAGTGGATAGATGATGCTGGTAGGCCAACCAAAAGAGAATTACAGTAGTTTAAACATGAAAGAATGAGAGATGTGACAAGCTTGGAAGTTGTGTCAGTGGACAGATAATTGTGAATCGTGCTTATGCGCTGTAATTGATAGTAGCAAGACTGGCAGGTCTGGGTGATGAATTTGTTCATAGAGAGTGTGTTGTCAAGAACTACACCTCAATACTTCACAGAGAGTGTTGTCAAGAACTACACCTAAATACTTCACAGAGAGTGTTGTCAAGAACTACCTAAATGCTTCACAGAGAGTGTGTTGTCAAGAACTACACCTAAATACTTCACAGAGAGTGTGTTGTCAAGAACTACACCTAAATACTTCACAGAGAGTGTGTTGGGGAGAACTACACCTTAATACTTCACAGAGAGTGTGTTGTCAAGAACTACACCTAAATACTTCACAGAGAGTGTGTTGTCAAGAACTACACCTATATACTTCACAGAGCTGGAACAAAGGAACTGACGTATTGCTGAATTCTATTGAAGTTATTTTTACTATCGCACCCCCCCCCCCCCCCCCCCCCCAACTCCCACCAAATCTTACAAATAGAAAAAAATGATATCCAGTGATTGAAAAAAAAAAAAAAGAAACCGTAAAGTTTCTCTATGTGTGTCTAACAGAGATAGCCTAGTGGTCAGAGCATTGTGCTGGTGAGTTGAGCCACCACCGAAATACATGTCTGTTCAAGGCGATTTTTCCCCCTGGAGTTAGCATCAGTACTGACTCCATTTCTTTCCCCCCCCTCCCAATCCCCAAAGTTCTTCAGATTGAAACTATAAACTGAAGGCTGCTCAGTTGTGTGAATGCGTGCACATGCTGAAGCCTATCAGTTCTGCCATTTGGAAGAGTAGGCCTTTTGTGCTGGATGACAAAAAATATATGAAAATGCATGCATATTGGGTTTATTTTTATATATGTATTTTTTTATTTTCTATTTATATATGTATTTCTTTATTTTCTATTTATATATGTATTTCTTTATTTTCTATTTATATAGGTATTGATTTATTTTCTATTTATATATGTATTTTTTTATTTTCTATTTATATAGGTATTGATTTATTTTCTATTTATATATGTATTTTTTTATTTTCTATTTATATATGTATTGATGTATTTTTTATTTATATATGTATTGATATATTTTCTATTTATATATGTATTTTTTTATTTTCTATTTATATATGTATTTCTTTATTTTCTATTTATTTATGTATTTCTTTATTTTCTATTTATATATGTATTTCTTTATTTTCTATTTATATATGTATTTCTTTATATATGTATTTTTTTATTTTCTATTTATTTATGTATTTCTTTATTTTCTATTTATTTATATATGTATTAAAATGTTTCCCCCAGTCCTCGGCTAGAGCTTCAAGGTTCACCAGTGGTGTGGTTTTGCGTATGCGACGTTTTTTGCCCAGCATGAGGTAGCCACATTCTGATTTCGGGGATGTGTCATGTTTAGATATCATCGCTGAAGTCGGATTGTGACTATTTATTGAGGGGCAAAAAAGAAATATGCAAACACTTCACCATTGGGAAATGCTGGAGCTCTATATGCAAACACTTCACCATTGGGAAATGCTGGAGCTCTATATGCAAACACTTCACCATTGGGAAATGCTGGAGCTCTATATGCAAACACTTCACCATTGGGAAATGCTGGAGCTCTATATGCAAACACTTCACCATTGGGAAATGCTGGAGCTCTATATGCAAACACTTCACCATTGGGAAATGCTGGAGCTCTATATGCAAACACTTCACCATTGGGAAATGCTGGAGCTCTAGCCAAGGAACAACCCCCCCCCCCCCCCCCCCAAAAAAAAAACAACAACAAAAAAAACCCCACCCCAAACCCAACCCAAAACAACAACAACACCACCAACCAACCAACCAAACAAAAACCAGCAACAACAATACAAAACCCAAGAAATCAATAATAAAACTACTGTGTTATGCTTAAACAATGATTCATTTAGTTACCATAATTATGTGACCTTTACTCTTTTATTGCATCGCTAGTCAACAATGATTACTTTAACAGCCGTTTAAAAACTCTTTTTAACACTGATATCATCCCCACCACCACCTCCACCCCCTCCACCCCACCCCACCCCACCCCAGCTCCCAAGATTAAAACCCCAACAAAACAACAACAAAAACCCATCGAAATTTGGGTGGAAAAACAAAACAACAAAAATCCAAAGAAAAAGTTGAAAAACCATGCCAAAAATGCTATGCTAGGTGAGGAGAACCAAAACAAAAGAGGCCATAAAGAAAAAGTTTTTATTGCTTGGCTGGCAATTACCACTGTCCTTTGTATGACAGCATACAACATCTGCGCGACAAAATTAACTGGCGCTTTACGATCAGCAGCAGCCCTAGATGTGGTGACATGTATATATATATATATATATATGTATATATGTATATGTATTACAGTATAAAGTTAGTGGATTTGGGGACAAGATAGTTGTGTCAGCCTGCTTTAGATGTGAGGTGGCTGAATTATGTCTGGTATTTCCTTTTCAGCAGGGCGTGAGCTGCTCGTTTGTTGCCTCATTATTGTCAAGGTTTTTCTTATTGTTTTGGGGGTGGTTTTTTCAGGGGAGGGGTGGGGGGTGGGAGGGGTTTGGCATATTCTCTCTGTCTCTGCCTCTCACTGTCTCTGTTGCTCTCTCTCTCTGTCTCTCTCTCTCTCTGTCTGTGTCTGTCTGTCTGTCTCTCTCTCTGTTTTATCATTTTATGCAATATGTTTTGGAATGTTGATTCTATTCACACCTCCCTCTCATAATATAATTATCAAGTAAAACGTTAGCACTCCCATTCTTTGTCTCTCTGTGTGTTCCCTTACTGGGCAGGGTGCCCAGCGCCTGGTACATCTTCTTCTGCCCTTAATTGTGGCTGTGCAGGAGGTCTGCTGGCTGCTGCTGTCGGCCCACAAGTTCCAACCTCACAGTAGCTCTTTTCGTTGTACAGGTTGCATGCTGGGTATGCTTACGTTTCCGTAATCCTCTGAATGCTGACATGAATTATGGGATCTTTTACATGCATATATATACATCTGACCTTCTGCGTGTATGTACATCAACACACACAGAGAATTAAGGGACTGGCAGGTCTGCACTTAAAAGTCCCCACCCTCATTGCACTGCTGCCAAGATTTGAACCCATGACTTTATGGACCCACGGGACTGAACTAAGTTATATGACCTTTAACCCCTCGGCTGTAGGGTTCATCTTGTGTATACATGTATATCTGAAAACACTGTGAAAGTCTGTGTGGTGATTCTTATATCTGAAAACACTGTGAAAGTCTGTGTGGTGATTCTTATATCTGAAAACACTGTGAAAGTCTGTGTGGTGATTCTTATATCTGAAAACACTGTGAAAGTCTGTGTGGTGATTCTTATATCCGAAAACACTGTGAAAGTCTGTGTGGTGATTCTTATATCTGAAAACACTGTGAAAGTCTGTGTGGTGATTCTTATATCCGTAAACATGTGAAAGACTGTGTGGGTGATTCTTATATTGTAAACACTGTGAATTCTGTGTGGTGATTCTTATATCTGAAAAACACGTGAAAGTCTGTGTGGGGGTTGTTCTTATATATGAAAACTCTGTGAAAGTCTGGTGTGGTGTTCTGTATATCTGGGAAAAACTTGTAAAAGTCTGTGTGTGATTTCTTATTCTGAAACACTGTGAAAGTCTGTGTGGTGATTTCTTATCACCTGTCAGGCCCATCTTGTGTTGTACATGTATATCTGAAAACACTGTGAAAGTCTGTGTGGTGATTCTTATATCTGAAAACACAGTCAAGTCAAGTCAAGTTAAAGTCAAAATTTTATTTCCAGATGGTACATTGAATAAGCAATGCTTTTGGCTTTTTTTAATCAAGCCATCTATCTAAGAACTAAATTTGTAAAGATTTACTTAAGTCACTACATTATAGCATCAATTAACATTAAATATTAAACCAGTAAAAAGGAAAGAAAAAAAGGAAAAAATCGTTAGAAATACATTGAAAAATACAAGATTACCCACATATTATTATACACTCACACCATATCATGCACACTGTGCGCGCTCACGTCCACCGCACCATTTAATAAAAGTGTTTTAAGAATTAAAAAAAGAAAAAGCATAAAACGTTCCAGGACAAACAAAATTAACTTACTTATGTTTATCATTTTTTCAAGTTTATACTTTAGATATAATAAAAGGTACAGGAATATAACGTTAGGATAAATACTAGGCATTCGTCGTTACTGATAATTTTAACTTCAATGACCTCCCTCCTCTCCTCCTCCACCCAGTAAAGGTGTGCTTTTTTTTTATGCGCTCTACTTTTCTATAGCGCTTTTTTAAAATGAATATTCACACAAGAACTATCCAAGCAAGAGAAGTAAATAAGATTACATTTAATGATTATATAATAGAGATACAATTATAACAACAATCACCCATCACCATGAGTACCATCAATATAACATAATGATCCCCCCATCACCATGAGACAACCTTAAACGATTATAACAGAAAAGCATTGGAAAGGATGGGGGTGGGGAGAGTTCAAGGTGGAAGGGGAAATACACCTTCAATCAATAGAGAAATAATAATTTTAAAAACCCCAATTATTCAAACAAGTAGAACCCCTATTACGATACAGATTCAATAAGCCCATAATCAACTGGACTATCCAAACTAAAAACAATATCAAATAAAAACAGTTTGCTTATAACTAATACTAATAATCTCATCTCTAACTGCAATAAAATCAACTTCCCACGATAAAATCTATTGATTAGACAAGACAGTGCATGAGGAGGGAGAGGAGAGAGAGGAGAGGAGGAGGAGAGGAGAGGAGAGTGAGAGGAGAGGGTAGTATAGGGAAGATTGGGCATGTTCGTGGGGGAGGTCTCGGAGGAGAGGAGAGGAGAGAGAGATGGAGATGAGAGAGAGGAGAGAGAGAGAGTGAGATGAGAGAGAGAGGAAACACTATCAGCTTATCAGGTGCTACCATAAAAAGATTTGTAAAATTTTCCTCCTTTCATTGTTTCATCATTGCAGATTATTTATAGCTTGATAGATTCTCTTACTTATTTGCATATTAGTGTGCCTCTTCCTGCCTCCCCCTCCCTTCCACACATTATACAGTGTGTTACGTAGATTTCTGTCACAGTAAGGATATTCTTGAATTTTTTGATTGTTGTAGGGATACCTTTAGTGCTGGTAAATGTAAGTATGGTTGATTTTGCGTTATATATCATGGTTGATTTGCCTTATTAGTCAATTCCTAGCATTCATGGCATTTAAAATGGCTTTTTAGCTGTGTCTTGAATGATTTTGTTTTTGATACATTTTAAGCGTTTTTGGGAGCTTGTTCCATTAAGTACTACCTGAGTACAGGAAGCTTGTTTTGTACTAAAGATTTTTTACTTGGTCTCGGAAAATCGTTAGTAGATATGACTTATGTCTGTGTTCATTGATATTGAAGCTATTGGTGGATTTCCCTTTTTTTTGGAGGGGAATTTCCATTGACAACTTCTGGACAAATAGAGCTTTTTTGTAAGTCTGTTTTTGAAGGTTAGGGTATTTGTGTTCTTATATCGTGATGGTTAGGGAGCTTGATTTTTGTAATCAAGTTTCAGTCTCTTTTATATAATCTATGATATTTATTTTAAATTTGTTATCTCTGCAGGCTGTCCAAAGAGATGAAGCATAGTCAAATATAGGCAAAAAATAAGGCCGCAAAAAAAGTGTTGACGAGAGGGTTATTTAGAAAATGATTTATTTTTGATATTGAAGTAGCTTGTAAGAAAGACGTTTTCCTAGCGCCATCACATGGTCGGTCAAGTAGATTTTTGTCAATAATTACACCCAGAATTCTGTGGGGAGTCAAACTTCTTCTATTACTCTTTTATCTATCAACAGAGTTGGAATTTATCTATAATTTTTTGTCTCTTTTGTCTTGATAAAGTACATACAATTACACATTGTTTTTGCATATTTAGGGACATATGGTTTAGCTTTAGTCCAAGTAACCAATCTGTCAATATTGTGGTGAAGTTTGATTGTAAGTCTGTGGGGGTCAGACTCACTACAATAAGACGGGAATGGTCATCAGCAAACATTTCACAGCTACTTCTAGAAATTGGGGTAAGTCTTTACTTAGATTGAAATAGAATGTGGACCCCAATATTGACCTTGTGGTATACTCCATGTTTTAATTAGGTACATAGTTTGTTGTTTGGATTATTTTGCAGTTACTAGCTGGCTTGCTATTCGGACAAAAAGCTTTTCAAAAGATTTTTCATTTTCTGGTGTTAGTTTATACAAGTGAAAGTTTTACGCCAATAATAGCGGAATGATTGATTACTTTCAATGCTTTTTCAAAGTCAACAAAAAGAAGGCCTGTATATTTATTTTTCATTGATGTTGTGTAGGAGACTGTCTGTATTTTGTGTAAGAGTTGTGTGTCAGGAATAGTTTTTACGAAAAACTGACTGCTCTTCTTTTATAGATTGTTGTTTACAAAGTTGGAAATACGGATTTTTGGATATGTTTTTCAAAGGGTTTAGATAAGAACAGACAGGAATTGAAATTGGTCTGTAATTTGAAGGACAAGCGTATCACCTGATTTGTGGAATGCGTATGATTTTGCCTTTTTATAATATGGTAGGGAAAGTTGTTTTTTCTATGCACAAGTTATACAAGTTATGTCAGTGTTCAGCTATAACTTGACCACAAAGCTTGTAATTATCTTCATATAGATTGTACTAAACACGTGTTCTGGAAACTTTTTTGAGAGACAGGCTTATCCAAGGTCTGTGATTGTCATTGCGTAACAGTGTTTAAATGGGAATGTTATTTATTTTGATTGATATATTGTTCTAAGTATGGGTAGATATCATTTTCATTTAGACTGGTCATTTGATATTACTTTGTCGGGCAATGATCTTGGAAGTGTTGTTTCAATTCATCATGCTGATATATCTTTAACTGTCTGTTGACTTTTTGATATAGGTTTATTACATATTGTGTTTGATGGCTTTTCCTATACTTGTCGAGAGTCGGTTGTTGTAATTAACAACTTTTGATTTAATCACGTTTTGATTCCGTTTTTAGTGAAGTTACTTTGGTTTCTTTGTGCTCTGAAATGCCTAATTTGAACCATGTGTTTTCAAATAGTCTCTTAGGTGTATTTCGTATTTAGTCTTTTGTGTTATCCAAGGTAGTTGATTTTTTCTTGAACTCTTTTTTTTATGAAAGGGGCATGTTTGATCGTATACTGAAGTAAATGTTCTAATCCAAAATTCACAGCTTCATCAGGGTCTCGAGATTTGGTGTATGGCATGTAATGGCGGAGATTGTCAAGTCTTGAAAGGAAAATCTTGCTCGTAAAGTTTTTAAATTTCCTGTAAATAATAGTTTTTTGCCCTACTTTAGGTATTTTGATACGATTTTTAAACCAAGTAAAAGAACACTGGATTATGATACTGCATCCACTTGAGGAGCACATACTTCTGTTATGTGTGTTTTGTTAGTAGTGTAGATTGATCTATTAATGATTTTAGAGTTATGCGTCACTCCGAGTCTGTCTATCTATAGGTGTTTAGGCCAAACATAGTAATGTTTGTGGCCCATTTTGGTTAGTTTTAATATGTCTATGTTAATCCCCAAGAATAAATGTTTCATTGTCTTAAAAGTTTACCTCGTCATAATGGGAGTTGAATTTTCTAGCCAGTCTCTGGTTTCTGAAGGATTTCTGTATATAAATCCTATTAATATTGGTCTATTGTGTTTTAATTTTATTTCAATCCACATGGATTCAATGTCATAAACCTCAAGGTTATATATTGTTTTACAACTGAGCGAGGAGGCTATATATGTAAGTAACCCGGTGTACTTGGGTTTGTGAGGATCTGTGAAAGTCTGTGTGGTGATTCTTATATCTGAAAACACTGTGAAAGTCTGTGTGGTGATTCTTATATCTGAAAACACTGTGAAAGTCTGTGTGGTGATTCTTATATCTGAAAACACTGTGAAAGTCTGTGTGGTGATTCATATCCCCTGTCAGGCCCTGGGCCTTTGGTTTCTGCTGATAAAGATAACTTTTGTATATATATATATATATATTATATATATCTATTATATAAATATATATATATATATAGCTATTTTATGTATAATATTATGATATAGCTTTGTATATTATTTATATATTATATAATTATATATTTATATAGCTTTTGTATAATATTTTATATATATATATATTATATATAGAGAGAGAGAGGAAGAGATTGGAGAGAGAGAGAGGAGGAGAGAGAGAGAGATGTAGAGAGTGGTGATGTGAATGAATGAATGAGCATGACATTTTATTTGAGGGCAAAAGAGTAAGCACAATGGTGGCTTTTTTCATCCAGCCTCAGTCCAAGGTAGATCAATCAACCAAACATTTCAATTAACCTTCTAGATCTGCCTCTTACCGGAAATTTTCTGGGGCTAACTGTGCACCCTATACGCCAACAACCTGAAAATTTCGGGGTTGTCGAAACGAAGTAAACAAGCCTGCTGCTTGACTACAGTTAAAGGGAAACAACTCCAAAATTAATGGAGGTCCACCTCTCTGTTGCTTGGCAACATCGAGCTGCAAAAACGTAAGCAAAAAAAACGATCGTTTTTTTTTAGCTGTAATTTTGTTTTTTATGCCTGACTGCTTGGGAGATCTTGTTCAAATTTGCTGACACTTCTTGTTGAAGGATAAATTATACTTTACACAGCTGTAAAAGTTGGCAAATAAATCTCTAGATTTACTCTAACATTGATGAAAACGATCTCGCGTATGTTTCAGGAGATGTGTGTATTTAAAAAACATGGACTGAGATTTGGCCGTAGACATATGTTTGTACATTATTGAGATGGGGGTTACTGAATGACGTTGGTGATGAAGAATTCGTATTTATGGTCAATGTTTTACATTTTAATATATTTTCGCAGTGAAATATCATGCTACTTAATTTGAGCTTGGCCTCGATGTAGTCTACAGGATATACTATACTGCTATTGGTAGGACTATCAGGAATATTCATGTAGTAGTTTCTGAAGTAAGAGGGATGTGAACAATTAGAGTGGTACTAAGAATTTTATTCCGGGCATATATGGGTGCACTTGCATCTGGGCAGTTAAGAGGTTAAACAACAAAAGTGAAAATGTCTAAAGAGGAAGAGAGAGGACTCTCTGAGACTGAGAGAGGAGAGGAGGATTGAGAGAGAGAGAGAGAGAGAGAGAGTGTGTGTGTGGTTTAAAAAAAAAATTTTTGGTTGGTGTTATTCTTCTGCCATGTTGTAAAAATGCAGTCCTGATTGGTCAGCTGGTTTATGAATGATAATGACAATAAAATTTTTTTCAACAACAGCAATAACAACAACAATAATAATAATAACAATAATGATTATGGTAATGATTATAGTAATGATGATGCTGATTGTGGTGATGATGATAATCATTATGATGCTGAAAATAATAATGAATAATGATACCAGTGACACTAATCCTGTGAATTTTCGTTGTGTCCAACAGGCGTGGTGTTCGGCTGGCACTCCTTAGTCTACGTCTACAAGGACACCGGGTATTTCGCAGACTTGTGTTCGGCAGACAAAGGAAGCCCTCGCTTCGGCAACGTCTCGGCCCACCCTCTCCCCGACCCCTCCAGTATCCCCACCACCCCCCTCAGCTACGGCATCAACGCCTCAAGCGACGCGGATGTGTCGGTTTTGCTGGTGAGGAATCCGGGGACGAGGAGCAGCCAGAGCTCTGTGGCGGGGCCTTCGCTGCAGGGCGGCGGGGAGGAGGGTGTGGAGAAGCTGTCCTGCGAGGAGCAGGTGAGGGCGCGTGCTAAGGGCAGCAGGGGGATGATGCTGGAGGTGTGCCAGGCCCAGGACAACCAGTTCAACCTCGTCTTCAGCCTGGCCACCGGCATCAACGGCATCATGTCCTTCCCTAGCGGCTACTTGTACGACCTGGTGGGCACACGCATCTCTCGCATCATTTCCTTGTAGGTGTCATCTGTTTTGCCTGTGTGGGTGTGTGTGTGTTTAAAGTTTTGTTTCTTCATTTTTTGTTAGAGAAAAAGTTAGATAAATTCATAAGACTCTGTTGCAGACTTGTATTCTTAATCAGTGTTTTTGTTGTTGGTTTTTTAAAAAATCTGATGTGTGTGTGTTTTATCATTGTAAACGTGTTTATTCCTGAAGGTGGAATGGGGCTACCTTCATGGTAGGTGGAATGAAATGGTTTCATTCGCAAAATCTTACCTTTGGTCCACTTCAGAGCTCGAGTCGATGAGCGAAACAAAAAAAGTTGGTTGATTTATCTACTTATTTGCTTATGTTGTCTTTCATTTATAAAATACATGTATTTGTTTTAACTGTTAATTTATTGGTTTATTTCTTCAGTTTTGTTTAAAAAAACAGCAACCCAAACAAACAAACCTGTAAGACTGTTGCAGACTTGATTCTTAATCAGGGTTTGGTTGGGTTTTTAAAAAATTTCATATGTGGGGTGTCATTTGTGTTCTGTGAATATCTTGCTGGCAGAAGTTGTTGTATGAAAATATCAAGGCATACCACATTTAATATTCATTCTGTTGTCTTGGTTTGGGCTTTCTTGTCTTCTTTTGCCCATTTGATTTTTTTTTTATTGTAGTGTTGAGGTCCATGTGCACATGGAATGTACGGACACTAAGAGCTGCAGGCAAAGTGGAAGAACTGACACATGAGATGTCCAGATATCAATGGCACATCCTTGGGCTCTGCGAAGTCAGGTGGAAAAACATGGGAGAAACAACGACCCAGGTAAGTTTTTATCGACTTTTATACACCCACCTACGACTAACTTGTTACACAATTATACTACAGTAGGAAAACAGGATAAACTGAACACGGTCGTGGGGTTTCTCGTTCACAATGACACGTGAACACCGTCATGAGCTGTCAGCCTTGTGGCCAGCAGACTTTATACATCGCCTTGAGAGCAAATCCCTTTTAACATAACTGTAGTACAGGCTTCGCCCCCTTCATCAGAATGCACAGGATGAAGCACCATAGAAGAATTTTATGACCAGCTTACAAGAGGGTTCTTTCTGAATCAAATTCTCCAAGTAAGAATACTCGTTGTGCAAGGTGATGGAAAAGCCAGGGTAGGAGAAGATGCATGGGAAAGACTGGGAGGGCGTTTCTGTGTGGCCCACATTTGTAATAACCAATCAAATGAAAGAGGGCTGAGACTTCTGGAGTTTACCGAGTATCAACCACCTCCAGCTAGTGAATATACTTCGGCCACACAAGAAATCCAGAAAATGACATGGCATAGCCCAAATGAGAGAACACACAACCTAAGAGGATTACATCATGGTGAAAAGACGTTTTCGTCTTAGCGTTAACATCGCACAGACACCAAAGTTTTCCAGGAGCTGGACATAGGAGTGATCATGAATCTTGGATGATGTCTTTCCGGGACTACGTCTAAAGAAAATCCACAGAGCGGAACAACTTCAGGATTCGATTTGGACCTCGAGAAGCTGAAGGACCCAGATTGGTGTATAGAAATTTTTCAAGCAAGGTATAGGTGGAAGTTTGCGCAACTCTCTGTGATAGACTCAGTCCATAGATACACTGTACGAATAGTTTCAATGACAGCGTGACGAAACAGCAAGCGAGCTTCTTGGCAAACACCCCGACCAGTCAAAACTTCACTTATTACGGAAGTGGGTTGGGAAAAAAAACCCTTTTTTTTTCAAACCCAGAAGTGGGTTTTTTTCCAAGAATAAATATAACCAAAAAAAGAAATTGTGTTTAAACAAAAAATAAATTACAACTGGAATTTGAATGACGAAATTTTAAATTTTTATGGGAAATTAAAAGGGAACCCCCCCCAATTTTTTTTCAAAATTTTTCAAAAAAAATATTCCAGGGGTTGAAAAAAAAAAAAAAGAAACCTAAATTTTTCCAAAGTGTTTCAAGAATACCTATTCAAGAAGGGGTTTGTCAAAACCACCAAATACTTCCAAGGGTTTTTGGGGAGTACACCAAATATTTCCAAAAATTTTCCTCCCAATCCCCAAAGTTTTTAAAGAAAACCCCTAAAAACTGAAGGCTTCAAAAAAATTGGTAGCTGAACATTGAATTTATTTTTCCCCCCCGGGAAAACCCCCCCCCCCCCCAATCCCAAAAAAAATAGAAAAAAATGTTTTGTATTAAAAAAAAAAAAAAAAGAAAATTTCTTATTTTCTAAAAGTACCTATTTTCAAAATGTTTATTTACCCAAAAAAAAAATGTTTTTTTTTTTTTCAATATAAAATAATTTTCTTTAATAAATTTTCAATTAAAAAAATGATTTTTTTTTAATTAATTGATATTTTTCTTTTTTAAATAGGTTTTTTATAAAAATTATAAAATGATCTATTTTTTATTTTTTTATTTTTATTTTTTAATTTTTTTTTTATTTTTATTTTTTTAAATTTCTTTTAATTTCTTTTTTATTATGAATTTTTTTTTCTATTTATATATTTATTTTTTTTTTTATTAAAATATGTATTTTTTATTTTCTAATAAATTTTTTTAATTTTTTTTTATTAAAATTTTTTTACTTATAAGATTTTTTTTTTTATTTTTTTTTTATCATTTTAATGTTTTTTTACTATTAAAAAAAATATGTTTTTTTATCTTTTTAAATTATATTCCTTTTTTTTCAATTTGAAATTTTTATTTCTATTTTTTTTAACTTAAAATTTAATTTTCTATTTTTTTTGAAACTTTTTAATTTTTATTGACTATTTTAAAAAATTTCCCCCCAAATTGGCTGAGCTTTAAAATTCACCATTTGGGGGTTTGTTTTGGACTTTTTTTGCCACAATTACCATTAAAATTTGGGGGATTGCAGAAACCCCCCCTAAAAAAAAACAAAAAAAAAAAGAAACACCCCCCCAAAACACCAACAAACAACCACCAAAAAACCGGGCCAAAATCAAAACCAAATCAATTAAACTGGAGCTTAAACAAACATTTCACCTTTAAATGGGGACCTTTAAACCTTTTAAATTGGGATCTTAGCAAAAATTCCCCTTTAACAGCCTTAAAAAACCCCTTTTAAAACGGGGCTCACCAGGAAACCCCCCCCCCCCCCCCCCCCCAAAAAAAAAACAACAAAAAACCCCCCCAAAAACCCAAAAACAAAAAAAAAACCCAAAACAAACAAAAACCAAAAAAAAAAAAACCCAAAAATCTAATCTAGGGGAAACAAAACAAAAAGCCAAAAGGGGAAAATTTTTTTTTGCTGCTATCAACAAGTTTTTTTTTTAACACCCTTTAAACCCCCCCTTTTAACCTGTTCATCCCCACCCAAATTCCCCCCAAAAAAATTTTTAAAAATTAAAAAAAAAACCCCAAAAAAAAAATAAATTTTTAAAAAAAAACAAAAAATAAAGGGAAAAATTGAAAAACCATGAAAATGCATCTGGGGGGAGCCCGGGCCCAAAAAGAAAAGTTTTTATTGTTGGGGGTGGTTCAAGGGGGTTTTGGGGGGGGCCATACCTCTGCCGCTTAAACGGGGCCTTTGCCCCCCCCCCGTTGGTCTGTATTTTTTTTTTAAAATTTATAATATGTTTAAGGTAAAATTTTTTTTTCAAAATTTTTCCCTTTTTAAAAGGGATTAATTTTCGTAAAACGTCCCTTTTTTTCCAATAGCTTTTTTCTTATTTTTTTGGGGTGTTTTTTTTCGGGGGGGTGGGGGGGGGGGGGCCTACTCTTCCTGCCCTTTTTTTTCTGTTCTCCTCTCCGGCTTCCCCCGTCCCCTTTCCGTCTCCTTCTTTTTTAAAACTTTTTGAAATTGTTTTGGAATGTATTTTTCCAACCCCCCTTAAATATAATTATACAAAAAACTTAATCCATTTTTGCTCTCTGTGTTTTTCCCTTAACCACCCCAGGAGGGTTTTTCCCTCCCCCTTTAAAAGTCCCCACTCTTGCCGCGGCCCAAAATTTAACCCAAAGACTTTTTGGACAGGGATTTAAAGTTTATTTCCAAACCCCCGATCGCTTTTTAGGGTTTTTTCTCATTTATACATTATTCGGGGAAAATAAACCCCCGGAAAAAGGGCTGGGGTGAAAAAATTCTTCATCGGGGAAAAATTAAAGCTTTTGGGATTTTTTATATCCCTTTAAACAACGGGGTTAGGGTTCCTTTGTGTTCTATTCTAAAAACCTGTAAAAGTCTTGTGGTGTTCTTATATCGAAAAACCTGTAAAAAGTCGGTGGGGTTCCATATCTGAAAACACTGTAAATCGTGGGGTGTTCTTATATCGAAAACACTGTAAAAGTCTTGGTGTTTTTTATACCCAAAACACTGTGAAAGTCGTGTGGTGATTTTTAATCTGAAAACACTGTAAAAGTCTTGGGTGATTCTTAATCAAAAACCTGGAAAGTCGTGGGGGTATTCTTACCTAAAAACCCCTGTAAAGTCTGTGTGGGATTTTAAATTTTCCCAAAAATGTGAAAGCCTGTGGGTGATTTTTTAATCTGAAACCATTTGTGGGGGTACTTATTCTAAAAACACTGTGAAAGCGTGTGGGTTTCTTAATCTGAAAACACGTAAATCAAGTCAAGCAAGTAAAAATTTTTTATTTCCAGATGGAAAATTGAATAAGCAATGCATTTGCTTTTTTTCATCAAGCCATCTTCTAAGAACTTTTTTCAAATAAATATACTAAGCCCTTTTACATTTATAGCATCTTTACCATTAATTAAACCATAAAAAAAGAAAAAAAAAGGAAAAAATCGTTAAGGGAAATTCATTAAAAAAAAAATTCCCACTTACATTAAAAGCACACATACTCGCACACCTGTGCCGCTCCTCCACAAACCACTTTTAAATAAAAGTGTTTAAGATTAAAAAAAAAACAAAAACTCGACAAAAAAATTACTTCACTTACGTTTCACCCATTTTTTTCACGTTTATACTTTAGATTAAAAAGGGGACAGGAAAATAAAACGTTAAAAATACAGGCATTTTCGTCGTTCTAAAAATATTACCTAAATGACCCCCCCCCTCTCCCCCCACCCAAAAGGGTTTTTTTTTTACCCTATACTTTTTTCAATAGCCTTTTTTAAAAATGACTTTTCACCAAAACTACCAAGCAAGAGAAGTCAAATAAATTAAAATAATGATTATTATAATAGAGAACAATTATAACAACAATCACCCATCACCATGAACATAAATAAACAAATGACCCATCACCATGAACAACAACATAACGATATAACAAAAAGCATTGGAAAGGTGGGGTGGGGGGGATAACAAGGGGGGGGGGAAATACCCTTCAATCATAGAGAAATAAAAAAAAAAAAAAAACCCCAATTTTTCAACAATAAACCCTTTACGAACAGAATAAAAAAAACCCCAAAATCAACTGGACTTCAAAACTAAAAAAATTCAAACTAAAACAGTTCGCTATAATAAACTAATAACCTCTTAACTGCAATAAAAACAATTTCCAACGATAAAACATTGAATTAGACAAACAGGGCATGGGAAGAGAGGAAGGAGAGAGAGAAGGAAAAGAGAGAGGGAGGAGAGGAGAGGAGGGGAGGAGGAAAAAGAGGAGAGAGAGGAGGGAGAAGAGAGAGAGAGAGAGAGAGAGAAGAGAAGGAACAACAAGCTATCAGTCCACCAAAAAAAGATTTTAAAAATTTCCCCCTTTTCCCACTTGTTTCAACATTGCAGATTATTTACAGCCATAGTTTCTCTTATTTTATTTCAAAATTTTGGTTCCTCTTTCCTCCCCTCCCCCCCTCCACCATTCAGTGTTACTGTAGTTTTCTAGTCCCGTAAGAAACTTGAATTTTTGTTTTTTAGGGAATACCATTAGGCGGGAAAATTAAGATGGGTTTTTTGCCGTAAAATCATGGTTGTTTTTCCTTTATTAGTCAATTCCGGGCATTCAGCTTTAAAAGGGCTTTTTACGTGCTTGAACTGTTTTTTTTTTTGATACATTTTAACTTTTTTTGGGAGTTTTTTCCTAAGTCCTACCTGATACAGGAAGCTTTTTTTGTAAAGATTTTTTTTTTTCCCGGGAAATGTTAGTAGATATTATTCTTGTTCATTTTTTTTAAAAAGCTATTGGGGGACTTTGGGGGGGGCTTTCCCCTTGACAACTTTCTGGAAAATAGACTTTATTTAAAAAAAGTCTTTTTTTGAAGGTTGGGAATTTGTTTTCTTATAATCGTTGATTTAGGGAGCTTGTTTTTATAGAACAAGTTTCAGTGCCTTTTATATAATCTATGAATCAATTTTAAATTTGTACACGCAGCGTCCCAAAGAGATAAGCAAGTCAACTATAGCAAAATAGGCCGAAAAAAAGATTTTCGAGAGGGTTTTTTGAAATTTTTTATTTTTATAATTAATACTGTAAAAAACGTTTCCCAGCCCCATCAATGGTGGGGTCCAAGTAAGATTTTTGTCAATAATTACACCCAATTTCGTGGGAGTCAACTTCTTCAATTACCTTTTTTTCATCAACAGGGGTTGGAATTTTCTTTCATTTTTTTGTCTCTTTTGTTTTGCTAGTCATACAACACTTATTTTTCGCAAATTAGGACATAGGGTTTTTACTTTCCCAAGAACCAATCTGTAAATATTGTTTTAAATTTTTGATTTAAGTTGTGGGGGTCAAATCACTACAAAAAGGGGGGATGTCTCACAAACTTTTCCACTAAATTCAGAAATTGGGGAAAAGTCATTTACAAATTGAAAATAGAAGGGGACCCAATTTTTGACCCTTGTGGTACTCCATTTTTTAATAGTACTAGTTCTGATTTTTTATTATTTGCAGTTACTACTCTGCTATGACAAAAAGTTTTTTCAAAAGATTTATCATTTCTGGTTTTTAGTTTTTACAAGTGAAGTTTCGCAATAATAGGGAAATGAGTTCATCAAAGCTTTTTCAAAGTCAACAAAAGAAGGCCTTATTTTATTTTCATTGATGTTGGTAGGACGCTGTAATTTTGAAGATTTTGGTGACGGAATATTTTTTTTTAACAAAAACCTGACTGATCTTCATTTAAAATTGTTGTTTACAAAGAGGAAATATACGGATTTTTGGATATTTTTAAAAGGGGTTTAGAAAAAGACAAATTGAAATGGTCTGTAATTTAAAAGCAAGCATATCACCTGTTTTGGACTGGAAATGATTTTTCCCTTTTTAAATATGGAAAAAAGTTTTTTTTTCTCTTCCAATTTTAAAAAGTATGTCATTTTTTTCCAGCTAAAAATTTGACCAAAAACTTAATTATTCTTCCATCAAATTGTCTAAACCACTTTTCGGGAATTTTTTTGAAGAACAGGCTTTCCCAGACGTCTGTGATTGTATTGGCAAGTTAAATGGGAATTTATTTCTTTTGTTCGATATATTTTTCAAATAATGGAATTTTTTCATTTGATTTGTCATTTGATATTACTTTTGCGGCAATGTTGAGAAGGGGTTGTTCAATTTCACACTGAAATCTTTAACGTCTTTTACTTTTTGATAAGGTTTTTCATAAGGTTTGATGCTTTCCAAACTTGTCGAATCGGTTTTGTAATTAAAAACTTTTGAATTAATCACTTTTTGATTTCCGTTTATAAATTTACTTTTTTTTCTTTGTCTCAACTCCTTTTTTTGAACCATGTGTTTTCAAAAGTCCTTGGGTGTTTTGGGATTCATGTCTTTTGTTACCAAGGGGGTTGATTTTTTCTTGAACTTTTTTTTTTTAAAAAGGGCTTTTGTCGTATACTGAAGTAAATTCCTAATCCAAAATTCAACAGTTCACAGGGTCTCGGATTTGGAATGGCATGTAAGGGCAGTTTGTCAAGTCTGAAAGGAAATCTTGCTCTTAAAGTTTTAAATTTCCTGTAAAAAAGTTTTAATCCCACTTTGGGTATTTTAAATACGTTTTTTTAAACCTAAACACACTGTTTATATCACGCATCCACATGAGGAGCAATACTTCTGTTATGTTTTTTTTTGGTAATGTAGAATTTTTCTATTAATGTTTTTAGAGTTTTTGTTTTCCGGTTGGTCTATCTATTAGTTGTTTAGGCCAAACATAGTAATTTGTGGCTCCTTTTTTGGGTTTATTTTTTAATAAGTCATTTTAAAACCCAAAAATAATTTTTTCTTTTTTTAAAAAAAGTATTCCCCCGTCCATAAGGGAGTTAATTTTTTAGCCAGTCTCGGGTTTTCGAAGGTTTTCTGAAATAAACCTATTAATATTGGCTATTGTGTTTAATTTTATTTCAATCCCAGGGTTTCAATGCAAAACCTCAAGGTTATATATTTTTTTACAACGGGCGGGGAGGTTATAATGAATAAAAACCCGTGTACTTGGGTTTGTGGGATTTTTGGAAAATTAGTGGGTGATTCAAATCTGAAAAAAACTGAAAAATCTTGGGGCCAAAAACAGGAAAAGCCCTGGGGGGGGATTTTCCCGGGGGGGGGGGGTTTTAAAGGGGGGGCCCTTGGGTTTTTTTGTTTAAAGATAATTTGGTTAATTATTTTAATTAATAATTTTTTAAAATATTTTTTTTTAATTTTTTTATTTTTTTTATTTATTTTTTTTTTTTTAATATAATTTTAATTTTTTATATTTTTTTTTTTGGAGGGAGAGAGAGGAGAGAGGGGAGAGGGGAGAGGTTTGAGAAAAAGGAAAGGAAAATAAAAATTTAAAAAAATTGAATAATTTTAAAAAATTTGAACAATTTTTTTGGGGAAAAGTAAAAAAAAGGGGTTTTTTTTTCATCCCCTAGTCCAAAAGGGAATCAATCACCAAACTTCTTAACCTCTAGATCCCTTTACCCCGGAATTTTCCGGGGCAAAAACGGCCCCTATACCCCAAAAACCCCAAAAAATTTCCGGTGTCAAACCGAAGTAAACAAGCCGCTTCCTTGACTACATTTAAAAGGGGAAACAACTCCAAAATTAATAGGTCACTCCCGTTGCTTGGAACATGGGCCAAAAACCTTAGCAAAACGATCTTTTTTTTTTTGCTCGTATTTTTTTTTTTTATCATACTGCTTGGGAAGTTCTTGTTAAAAATTGCTGACACTTCTTTTTTGAAGGCATAAATAACTTTACACAGCTGAAAAAGGGGCAAATAAAACTCTAGATTTACCTAACATGATGAAACGTCGCGTAGTTTCAGGAATCGTGTATTTAAAAAACAATAATAAATTTTGGCCTAGACATATTTTGACATATTGAGAGGGGGGCCCAATGACATTGGTGATGAAGAAATCGAAATTTATGGTCATTTTTTAAACATTTTAAATATATTTTCGCAGGAAATATCATGCTAACAAATTTTGAGTTTGCCTCAAGTATCAAATTTTTATATACTGCCTTGGGTAACTAAGTATTTATTTAGTAGTTTCGAGAAAGGGATGAACATAGCATGGTACATAAAGAATTTATTCCCCGCTATAGGGTGCACTTGCACTGGGGCATTTTAAAGGGCAAAAAACAAAAAGAAATGCTAAAGAGAGAGTGAGACAGAAGAGAGAGGGAGAGAGAGAGAGAAAGAGAGAAAAAAGGGGAGAGAGAGAGTGTGTTGGGGTTTAAAAAAAAATTTTTTTGTGGTATTTTTCGCCATGTTTTAAAAATGCAGTCCTGTTGGGCACGGTTTATAAAGATAAGACAAAAATTTTTTTAACACAGCAATAACAACAAAAAAATAAAAAACAATAATGATTGGTAAGATTTTAGTAATGATTATTTTGGGTTTTGTTTTTGAAAGGATAACATTAGAGCTAAAAATAATAATGAAAAATGATACCAGTGACACTAAACCTGGATTTTTTGTTGTGTCCAAAAGGCGTGGTTTCGGGGGCACTCCTTATCTAAAATCTACAAGGACACCGGGTATTCGCAGACTTGTTTCGGCAGACAAAGGAAGCCCCCGCTCGGCAACGCCGCCCACCCCTCCCCCCGCCCCCCCTACCCCCCCCCACCCCCCCCCACTACGGCACAACCCTCAAGCACGCATGTTCGGTTTTGCTGGGAATCCGGGGGAGAGCAGCCGACTCGTGGCGGGGGGTTCCCCCGAAGGCGCGGGGGGGAGGGTGTGGAAAGCTTTTCCCGGGAGCAGTGAGGCGCTGCTAAGGCAGGAAAAGGGGTGGCTGGGGGTGTGCCAGGCCCGGGCAACCAGTTAAAACCCGTCTTTAGCCTGCCCCCCCTCAACGGCATATGCCTTCCCTAGGGGCTATGTACGCCTGGTGGGCACCGGGTCTCTCGCATCTTTCCCTTTTAGGTGTTGTTTCCTTGTTTTTGCCTTTTTTTTGTGGGGGGTGGTTTGGTTTTAAAGTTTTGTTTTTTTTTTTTGTTAAGAAAAATTAATAAATCAAAGACTCTGTTGCAGACTTTATTTTTAAACAGTGTTTATTTGGTTTTTTTAAAACAATGGGGGTGTGTGTTTTTATCATTGTAAACGTGTTTATTTCCTGAAGGGGGGAATGGGCTAACCCCCATGGTAGGGGTTGGGGGTGAAATGGTTTTTATTCGCAAAACTTAAATTTGGGCCCCTTCAGGCCCAGTCCTGGCAAACCTTTTATTTTTCTACTTATTTTCTATTGTCTCATTTTAAAAAATGTATTTGTTTTTTTGAATTTATTGGGTTTTTTCTTAGTTTTGGGGTTTCAGAACCCAAACCAAATGTAAGACTGTTAGTTATTTTAAAAGGGGTTTTGGTTGGGTTTTTAAAAAACAAGGGGGGCTTTTTGCTGTATACTTGCTGGGAGGTTTTTTTTTTTAAAATTCAAGGATTTAAAATTTTTCTGTTGTCTTTTTGGGGTTTTTTTTTTGCCCATTTATTTTTTTTTTTTTTGGGTAGTGTTTGGAAGGTTGGCATTGCAATGGGAAAGACGGACACTAAGGGGTGCAGGGAAAGTGGAAGAAATACCATAGATTCCAATACAATGGCCACCTTGGCTCTGCGAAGTCATGAAAAAAAGGGGGAAACAACCCCAAAACCCCCAAATTTTTACTAAAGGAAACAGGATAAACGAACACGCGTGGGGGTTTTTCGTTCACAAGAAACCCTAACCCGTCTTTACGTCAGCCTTGTCCAGCAACTTATACCATCCGCCGAGAGCAACCCCTTTAAAAAACGTAGACAGGGGTACCCCCTACATCAACGCCAATGAAGCCATAAAGAATTTTTATGAACCAGCTACAAGAGTTTTTTAATAAACCCCCCCAAAAAGACACCTTGTTGTCAAGTACTGAACCCGGGTAGGAAAGAGCAGGAAAAGGGGGGGGGGCTTTGTGGGGGACATTGTAATAACCCAAACAAATGAAAGAGGCTTGAGACCCGGGGTTTTCCAAACAAAACCCCCTCCACTATGAATACACTGGCCCCAAAAAAGAAATCCAGAAAATGGACATGCATAGCCCAATGAGAACACCAAAAACCCAAAAAGATTTAAAACTGGTGAAAAGCGGGGTTCAGTCTAGCGTTAACATCGCACAGACCCAAAATTTTCCAGGGCAGCATGGATTTATCATGACTTGTGATGATACTTTCCGACACGTCTAAAGAAAACCACAAGCGGCCTCAGGACAAATTTGAACTCGAGAAACTTAGGAAAGGGTATTAGAAATTTTTTTAAGAAGATAGGGGGAATTTTTACACTCACGTGATAGCTCAGACATAGATACACTTTACGAATAGGGTTTCATAACACAGTGACTGAAAAAGCAAGCGAGCCTTGGCAAAAAACCGCCAGTCAAAAAACCCGGCACACCCCAACATCCTCAACTTGGGGGACAAACGTAGAGGTTGAAGAAAAAGAAAAATTTAAACAAAAAAAAGAGCAAACAAAATAGGGCAGTCAACAAAAATCAAATCCAGACGGAGGCAAAAAGAGAAAAAGGGTCGTTAACTGCCCAAAACTTTTAAGAGAACATCAAGAAAAAAAATAGCAAGAAAAACATATCAACGGGAAAAAACCTACCGCCAAAACGGGGGAAAAAATTTTAACAATCCAAACAAAAATGGGAAGGTCCCTGACACCCGAATTTGAACAGAGGACAGAATACTGCCCACCTGTATAACTAAAACCGGGGAGATCCCGAAGTCCTTTAAAGTACCCCCAAGCAAAGACACAGACACCCCTATCCTCCAGAAGAAGTGGAAACACTCGATCGCTGAAAAAAAGGGGGGTTCCCCCGGGGGTGACAACATTTCCCGCGATTGGTTTTAACGAGGGGAAAGCCAAACACGCCCTACAAAAATCTGCAACAAGATCGGCAGACAGGAAAAAAGGCCACACCATACACAGTCACTTCAATCACCTCCCCAAAAAAAAATCTACAACAAAGCCTAATTACCGCACAACAGCCCCAAAAATGCCCCCCCAACAGGGCTGCGCAGATAAATTGAGAGACTAAGCCAAAAAGCAAGACCACATTGCGAGGAACAAGCAGGTTTCAGACAGGCGCAGCACAACAGAAAAGATATTTAACTCAGAAAAACATGGAGGGTACCTTCGCATCAACAAACCTTTTAACCCCATTTTTCGATTTTAAAGGATTTGACAGGGTGTGGCATGCGCTTTGGGCAACCATGAATTTGTAAGCACAAGCAAACCTTCAAACATCAAAAAAGCTGACAGCGAGGGGACCATTTCAGTGACTAAAAAACAAATTGAGAATGGGTTTCGAACAACATTGGAGTAAGGCAGGGCTGTCCACTCTCACCCACTCTTTTCACCATCTCCCTTGAGAGAATAGGCGATCACGGAACATCATGAAGGGTCACCATTGGGGCAAATGTCAAAAACCTCCGCTTCGCAAAGACATTGATGGGTAGAGGATCAAAAAAGGCTTGCCCCCAACAAACACTTGAAAAGGCCTCAAAACATCGGGATGGAAACATGTAAGAAAACCAAAGATGACTAATAAACAACGCATTAGCACGATATCAGGGTTAATAAAAAAAGCTGGAAACGTTTAAAAGCTTCAATTTCCGGAGCCCTTGTTTTACCCCGGGGCCGCCAAAGGGTATGAGGACGCCAACAAACAGCTTTGTCAACTAAAAACCCCTCGGAGGGTAAAAATATCTCACTTATCTCCAAGATCAAATAAATTTTGCTCCCTTTTCATTCCAATTTCGTTGCCCGTGAATCATGGACCCCGACGAGATTTGGGGAGAAGATACAGGCGGTGGAGATGAGATCTTCGGAGACCCTGGCATTTTCCACAAAACCATAAGAAGAAAAGGGGCATAACAAATCCCCAAACCATTGGACCCATGAAAAACCCTTTTAACATCGGGGAAAAACGAAACAAATGGATGGGGATGTCACAAGTCCAAAGGATTTCAAAGAAGTTTTTTCAAGGCATGTCCAGGGGGAAGAAGAAAGGCAGACCAAGAAAGTGGGGGGATAACATAAAGGAATGGGCAGGTAGAATCAACAAAACCCCGGGAAAGGCGAACAGAGAGAGGAATGGAGGGGAACGGTTGTTGGTCGGGGGCCCCCACGGTCGTCAGACTACGGACAGATAGGGTAGATAAAAGATAGTTTTTAGGGGAAATTCCATGGACCATATGTCTTTTTTCTTTTTACTCAGCCCAGATTGTTCCCCAATTAAAAATTACACTTTTACTTACACACACACACACCAACGAAACATGCGACATACACTATGTCATTACCCACGCATGCACCACACCACAACACACATCCAACAACACGCATACCTGTGTGCTCACACACCTTACAAACACTCCACACACACACCAACACAACCACACACACAAACCCCAACACACACACACACACCCCCCCCACACCCACACACACACAACCCCCCAAACCCAACTTTATTTTTTTCTGGGTGTAATGGCCCACTCTGCCAAAAGGGATGGGTTTTAACAAATCCAAAAATTTTTCTGTATGTTTTTGCACTGGGGCCCTGGTTTTTTAAATCCCCCTGAATGACTTAAAAGGGGGGGGGGGTTTTTGGATGGCCCCGGGAAAAACCCCCCCTTGCCTTTTAAAAACCCGTTCCGCTTTTTTCCCCAAAGGGGAAAAAGGGAGGGGGGGTTGTGTGGTGGGAACTGTACCTTCAAAACCCCCTCCCCAAGGGACCCCGGTTTAAAAAAAAATGATTTTTTCCAATTTGAAAATAAAAATAAATTAAAATAAAAAAAGCCCCATGACAAAAACCGGCTAGTAAAAAGAGAAACGTGCCTATTTAAACCCCTTGCTTTTGAAAGGTGTTGTGTGTGGGCGGGGGCGTTTTGGTCCTGGTGGTTGTAAAAAAACCGGCTTTTTTAACCCAAATAAAAAAAATTAAAAAAAAATAAAAAAACGCCCACCTTCTTAAAAAAAAGGTCAATTTTCCCTTCTTGGGGATGGGTGGGCTTTTCCACTGGGGTTAACCCAAGAAAACCCAACTGCCCCCCCCGAAATCAAAGCGCCTTTGGGAAATTTGAACTCCTAAAAATTCGGGGGGGTTTTGGGGGAATCCCCAAAATTTTAAATGGATATCAAAAGGATAAGGGGGGAAAAAGGGGGTCAGGATGTTAAAATGTGTGCCTGCCAACAAGTAAAAACCTGAGGTTCTGGGGTTTGATTCCCCCGCCCCGCTCTAAAACCCTTTCCCCTTTTTATGAGCAAGCAAGTCAAGTCAAGTCAAGTCAAAACACTTTAATTATCCATGAAGGGAATTTAAAAAACACAGGCAATTGAACCATCAAAAAATATCAAGACACAAAAGCTATTTCATATTGGTTTTCAAAAAAACCACGAACCACCAACAACAACACACAGCCCATGGCGCCCAAACCCAAACACCAACCCCCCAAAAAAACCAAAACCAGCCGGCAAAAACATTTTAACCCGCAAAACACCCGACCACGCAATACTTTTGGGAAACATCCCCGACAAAACCCCCCTAAAAATATTTTCAATTTTTGACAGTTTTCAAAAGACAACTTTTTCAACACCCACGCCCCCCCCCCCAAAAAAAGCCACCCACACCAACAACCAAAATTTAACATGGGTTTTAAAATGGGGCTTAAAACGACCCTTTTTCAAAGCTAAAACCCCGCCCCACCCCAAAAACCCCCACTTTTTATGTAGGCCTTTTCCCCCCAAAAAAAATACAAATTTTACCTGAAACATACTGGGAGGTCAAAGCAAAAATTCTTTTTACCCCAAAAAAAAGTTTTAATTAATTTAATAATAATAAAAATAAAATAAAATAATTTTAATAAAAAAGGAAAATAAAGCTTTTTTTAAACAAAAAAGTATATTATTATTATTTTATTTTTTTATTATTATAAATTTAAAAAATTTATAGTTTTTAAAAAATCATGCGGAAAAAATTTCTTCATATTTCTTTTTTCTTATTAAAAGTTTAGTTTTAAAAAATTTTAGTGTTCATAAATTCATTACAACCAAAACCAATTTCCCCCTAGTTTAATGCCCAATATGCAAAACCCAAAACGCACCTCCTTTATAAGTATGCAAAAAAAAACCCCCCCTTTTTTGAATCTGGAAGTTTGGGTGGTTTTTCTGGGGACCATTGTCTTTTTTTTTGGGTCCCCTGTGGTATTTTATTATATTATTCACAGTTTTGAGTTTTTCACTGTACAAGGGTGAAAATGCCTGGTTTTGTGTCAGTTTCCCATGTCTTCTTTTTTTAGGTATCTTTTTTTTGTCTTTTTTTTTCTTTTTTTGTTCGTTGTTGTTGGTTGGGATGCTGTATGTTTTTTGTGTCTCTATGTATGTAGGTGGGCATATCTGCACGGTGCTGTGTATTTTGGACATATACTATATATATCACATGCTTTTGCACAGGAAAGACATGAAATGTTTTCACAGCAACTAAAATTTTTACCTTATTTTTTTTATGCGGTGCATGGTTAACTGTAAAAATAGATGTAGGCTTTGATTTTTAATTGCTGAAGTACCTGTGATCTGTGTCATTGCTGGGGATCGGGACTTTAATACATAATAAAAATAGGGAAGGGGGGATGGTTAAGACGTTTTTCCCCGCCAACAAGTAAACGGGGGTTCTGGGTTCGTTCCCACCTCCCCTTTTTTCCAGTTTGACAAAAAATCGAACGAAAGTCAAAATCCTTAAAAGATATAACCCAAGGGCCCCTGGAAAGCATGCAGAACACTTGCGCACAAATTTAAAACCGTTCGCTTTTCAAAAGAGTAGGGCCCTTGTGTGCCAGTGGGGAAAATGAAAAATTTTTAAAGGCAATAAGGGGAGGATGTAAAAAAGAAAAGATTTTCATTCCATTAACCAAAAAAAATTTTTTAAAAAGTCAACTGAGCGCTTTTATTTTTCTTTAAAGATTCAGCGCTAAAAAAATTCCATACTTATTATTATATTATTATTATTATTATTTTTTTATTATCTTTTTTCTTTTTAATATTACCTCAAAGGACAGACATTTCATTTCTCCAGTGTCATCCACCTCCTTTTTAATAAATCGGACTCAGGCAAAACCATTATTTTGGTTGATTATCTTAGCTTAAAGCAAGTTGGTGTCAGTGTTGATGGTGGTGGGGGGGTGGTGGTGTTTTGTGTCTCGTCTATTGTAATTCATCTCTCTCTCTCCTTTTGTTTTTTGTTTTTTGTTTTTTTGTTTATCTTGGGTTTTTTGTTGTTGTTGTTGTTTGCTTTTCCTTTTTCATGTTTTTTCTCTTTTTTTTTTCCCTTTTTTTTTTCTTTTGTTGGGTTTTTGTTGTTTTTTCTTTTTTTCTTTTGGGGGGTTTTTTTTTTTTTGGGGTGGGGGTTGTTTTCAGGGTTTTTTTGTTATTTGTTTTTTTTGGGTTTTTGTTTGTTTTTTTTTAAAAGGGGGTTTTTTCCCTTTTTTTTTCTACTTGTGGGGTTGATATTGGGTTATTTAAAATGTACCCCATGGGCGGGATGGGGAAAAAAGCACATGAGTGCTTATTCATTAACCTCGAAAAGAAAAAATTTGTCATTTTCATTCCCCTCTCTCGTTCTCTCCCCTCCTCTCCCCCCCCCCTCCCCCCCCCTCTATTATTCCTTTTCTCGTACCCTTCCCTCCCCAAACCCCCTCTCACATTTAAACGAAATTTTTCGCGGCCCTTTTTTGTTGGGTTTTGGGACACAAAACTTTGTGTGTTTTTGCTTAAGTGCTTTTACTTGTTGTTAAAACAAAAATTTTTTGCTGGAAGGAATTTTGGGATTTTGCATCCCGCTTTCAATTCCTTAAGGAAAACCCCCGGTTTTCCCCCCCAAATATCCTTTGATGCTCCTTTCCAGAAAAATTTTAGGGAAAGGGGGTTTTTGGGGTTTCACCCTTACCAGTGCATCACTCTGAAAACCAGGTAATTGAGTGGATACAGCCGCATTGTGTTTAGTTCATATAGCCTGCTGTCAAAGGGATAGACTTTGAGACACCTACATTGGCTCTCCTTCTCACCTCACTCTGTCTTGATGTGAGGGACAATAAGCTACCTGCCTAAGCCAATAGGAATTGCAAACAATTTCTTTAAAAAATGTCAGCGGAAATCCGAAAAAAAGCCCCCAAATTTTCAATTATTTGTTCCTTGTGGCCTTCGGTACACTTCATGCTAATAATAATAATAATGTATGGAATTTGTATAGCGCTGAATCTTGTAAAGCAACAAATCAAAGCGCTCAGATGACTTTTTTTTAAAATAAATTGTTTTTTATGCGTGTGTATGCGGTTTTTAAAATTTTGTCATCTGTTCCCACCGGCACACAATGGCCTACTCTTTTGAACAGCAGAACAGGATTTAACGTGTGCGCAAGATGTTCTGCATGCGTTCGCACACGGGGCCTCGGTTTATAGTCTCATCCGAAGGATGACACTGCGAATTCTCTCCCCTGACAAAAAAGCAACAACACTGTTGCCTTCTTTAAAACGACTAAATTTCATAAGGGCTCGTCGCCCCGAGACGTTGAATTGCCTCCCCTGGCAAAGAACACAGTTGGCCTCTTTGTTCTCACTAAAATTCATAAAGGACCGCCGCTTCAGGGGAGCTCACTCTAGAAGCCTATAAAACAGCTACTCGATGAAGAATTCTTCTGAATGTAGGTTTGCCCCATATCACATCATTGATATTACAAGATATATCATAATGACTCTAGCTGTCCCTTGGTTATTGTTGTGTTCGGTTTCAAAAAGATTTGATGCTCTCGCACTAAATTGGGGAGCGGACAAACACAGGCACAGGAAGGAATTGTCTGGGCGTGAGCACTCCCCGACGTATGGATATTGAAACCAGAATCTTAGCTGACGACAAGGCTATAACAACAACAACAACAAAAGAGGAAAAAATGTAAAGCACACACGTATCAGTTTGTATGAGA
Organism: Rapana venosa; assembly: GCA_028751875.1. Classification (NCBI taxonomy): domain Eukaryota; kingdom Metazoa; phylum Mollusca; class Gastropoda; order Neogastropoda; family Muricidae; genus Rapana; species Rapana venosa. Next base: position 41,260,203 of record CM054157.1, on the reverse strand, counting down.
GATTGTGTTGGGGGGGGGGGGGGGGGGGGGGGGGGAGGGGGAGGACTGGGTGTATATGTGTGTGTTTCGAATATTAAAAAGATAATTCTACTCTCTCTCTCTCTCTCTCTCTCTCTCTCTCTCTCTCTCTCTCTCTCTCTCTCTCTCTCTCTCTCTCTGCGTGTGTTTAAAAAATGTTTTCTGTTTTTATTTTTTTGTTGGCATCACACACACACACACACACACACACACACACACACACACACACACACACACACAGAGATATATATATATATATATCCTGTCAAGCAATATCAGGGATATGTTATGGGAAGTGTAGAGTACAGCCCTGTTAAGTTGTCTCACAGCAGACGCAATTCGGTTCAGTTCACTTCAAGCACTTTAGTATCTCATAGACACGGAAATTCATGCGGATTGCTAGCCATACATAAAGACAGTAAACATGTGTGTGTGTGTGTGTGTGTGTGTGAGAGAGAGAGAGAGAGTGTGTGTGTGTGTGTGTGTGTGTGTGTGTGTGTGAGAGTGTGTGTGTGTGAGAGTGTGTGTGTGTATATGTGTGTGTATGTGTGTGTGTGTGTGTGTGTGTGTGTGAGAGAGAGTGTGTGTGTGTGTGTGTGTGTGTGTGTGTGTGTGTGTGTGTGTGTGTGAGAGTGTGTGTGTATGTGTGTGTGTGAGAGTGTGTGTGTGTGTGTGTATTGTGTGTGTGTGTGTGAGAGAGTGTGTGTGTATGTATGTGTGTGTGAGAGAGTGTGTGTGTATGTGACATGTGTATGTGTGTGTGTGTGTATGTGACATGTGTGTGTGTGACATGTGTGTGTGTGACATGTGTGTGTGTGTGACATGTGTGTGTGTGACATGTGTGTGTGTGCGTGCGTGCGTGTGTATGTGACATGTGTGTGTGTGTATGTGACATGTGTGTGTGTGACATGTGTGTGTGTGTGCGTGCGTGCATGTGTATGTGACATGTGTGTGTGTGTGTGTGTGTGTATGTGACATTGTGTGTGTGTGTGCGTGCGTGCGTGTGTATGTGACATGTGTGTGTGTATGTGACATGTGTGTGTATGTGATATGTGTGTGTGTATGTGACATGTGTGTGTGTGTATGTGACATGTGTGTGTGTGTGTGTGTGTATGTGACATGTGTGTGTGTGTATGTGACATGTGTGTGTGTGTGCGTGCGTGTGTATGTGACATGTGTGTGTGTGTGTATGTGACATGTGTGTGTGTGTATGTGACATGTGTGTGTGTGTGTGTGTGCGTGCGTGCGTGTGTATGTGACATGTGTGTGTGTGTGTATGTGACATGTGTGTGTGTGTATGTGACATGTGTGTGTGTGTGTGTGTGTGTGCGTGCGTGCGTGTGTATGTGACATGTGTGTATGTGACATGTGTGTGTGTGCGTGCGTGTGTATGTGACGTGTGTGTGTGTATGTGACATGTGTGTGTGTGTGCGTGCGTACGTGTGTATGTGACATGTGTATGTGTGTGTGTGTGTGTGTAGGTAGTGAGAGAGAGAGAGCGAGAGAGAGAGAGAGAGAGAGAGAGAGAGAGAGAGAGAGAGAGAGAGAGACAAACAGACAGAGAGAAACAGAAAGACAGACATATAGACAGACTGATAGACAGACAGACAGAGACAGACAGATAATAATAATAATAATAATAATGTATGGAATTTATATAGCGCTGAATCTTGTAAAGCAACAAATCAAAGCGCTCAGATTTTATTTCATACCACTTTAAGTCACGGCAGATTTCTCTCCGTGAAATTCGGGCTGCTCTCCCCGGGGAGAGCGGGAGAACGCGTCGCCACTTAGCGCTGCGCCACCCTTTCACCCTTTTTTTTTTCTTTTTTTTTTTCTGCAGCTGTATTTGTTTCCCTATCAGAGTGGCTTTTTTCTAAGAATTTTGCCAGGGACAACTCTCTTGTTGCCGTGGGTTTTTTTACGTGCGCTAAATAATTATGTGTAACACACGGGACCTCGGTTTATCGTCTCATCCGAAAGACTAGCGCCCAGACCACCACTCATGGTCTAATGGATGGGGGAAAAATTTCCGGTCCAAACGGGGTACGAACCGCCGCACACTTCAGACCCGGACTTTTCGCTTTCTAGACAGGCGCGTTACCTATAGACCACCGATCCACATAGAGACATACAGATAGACATATAGACAGACTGGTAGACAGACAGACACAGATAGACAGACGGAGGCAGAGGGAGACGGACAGAGACAGACAAACAGACAGACAGGCAGACAGACAGACAGAGACAGATAGACAGACAGAGACAGACAGATAGACAGACTGGTAGACAGACTGGTAGACAGACTGGTAGACAGACAGACACAGATAGACAGACGTAGGCAGAGAGAGACGGACAGAGACAGACAGACAGGCCCAAAACACATCAAAGACAGAACAACGGAAACCTTGAACTCTTGTTTTCATCAATACTGTTAAAGTAAGGAGCGCCAGTCCTACTAAGAAGATCATTATCATCACAATGACATAAACCCCAGACATGGTTATGTACAAGGCCCAGTGTAATAAGGACCATCTTGGAAGACAGCACGGAAAAACCAGACATAAGTACAAGGCACATTGTCGTGAGAACTGTCTTGGAGACACACGATGCCAAGCAAACAATGGGCACGACAAAAAGAAAAAGGTTATCAGTATTAGCTTACACCTAACAACACAGGCGAAAAACACGACATAAAAAGGTAACGGTAAAGGTGTCCCATGACCTACGTGGTCGTAGGGAAGCGAGGCGTCAGAGACCTCAGCTTCTCCAGGGGCCAGCATTTTGAGGGCGGCGCCCATCTCCTCTCCCTCGCTGCTTTACCTTCCCTGACCCTAAAGAGGGCAGGTACCCATTTACAGCTGGGTGAACTGGGGAACTGTACTGAAGCCAAGGCGCACAAACGGTCACCCATCTACTTAGTAGCCACGCTCGATGCTGTTCACATTGGCTGGGGCAAAGCGAGTGCTCTGACCACTGAGCTGTCCAATCATATTTCAGCTATTCAAATCCTTCAAAACATGAAATATCACTTTCAAAATTACAACTTACAATCAAACGATCAATCGCACATAAATAGTAGTAGTAGTAGTAGTAGTAGTAGTAGTAGTAGTAGTAATAGTGGTTGTAGTAGTAGTAGTAGTAGTAATAATACAAAATGATAATTAACAATAATAACTATAGCTATAACTATAACAATAACCATAAATAACAATAATGATAACAATAACAACAATAAATAATAATGATAACAATAGTGATAATAATAATGATAATGATAATAATACAAGCAAGGATGTCTTTATCATACACCACCCTATCAAAATAGCCAAAATTAAAAAATATGTTAAATATATGCACAAAAAGTCTTTCAATATGAATGAATCACACACCAACTAACAGGTGAAAATAGCCAAAATTGAAAGACGAATAAGATATGCAAAAAATAATAATAATAGTAATCCTTTGAATATACACTAACTGATCATAACAACTAAAAAACAACAAAAAACTAAAAAAAGACTTATTTGTCGTTCCGAAGCTCACCAGTGGTGAGATTTTTTAAGTATGTGACCCCCCCCCCCCCCCCCCCCCCCCCCCCCCACACACTGGCACCAGCATTTAGGTAGCCACATTCCGTCTTTTAAAATTTTATTTTATTTATTCTTTTATATCGAGGATAATAGAATAACCCCTTATGTGCTTTTTTACATCTAGTTCCCGTGTGTATGCGGTTTTGTAAATTCTGTCATCTGTTCCCACCGGAATACAATGGTCTACTCTTACGAAAAGCGGGACAGGATTTAACGTGTGCGCAAGATGTTCTGCGTGCGTTCGCACACGGGAGCTCGGTTTATAGTCTCATACGGAGGACTTCGGGGAGTAAGACACATAAGATGTTCAAACAAATGTTCACGGTTTGGAGAGCCAAGTGTGTGAAAATCCAAGCCACCTCCATCATCTATATTAATTATTCCATGAACCTACATCAAGAAATAGGACTGACAAAAAAAAAATCACATTAATTTTTTTTAACCATCATACTTCAGCAATTCAAATCCTTCAAAATACTTGGTGAATGCAGATATGCAAAAAAAAAAAAAATTACCTGAGGTTTATAGTAGAAGGTCACAAAAAGTGTCTAAAAAATCAGGATATTCAGCCAGAGTCTGATATGCGGGGCCTAACTTGTCAGGCACTTAACGGCAGCACGACACAGTTTCGCTCATGTGACAGCCAATTATAGTTACTGTCTGAACGTTCGATGAAGAATAGATCATCACGATCAATAACAACATCCCGTTAAACAAGGGAAAATACAAAATAATGCAAAAAACAAAAACAAAAAAATACTCGAGCAAATGAGTATAATTGCTGTCAGAGAAATAACGGGATGAAACCAAAGAAAACCCAAATTAAACAAACAGTAAACAGTTCCAAATTAATGGTGTGTGTGTGTGTGTGTGTGTGTGTGTGTGTCTCTGTGTGTGCAAAAGTGCAAGTGAGTGCGTGCTTGGTGTGTGTGTGTGTGTGTGTGTGGTGTGTCTCTGTGTGTGCAAAAGTGCAAGTGAGTGCGGGCTTGGTGTGTGTGTGTGTGTGTGTGTGTGTGTGTGTGTGTGTGTGTGTGTGTTGTTTGTTTGTTTGTCAAAGTCAAAATCAAAGTCAAAGTTTTATTTTGAGATGGTACATTGGATAAGCAGTGCATTTGCTTTTTTTCATCAAGCCATCTGTCTAAAGAAGAAAAAGCGAGAAAAAAAGATAATATACATGTAGACATAGAATAAAAACCCTAATCAATGGTAAACCATACAAATCAAACAAGAAAAGACAATAACAAATGCATACCTGGAATTAAAAACAAAACAAAAAACCCTGAAAAATATTAAACCATACAATTCAACTAATTCAAAACTCTTGAAAATATATCCATCATAATACAAACAAACAAGCAACAAAGAAAATCCAAACCAAAACAAACAAAGAAGACAAAACAAAATTTAAAAAAAGAGTTACACCAACTGTTTCCCTCCCCCCCCCCCCCCTCACACACACATACACACAAAAACCTTCAACCATGCAAACAACTGAATGAAACAAACAAAAAAAATAAATCAACAGGAACAACCACAACAAGCAAATAAACAAACAAACAATCACAAACATACGTACACAACAACAAAAGCGACAATAACTAACATAAGACAAGAATAACAGCCAAAACAAATTAAGAACAATATAGAACTATCAAAGACGCAAAAAAGAGTCCAAAGTAACCCTCCCCCTCCCCAAGAAAACCACCCTTAAACCCCAAACAAACAATCAAATGCAAAATAAACCAGAACTCCACCCCCACCATCACCAATAACAACAACAACAACAACAACTAAGTGGATATAAACAGAGGAAACTGATGTATAGTTTCATTTTAAATCATTTAAACACTTACATACACATGCACACCCTCACCCATATCCCCTTCACCACATGTACTCATATATAAGGAAAACAAGAAATAACCAAACAGACATTGGATTCAGAGCAAAAAAGTAAAACAAAGACATCCATTCCCTCCCTCTCCCCTGGTCATATACATGCATGTACATGTGCTTTTTGATTTAAGGCAGAACAACGTTAATCCTTCCATCAAAGAAGAAATTCAGGCAATATAAACCTCCCAGCAATACTAATATCAGCAATAGCAATTTAGGTAATCTACTACAATGAAAAAGAAAATAAACAGCGACAAAATTAAATAAATCAGCATATTTTTGTGTAACACAAAAACGTAAAAAGCCCCAAACAGCAAGAAAATAAAATTCAAAATCGAACCAATTACACAACACACACGCACTCACACATGTGTACACACACACACACACACACACACACACACACACACACACACACACACACACACACACACACACACACACACCAGATTCAAAGGTGTTGGGGTCGATATCATATCAACCCATATGTAAATCAATGCTTACACATGCACTCTATATGAATATGAAAACTTGGGTCATATCTGATTTTAATGACAAGAATAACGTCAGTGACATTTTAAACACTCTCTTAAGTTTACAAGTCGTGTTCTGAACTTTTTTTCGTGAAATACCTTTTTAGATGTGTTTTATACTGATTTTTGCTTTTAATACATTTCAAATTTTGGGGGAGTTTAATCCATAGATCATTGCCTGAATACAAGAGGCTCGATTTATATAGGTTATTTCTGGGTCTTGGAAATGTTAGCAAATGGTTGTGTCTATGTTGGTTAACTTTGAAAGCTTTGGTAATCTTCGGAGGTGCATTTTGATTAACAACTTTTTGCATAAACACAGCTTTATTGAATAAAAGTCGGTTTCGAAATGTCAGGACATTTATTTGCTTATAATCCTCAATTGTCAGGGTGCTTGTTTTTAACAATACAAGTTTTACTGCTCTTTTATATAAACGATGAATGAATTTCAAGTTCGTTTCACTGCAGATATCCCAAATAGTTGACGCATAGTCAATGATTGGTAGAATATGACCGCAAAAAATAGTTTTCGAGAATGATTATTTCGAAAGTGTTCTATTTTGGATAATTGGAGTAGCCAGTGAGCTAGGTGTTTACCTAGTGACATTATGTGATCAGTCCAAGTCATATTTTTGTCAATGGCAACACCTAATATTTTATGAGAGTCAACTTCTTCAACTATTCTGTTATCCAATAACAGAGGTTGAAACCTATCGTTCATTTTTTGCCTTTTCTGTCTTGCTGATACGTACATACACTTTGTTTTTTGTGCATTTAAGGACATGTGGTTTAATTGAGTCCAAATAATCAATCTGTCAATACTGTATTGAAGTTTGCGAGTTAATCTGCTGGAGTCTGAATCACTACAAAAGAGAGTGGTATCGTCAGCAAACATTTCACAGCTACATTTAATAAAACATGGTTAATCATTTACATAGACTGAAAACCAGAGTGGTCCCAATACTGAGTCTTGTGGTACCCCATGTCTAATGGGTAGTAGTTTTGATGCTTGATTATTTACAGATACAAGCTGCTGCCTATTAGACAGAAAATTTTCTAGTAGTTGGATAACTGCATGGGGCAGTTTGTACAATTCTAATTTGCGCAATAACAAAGAGTAGTTGATCACATCAAATGCTTTTTCAAAGTCAACAAAAAGGCCAGTAAACTTAATTGTCATTTATATTGTGTAGGAGACTGTCAGTGAGCTGAGTTAGAGCAGTGTGACAGGAATAGTTTTTACGAAACCCTGATTGATCCTCGTGCAATAGACTGGTTTAAAAAAAAATAAAGTAAGAATTTAGGGATGTTTGTATGTGTTTTCAATGGGTTTAGATAGTACAGAGAGAATTGAAATTGGCCTGTAATTTGAAGGAGAAGAACAGTCACCTGATTTATGGATAGGTATAACTTTTGCCTTTTTAAACTTAAGAGAATAACACCTTTTCTCAATACACAAGTTGTATAGATATGTCGGTGTTTCAACAATAACCGGACTAGCGAGTTTTATAATTCGAGCATCTAACTTGTCTAGATCACGTGTTCTAGAATTCGTTTGCATTTTTATGCTTTCTAATACCTCAAAGGTTGTCTGTGTGTGTGTGTGTGTGTGTGTGAGTGTGTGTGTGTTCTGTGTGTGTGTCTGTGTGTGTGTGTCTGTGTGTGTGTCCGTGTGTGTGTCTGTGTGTGTCTATGTGTGTGTCTGGTGTGTATCTGTGTGTGTGTGCAAAAGTGCATGTGACTGCGTTATTGGTGTATGTGTGTATGTGTGCGGGTGTGTGTGTGTTGTTGTGTGTGTGTGTGTGAGTGTGTGTCAGTGTGTGTCGGTGTGTGTGTATGTGTGTGTGATAACATGAGATATTGACGTCAAAATCGACGTACTCCAAGCTTGGTAGCAGTCTACCAAACTACATATCCACAAAAAGCCCCAACAAACAAACCAAAAACAAAAACAACAACAACAACAACAAAAGGACACAAACGTATCGAAGGCAAAAGAGACCAGCCACCATGCGCGGAGTGATTAGTGTCTTACTTTACGGACTGGAAAGTCGCGGGTTTAAATCCCATAAGAGTCATAGGGATTTTTCGGACTCTGGCCGGCTCCTACCCATAGTGAGAGTGCTGTGGGCTCAGTGGGAAGACTGGGACCACACAGTCGAGCTTCATCCACTTAACGGATGCGAGTTTGAGAGTGTTGCTCAAATTGCCTGACCAGCACTGCAGGTGTCTATATCTCTTGGGGCCCGACTGAAAGTCTGGATATATTATTATGATAGGAAGCGTAGAGTTCAACCCTGTCAAATAGTCTCAAAACACATGCACTTCCATCATCATCATCATCATCATCATCATCATCATCATCATCATCATCATCTTTGATCATTATGCAATAATAAAAAAAATTGCCTCTGAATCGGTGGTCCCAGTTGCTCTGGTCTCATGGTGACCTCAGATTCGGTTTCCCCATACACTTCTGTGCCTGTGGTGAGTTTGTGTCAAAGCCTTTGGGGTTGGAGGTTCGCGGGGGATGGTCGTTGGAGGGACGTTGTGGTGGTTGCCATCCCTTGTGGGGGACTCACTCGGTCTGGCTCCGCGACTGAGCTAATACTGTCTTTAGTAGGGGGCTTAGTAGGTGGTGTCCTGCGTATGTTAGCTCAGAACAGGCACCACTAAACACCACCAAAGTGACCCAGCAGCAGTGCAGGGCCCCTCTGGCTGGTTGCACTATGGCGGCCTGACATTAATGGCCTCCCTGTGGACTTCTGACCCCGAGCATGTGACCTGAGGAATCTGCATGTGGCTGGGGCGGGGAGATTGAAATGAGTGGCGTGTGAACGGCAAAACCAGAACGTCATAGATAAGGCAGCAAAAAAACACACAAAAAAACAACAAACCAACACCAAACAACAACAAAAATAGACACCCCCTAAAAAAAACCAAAAAATCAAAAGCAAACGAATGAAAGTGAAAGCAACACTGTCATTATACATAACAAACAAACAAGGAAAACAAACGCAAAGACGGAAAAAACAAACAAAACCCCGAATAAATTTTTTAAAAATCCACACCCACCCAACCAAACACCAAAACGAATAAACGAAACCACAAACCCGCCAACTCACACCCCCCCCCCCCCCCCCCCTTCCTCCCACACCTTCACTCCACCCCCTAAACAAGAACAACAACAAACAACAACAACAAACAACAACACGACTGAACGAAAAATAACCCTCCCTCACTCAGTCTGGCTCCGCGACTAAGCTAATACTGTCGTTAGTAGGGGGCTTAGTAGGTCGTGTCCTGCGTATGTTAGCTCAGAACAGGCGCCACTGAACACTACCAAAGTGACCCAGCAGCAGTGCAGGGCCCTTCTGGCTGGTGGCCCCACGGCGGCCTGATAGTGATGGGTTCCCTGTGGACTTCGGAACCCGAGGATGAGACATAACAAATCTGGGTATGGCTGTGGCGGGGAGATTGGAATGAGCGGCGTGAGAACAGCAGGACGGGGGACGTCACAGAAGATGAGGCAGCAAAAAAAGAAAAACAAAAAACACCAAAAAAACCCTCCCATAAAATAAGAAACTCATACAACAACAACAACACATAAAAGAACGAAAATCTACCCTCATACCTAACCAACCAACAAACAAACAGTACGCTGCTCACTGCAGGCAGTGTGTGTGTGTGCAGGCAGTGTGTGTGTGTGCAGGCAGTGTGTGTGTGTGTGCAGGCAGGCAGTGTGTGTGTGTGTGTGTGCAGGCAGGCAGTGTACAGGCAGGCAGGCTGCTGTGTCAGGCGCGGGTCATGCCTGCAGCACTGGCTGCGGGCGTCCTTACAAGGCGTAGAGGAAGGGGAAGGTGTGGCTGGCCAGCACCCTGTGGAACTCCCTGTCGAACGTCTCCACCTCCGCCTCGCTCAGGTGGTTGCGCCAGTCTCCTACTTCCCCTGCACGCACACACACACACACACACACACACACACACACACACACACACACACACACACACACACACACACACACACACACACACACACACACACACTACTAATAATAATAAATGGAATTTGTATAGCGCTATGTATGACCAGTGGCTTTCCCACTCATGGAATTCCACTTTACAGCTTAGTCTTTAGTGATCGACTATGACTCTCTGACTAGGAGGCTTGACTCGCACAGTCCTTATGTGCTGCAGCCTTGGGGGCTGGTTGACCTTTGGAGAACATCTCCAACGCTGACTGTCCTTATGTCCACTTGGCCGAGAGAGCGGGGATGTACTGTGGGCAAGGCATCTCCACTATAATCAAATTTCTGCCCAATTTCCGAAACAGCAGCTGCCTCCTCTGCTGTTTTGGAGGTCATCGTTGAATACGACGACAAACATACATACATATATATGTTGCAAAGACAAATCAGAGCGCTTGCATCCAACATATTCTTACAGAGTCATGCAGCCAATAACTACTGTAAGCTTAAACAAAATTCAAATGTACGCTCCTACACACACAACACACACACACACACACACACACACACACACACACACACACACACACACACAGGTTGTAGGCTTTGGCAGGGTAATGGGATTTTGGCTGTTGAAGGCAGGGGCAGTTTCGAGGTGAAAGAGGAGGAAAAAAGTTAGGTTTGAAATAAATAATTTATGTCTTGGGGTGGATTTAAACATACACACGCGTGCATGCATACACGCACGCACACATACACACATACGCATGCACACACGCATGCACGCACGCACGGACGCACCCACGCACACACACATTATGATAAGTTGCTTTTCATTTCAGTTTCCATTCGATTTCTTTTGTAGAGACTCTCTCTCTCTCTCTCTCTCTCTCTCTCTCCTTCTCTCTCTCTCTCTTCTCTCTCTCTCTCTTTTTCCTCTCTCTCTCTCACACACACACTCTCTGTCTCCCCTGTCCTTCGTCTCTCTCTCTCTCTCCACCTTTTTAAATCGTCCTGCTTATAGTCTTTAGTATATCCTGATGAAGGATTCATATTTTTATATTTTCAATACTTTATTGGACTTGCCTCGTACTTAAGTTTAATGAGTGCCCTATTCCAATATCTTTAATTATGTGTAACAAGTATGTGTACCATTTGACAATGGTAGATGTTTATCTTTTTGACTTATTAAGTTTGGTTGTGTTATTTTTCCCTTTGGGTTTGTTGTTGCTCTTGTTGTTGTTGTTGTTGTTTGTCTGTTTTCCCCTTTTTTTTTCATCTTTTGTTGGTTTGGTTTTTCCTTCTCTTTTGTTTGTTTGTTTGTTTTGGTTAGGGTTTTTTTTGGGGGTGGGGGTAGGGGTGGGGTATTTTAGGATTTTCTTTTAATTGCTTGCTTTGGGGGGGGAGGGTTGTTGGGGGGGGAGCTGTTTTTAAAGGGTTATTTCCCCTTGTTTTTATTGTGAGACGTATAAATATTGGGTTTTTATTATTAAGATGTATCCCTAACGGCGGGGACTGGATGTAAAAAGCACATATGTGCTTATTCATTATCCTCGAAATAAAAGAATTTGTCATTGTCATTGTCTCACACTCTCTCACACTCTCTCTCCTCTCCATCTCTCTCTCTCTCTCTCTCACACTCTCTCTCTCTCTCTCACTCTCTCTCTCTCTGTCTCTCTCTCTCTCTCTCTCTTTTCTCTCTCTCACTCTCTCTCTCTCACTCTCTCTCTTCACACTCTCTCTCTCTCACTCTCTCTCTCTGTCTGTCTCTCTCTCTCTCTCTCACTCTCCTCTCTCTCTCAAATCTCTCACTCTCTCTCTCTCTCACTCCCCTTTACTCTCTCTCACACTCTCTCTCTCTCTCACACTCTCTCACTCTCTCTCTGTCACTCTGTCACTCTCTCTCTCTCTCTCTCTCCTCTCTCTCTCTCTCTCTCTCTCTGTCACTGTCACCAGACCTTTCCGGTAGAGCTTCTGCTCCAGCTCCAGGCCCATGAAGCGGACCTTCTCCTTGGCGGCGTCCACCTTCTTCATCCTGTGGAAGCTGCAGGCCTGCACGATGTCCGCGAGCAGCGTCTCTGAGGCCGCCACCTCCAGGTACTCCGCCAGACGCCTCACACACCCCTGAGTGTCCTGCCGCCATCCCCATGACAATGACAGTGACAGTGACAATGACAGATTCTTTTATTTCGAGGATAGTGAATAAGCACCCATGTGCTTTTTTTTTTAAAACAATCAGTCCCTGCCCTTAGGGATATATATATATATATATATATATATATATATATATATATATATATATATATATATATATTATATATATATATATGAGAAAGAGAGAGACAGACAGACAGAGATAGAGAGAGAGAGAGTGTGTGTGTGTGTGTGTGTGTGTGTGTGCGTGTGTATAACAATAACAATAACAATAATTTTAATCAGTTTTTGCAGGCCATATGGCCCATAGGAACAACAGTTAATCATATACTTTCATGTAAGGTGAACATCCTTACTTCTGATATCTAAACATTTAGTAAGAAATAATCCAACTTTAAACATCAAACTAGGTTTAGTGTTCATACAAAGAAGCTGCACTTTCAGATTCGATGGAAATCTGTAATAATACAGAGGAATACATTTTCTTCGCAATACAGCATATTTTGGGCTTACAAGTAAAAAGTGACAAACATCTTCAATTTGTTGGCCATCACACTGAGAGCAGAATGGATCAGTAATCGGTTTGCCATAACGTGAAATTCCATTTAAAGGTAATCTGTTTGACCTCTTTAAACATATAGCTCTACGGTATTCTAAAGATTCTACTTCACATACATAATTTGCTCTACAAATAATCGGGTGATAATCTAAGTAGTCAGGGTATGCTGATAGAGAGTCATGCCATTTTTGTTGGTACACATCTTGTATTCGTATTTGGAATTCTTTCATGAAGGATGAACAATTACCACAATTTTGCATTGTCCAAACATAACCAAATCCGTGGGTGCATAAAATCTTTCTAACATGTGTTACCCAATTTATTCTCCCTGCTTCATCCTGTCTACACAACATATTGTAGCATTGTCTGGGATATCTATGATCAGGCATATCCAGAATTTTTTAGCCAATATTTGATTACTCTGGTAACAGTGTCAACAAAAATGGGATATCTACCACAATCGCCAAGGCAAATATTATTTTTAACATCTCTGCCAACCCCCAGGACCACTTTGCAAATTTTTACCAGTATTTTTTCAATATCATGATACTGCTGAAAACCCCAAATTTCAGAACCATAGAGGAGGATTGGTTTCACTTTTGTATCAAAAATACTAAAAACTGTAGATACTGGAAGATTCTTTAACCTGAAGTACAATCTTTTGATACCAGCAACAGCCTTCAATGCTTTTCCAGAGAGATTTTCGATACATTTTGACTAGTTCAATGTTGAGCCAAAAACCACACCCAGATAATTATAACTAGATTCTACTTGTATCTGCTTTTCTAAATAACACCATTTTTCAGACTTCTTAATAAATCCACCATTTTTAAAAACGCCTACTTTAGTTTTGTCCATATTTACAGAAAGTCCCCATTTCTTACAATAATTTTCCAAACAATTGATCTTTTTCTGCAAATCTATGCGTGTGTGTGTGTGTGTGTGTGTGTGTGTGTGTGTGTGTGTGTTGGGGTGGAATTGAACCTAAGACTGTTCGAGATTTTTGTCCACCTGCTGGGAGGAGAGAGGGGGGAGTCTGCTGTCAAGAGTCCTTCAGAGTCACCGGGAAAGAGCTTCACCTTCACCTTCACCTTCACCTCCACCCACTCCTTAGTCTAGTAGACCGTTAGGGCACCACTGAAGATTCTTTTACAACTACTTTTTTAAATTCAGTTGTTTTTTTTTTATTGCACTCGTGATCCGCTGGTCCGGGTTCAAATCTCATTCAAGGAGGATTTTTCCTCTTGAGTTAACATCGGTGCTGACTCCACTCTGCCTCCCCTCCCCTCCAAAAAAAGAGTCCTTCGGATTAGACTTTAAATCGCACTCGTTAAAACCTGTTCCGCTTTTCGGAAAAGTAGGCCACTGTTCGCCGGTGGGAACGGATGACAAAAAAACTGCATACAAACGGGGACTGCATGTAAAAAAGTACATGATTGCTTATTCCATTATCCTCATAATAAAAAAATAAAACAAAATAAATGTTGTAGTTATCTATCTATCTATCTATCTATCTGTCCCGTAGTCTGACGACCGTGGGGGCACCCTCAAAGACTCAGCAACCAGTTCCCTCCATTCTTCTCTCTGTTTTGCCTTTCTCAGGGTTTTGTTGAGTTCTAGGCCTGTCCATTCACTGATGTTATCCTCCCAGCTCTTCCTTGGTCTGCCTCTTCTTCTTCCTCCTTAGACAGTGCCTTGCAAAACTGTCTTTGTAATTCCTTGGGATCTTGTGACATGCCCATACCACTTAAGTTTACGCTTTTTCACGATCGTTAGAAGGTTCTCATAGGGTCCAATGGTTTGCTGGATTCTGTTATGCACGCTTTCGTTGCTTATGTGGTCTTTGTAGGAGATGCCAAGGAGTCTCCGAAAGCATCTCATCTCCACTGCCTGTACTCTTCTCTCCAAATCTGCAGTCAGGGTCCATGATTCACAGGCATACATAAATATGGATATGACAAGGGAGCGCATTAGTCTGATCTTGGAGATAAGTGAGATATTCTTATCTCTCCAGATGGTGTTTAGTTTTGACAAAGCTGTTATTGTCTGTGCAGTCCTGCATACTACTTCTGGCTTGGATCCCTGGTCGGATACAATGGCTCCCAGGTACTTGAAGCTTTGAACTGTTTCCAGCTTCTGGTCATTAACCCTGATATCAGTGCTAATGCCGTTGGTGTTATTAGTCATCAGTTTGGTCTTCTCTGCACTGATTTCCATGCCGTATGTTTTGGAGGCCTTATCCAAGTGTTCTGTTAGGCTGGCAAGCTCTTTTTCTGATCCTGCTATTCCATCAATGTCATCTGCGAAGCGGAGGTTTGTGATCGTTCTGCCACCAATGCTGACTGATCCTTCATGATGTTCCAGTGCATCAGCCATGATTCTCTCAAGGAAGATGTTGAAAAGAGTGGGTGAGAGTAGACAGCCCTGCCTTACTCCAACTGTTGTTCGAAACCATTCTCCAATGTTGTTGTTGTAGTACACTGCACTGGTGGCCTCGCTGTACAGCTGTTTGATGACTCTGATCAGGTTTGCATTGATGCTGTACAAGTTCACGGTTGCCCACAAAGCTGCATGCCACACCCTGTCAAATGCCTTCTTAAAATCGATAAATACGTGGTATAGGTCTTGTTGATGTTGAAGGTACCGCTCACATAGTATTCTGAGGTTGAATATCTGTTCTGTTGTGCTGCGCCCTGCTCTGAAACCTGCTTGTTCCTCAGCAATGATGGTCTCTGCTTGTGGCTTCAGTCTATTCAATATTATCTGCAGCATGACCTTGCTTGGGTGACATATGAGGCTGATTGTGCGGTAATTATGGCATTGTTGTAGATTTCCTTTCTTGGGGAGGGTGATGATGAGTGACTGCGTCCATGGTGTTGGCCATTTTCCTGTCTGCCAGATCTTGTTGCAGATTCTTAGTAGGGCGCTGATCATGGCTTCCCCTCCAGCTTGGACCAACTCAGCTGGAATGTTGTCAGCCCCTGCTGACTTCCCCTTTTTCAGCGATCTGACTGCTGTTTCCACTTCTTCTCGGAGGATAGGGTGACTGTCTGTGTCTTTGCTTTCGGGTACATTAAGGACTTCTGGATCTCCTGCGGTTCTATAGTTATACAGGTCGGAGCAGTATTCTGTCCATCTGTTCAGAATATCCTGGTCGTCAGTGAGACACTTCCCATTTTTGTCTTGGATTGTTAAACCTTTTCTCTGTTTCGTGCTAGTCAGGTCTTTCACCAGCTGATATGCTTTCTTGCTATTGTGTAGTTATACAAAATACAAAACAAACGGTTTCGTTGAGAGAGAGGTTGGGGGGGAGGGAAGAGGGAGAGAGAGAGAGAGAGAGAGAGAGAGAGAGAGAGAGAGAGAGACAGACAGACAGACAGACAGACAGACAGACAGACAGAGACAAAGACAGAGACAGAGAGAAAGAGGCAGACAGGTAGTCTGTCAGAAGACTTTGCAACCAGCTTCCTTCCATCCTCAAGGTCCTCTGCTTTCCAGAAGCAAGTCGTTCCACTCAAGGCTTCCAGTCCACTCTCTGACGTTGTCTTCCCATCGTTTTCTCTGTCTGCCTCTTCTTTGTCTCCCTCCTTGTACTGTTCCCTGTAGGACAGTCTTGGCCAGTCCAGATGTTCGTGTGACGTGCCCGTACCACTTTAGTTTGCACCTTTTCACTGTAGTTAGGAGCTCTTCATATGGTCCGATGGAGTTTTCAGTTCTGGTTTTCACTTCCTCGTTATGCCCAGCATAATTATTAAAGTCTTACAAAAGAATGAGCTGCCTGAAGTCGGGGTGTTAGTGTGGGCTGAGGCCAGCAGCGGGCAGACCTCCTGTAGCAGAGTGACCACCAGCACAGGACACGACCAGGCACCACAGCCTCCCACGTAATAAGGGAATGCTAGGAAGATTAGGGGAAATAACCAACTAAAGCTTAACAATTAAAATAGAATGACATGAACCTAGGACTTGAGGCAGATCACAAATCGTTTGATGGGGAGAAGGAAGAGAAGAATTGCGAAAGAGAAGAAGAATTGCAAAGAAGCATTGCGAAGAAGAAGAAGAAGAAATGCGAAGAAGAATTGCGAAGAAGAGAGAAGAAGAAGAAGAAGAAGAAGAAGAAGAAGAAGAAGAGAAGAAGAAGAAGACGACGACGACGACGACGACGACGAAGAAGAAGAAGAAGAAGAAGAAGAAGAAGAAGACGACGACGACGACGACGAAGAAGAAGAAGAAGAAGAAGAAGAAGAAGAAAAAGATGAGGAGGAAGAATAATTGCAAAGAAGAAGAATTGCAAAGAATAATTGCAAAGAAGAAGAATTGCAAAAAAAAGAAGAAGAATTGCGAAGAAGAACAAGAAGAAGAAAACTGACCTTTTTCATTTCTTCAAAAGACACGTTGAATACAGGCAGATCCGAGTTGTCCTTCATGAAACTGTTCATCTGATTCAGGTAGTGAGCATAGTGTCCATACACCACTGAAATATCACACACACACACACACACACACACACACACACACACACACACACACACACACACACTAACAATTGTTATTGTTTTGTTATTGTTACACACACACACACACACACACGTACACACACACACACACGTACACACACACACACACCACACACACACACACACACACACACACACACACACCACACACACACACACACACAGAGGAAAGAACAATCAGTCAACAAAACCCTATGACTTTCAACTCTTGTGGGTATAACATTACAACAATTTCTTCTCCTGTCTCCTCACCATGACAATGGTGTTTGTCACTTTAACAAGTTATTTCGTCCAATTCACTTTGCTATCATTTTCTGGTTTTCCACAATATTGCTGTAGGGTTGGGGGGGGGGGGGGGAGGTAATTCCTCGGCTCCCTGGTGCATCATTGGTTTGTGACGGTTGTTGCACACTATTAAGGTAGCCGCATTCTGACCTTGGGGATGATTCCTAAACACGACACCAGTCTCCACATGATTTTCTTGTTTTCTTCTTACCCGCATGGAAGGCCTACTCTACCCCCAAACAAGAACAAAATCCAAAAACAAAAAACCAAACCCAAAACTAGACAAGCTTCAATGTGTGCATGCGATCTTCTGCATGCGTTCACACACAGGGCGTCACTTTATGTTCTCATCCAAAGCACTGTGAGGGGAGAGGAATCACTACGGATGTTAACTCCGTGGAAAAATACCCACTTGAATAGGCGTCATGGTGGTGGTTTGAATCCCCGCACCTTCCCCGGTCCGTAAAATTTCATTTATTTCATTTCATTTATTTCATTTATACCACTTTAAGTGACGAGATTTCTCTGCGTGAAATTCGGGCTGCTCTCCCCGGGGAGAGCGCGTCGCCACAAGAGCAGCGCCACCCTTTATTATTTTTATTTTATTTTGTTGTCTGCATCTGTATTTGTTTCCCTATCAGAGTGGCTTTTTTCTAGGAATTTTGCCAGGGACAACTCTCTTGTTGCCGTGGGTTCTTTTACGTGCGCTGAATAATTTTGTGTAACACACGGGACCTCGGTTTATCGTCTCATCCGAAAGACTAGCGCCCAGGCCACCACACCTGGTCTAATGGATGGGGGAAAACTTTCAGGCCCAAACGGGATTCCAACCACCGCGCACATCCGACCCGGACTTTTCGCTTTCTAGACAGGCGCGTTACCTCTAGACCACCGAACCACTGCAACCAAAGGCTCTAACCACTAGGCTACCCCCCCCCCCCCCTCCCCCCATCTGGCCCCCTCCCCACTACTGTTCGAAAACCCACCTCTGCCTGCCAGGAAAGCCTTGCAGTATTGCTGCACCGTTTCCGTGTGTTCCAGCTTGAACTGCCGGAAGTGGTAATACATGGACATCATGACGTCACGCGGGTTCCGGTACACGTGCACTATCTTCACGCGGCGCGCACGCATGTTGCACGTGGGGAGCATGGAGAAGGGCAGGTGCGTGTTGAGCACGCGCGGCGAGTGCAGCTTGTTGAGCTTGCTGACCGGGGTGACGTCCATCATCAGCAGTTCTTTGGCCCGGGGTTCGTACACCGCTTGCCCCGCCAGCAGCATGGAGATCACCTCCCACAGCCAGTGAGTGCCTGGGGGAACCAGCCAAATATATCTATATATATCTATAATTATATATCTATAATTATATATATATATAGAGAGATATATATATATATCTATATAAATATATAATTATATATAAAATCATATATGTATATACATAGAGAGAGATATCACATTATTATACCTAGACCTGCTGACCACAGTCAAGAAAAGGAAGCTCAGATGGCATAGGCGGGATAGCCTGGTGGTTACAGTGATGAGTTCGTGATCTAGCGCTAGATTCAGCGCTATATAAATTCCATACATTATTATTATTATTATTATTATTATTATTATCTACTGACCCGGGTTCGATTCTTGTTGATAGGATTTATTCCTCTGGAGTTAACATCAGTGCCGACTCCACTCTCCCCTAAATTCCTTCGGATGAGACTATAAGCCGAGGTCCCGTGTGCGAACGCACGCAGAACATCTTGCGCACACGTTAAAACCCGTTCCGCTTTTCGGAAGAGAAGGTCATTAGGTGCCGGTGGGAACGGATGATAAAATTGACAAAACTGCATGCACACGGGGACTGGATGGAAAAAGCACATGAGTGCTTATTCCATTATCCTCGAAATAAAAGAATAAGATATAATAAAAAGAATGGCAAAAAAAATTAGGCTTGTTACTAGATCAGATGGGCTGTCCAAGACCATACTGCAGGGAACAGTGCAGGGGAAGAGAAGGCGAGGCGGACAGAGGAACAAATGGGCAGACAACATCACTGAATGGACCGGGAAGAGCTTCTCCACAACCCAGGCACTTGCCCACAACCGCCGCAAATGGAGCCAACTGGTGCAATGTTCGTCACTGCAGTGCCCATACGACCTCGGAGGGGGTTACGGGGGCAGATGAGATGAGATAGAAAATACAAGGAGGGTGGCAGGACGGTTAAGACGCTCGCCTGCCTAACAAGCAAACCGTGAAGTTCTGGGTTCAATTCGCAGCCTCGCCCTTTCTTCCCATTTTGACGAAAAAGTCGAACTGAATGTCAAAGTCCGACTATAAGCCAATGTCCCGTGTGCAAACGCACGCAGAACATATTGCGCACACGTTAAAACCCGTTCCGCCTTTCGGAAGAGTAGGCCATTGTGAGCCGGTATGAACGGATAACACGCACACACAAAACTGCATGCACACCGCTGTTATGTCTGGACAACATCCCCAAAGTCGGAATGTGGCTACCTAATTGACGGTTTGGGGGGAGGCAGAGAGAGGTGGGGTGGGGGGGGGGGGGGGGGGGGGTGAGGCCGCATAGGCAAAAACCTCACCACTGGTAAACCTGAGAGGTCTAAGTGAGGAACGAAATAGAATCACATGTAGATAGTTTTTAGCTTAGATTTTACTACTTTTTCTGAGAGTCGTTTTGTTTGTTTGTTTGTATTATCGTTTCTAATGCATGGTTTATAGCCCGTATTCATTGTTTTCTATTTACAACAGTTATTTTTCAAATGGTATGTTTACAATTTTTTTGTCTTATCATTTTGTTGTTTTGGAAGATTTTTGTGTACGTTGTTTAAACCCCAAATCGTTTACTTGACTGTAGTGTATAATATATGGTATTGGGTTATGGATTTGAGTGTATTTAGTTTGACTTTTTTTTTTATAATATAAAGCGCTTTGTGCTTCCGTATAAAAGGGAAAGAAAGCTCTCAAAATGGGTCCCTTATTATTGCTATTATTATCATTAGCGCTTTGATTTGTTGCTTTACAAGATTCAGCGCTATATAAATTTCATACATCATTATTATTATTATTATTATTATTATTATTATTATTATTATTATTATTATTATTATTATTTATTAAAGAGTATTCGTATTAATTGATACAACTACGTTATAGGCTACATATAATGCGTTGAATGGAATGTTGAAGATCCTGTAATGTATGTCACAATTCAACTAGGTTAGGAAAACACAAACATGCTCAGCATGCACCCCGTTCTTGAGATGGATGGGCTCCGCAAATTTCAACTTGCCTAAGAGACACGCCTGAAAAAACATTGTACGCAAAAGAAGAAGAATGGCGAAGAAGAATTGCGAAGAAGAAGAAGAAGAAGAAAAGAAGAAGAAGAAGAAGAAGAAGAAAAGAAGAAGAAGAAGAAAAAGAAAGAAGAAGAAGAAGAAGAAGAAGAAGAAGAAGAAGAAGAAGAAGAAGAAAAAGAGGAAGAAGAAGAAGAAGAAGAATTGCGAAGAAGAAGAAGAAGAAGAAGAAGAAGAAAAAGAAGAAAGAAGAAAGAAGAAAAAAGAAGAAGAAGAAGAAGAAGAAGAGAAGAAGAAGAAGAAGAAAAAGAAGAAGAAGAAGAAAGAAGAAGAAGAAAAGAAGAAGAAGAAGAAGATGTTGAACAAAAAGAGGAAGAAGAAGAAAAAGATGAACGAAGAAGAAGAAGAATTAAGAAGAAGAGGAAGAAGAAGAAGAAGAAAAGGAAGATGATGAACGAAAAAGTAGTAGTAGAAGAAGAAAGAAGAAGAAGAAGAAGAAGAATTGCGAAGAAGAAGAAGAAAAAGAAGAAGAAGAAGAAGAAGAAGAAAAAGAAGAAGAATGGCAAGAAGAAGAAGAAGAAGAAGAAGAAGAAGAAGAAAAAGAAGAAGAAAAAGAAGAAGAAGATGTTGAACAAAAAGAGGAAGAAGAAGAAAAAGATGAACGAAGAAGAAGAAGAATTAAGAAGAAGAGGAAGAAGAAGAAGAAGAAGAAAAGGAAGATGATGAACGAAAAAGTAGTAAGAAGAAGAAGAAGAAGAAAAAGAAGAGGAAGAAGAAGAAGAAGAAGAAGAAGAAGAAGAAGAAAAGAAGAAGAAGAAGAAGAAGAAGAAGAAGATGAACGAAGAAGAAGAAGAAGAAGAAGAAGATGAACGAAGAAGAAGAAGAAGAAGAAGAAGAAGAAGAAGAAGAAGATGAACGAAGAAGAAGAAGAAGAAGGAGTGAGGAGGACGAGGAGGAGGAGGAAGAAGAGGAGGAGGACAAAACAAGGAAGAGAACCTTCACAACCCCACCAGTGATCATTTTTGTGTTGTTTACCTGCTTTAGGATAAGCACACAGAATGACGTCATCCTTACGTAGCTCCAGCTCCCGGATGAGGTTGACCTGCTTCCCCCATGACGTCAGGCGGGGGACCGGGGGCACGGGGAGCCCCTCCACCTCCTTCAGCTGGATGTTCCTCTTGCCCACCAGGATCCGTGACGTCATAGTGGTCACTCCCGCCCTGGTCACCTGTCTGGAGGGCGAGGTCAAGTTTTAAGGAGGGGTTTGGGCGGATTGCGTGGTGGGGTATAGCAAGGTCTCTGACGTCACAATCAGACTTGTGGTCACGTCACTGAAGCACAGAGGAAAACAGGAACGCTGTTCTGACGTCATGCGTTCCTTTTCCTGTAAAAAACCCATTTTAAATGTGTGTGTGTGGTGGGGGGGGGGGGGGGGGGGGGGAGGGGTGGGGTGGTGGTGTGTGGGGGGGGGGGGGGGAAGTGTGTATGTATGTGTGTGTATGTGTGTGTATATTAATTAATGTATGGAATTTATATAGCGCTGAATCTTGTAAAGCAACAAATCAAAGCGCTCAGATTTTATTTCATACCACTTTAAGTTGAAATTCGGGCTGCTCTCCCCGGGGAGAGCGGGAGAACGCGTCGCCACTTAGCGCTGCGCCACCCTTTCACCCTTTTTTTTTTTCTGCAGCTGTATTTGTTTCCCTATCAGAGTATATGTGTGTAAACTGTGTGTATGCATGTGTGTATATGTGTGTGTGAACTGTATGTGTGTGTGAACTGTATGTGTTTATGTTTGTGTTTATGTGTGTGTGTGTTGACATGCATGCGCGAGTGTCACGCCCGAAAAGAGCATTGCATGCAGGCCAGAGTGGCAGACAGAAGGGTAAACAAACAGAGTAGCAGACAGAAGGGTAAACAAACAGACTGGCAGACAGAAGGATAAACAAACAGAGTGGCAGACAGAAGGGTAAACAAACAGAGTGGCAGACAGAAGGGTAAACAAACAGACTGGCAGACAGAAGGATAAACAAACAGAGTGGCAGACAGAAGGGTAAACAAACAGACTGGCAGACAGAAGGGTAAACAAACAGAGTGGCAGACAGAAGGGTAAAAACAAACAGACAAACGAACAGCCTCACCAGAAACTCACTGCTTGGCTAGTACTACGACATTACGCAGATGTAACACGCGGGACTTCGGCTAATCGTCTCATCCGAAAGACTAGCACCCAGACCATTACTCACTGTATAATAGATGGCGAAAACGTTTCTGGTCCAAACGGGGATCAAATCACCGCACACTTCGAACCCGGACTTTTTTGTTTTCTAGGCAGGCGCGTTACCTCTAGACCACCCATCCATACAGCAAGAAGTTTGCGAAAACATCTCACATCCATTGCCTGTGACCTTCTTTCAGCATTTGCTGTTATAGTCCATGTTTCATATGCATACAAAATATGGACATTGTTTGTTGTTGTTGTTGGGTTTGGGTGGGTGTTTTTTTTGGGTTTTTTTGGGGGGACGTCCACAAAAGTTTCAAACTCATACAAGACCACTGTAATTATGAAACCGTACACACTGACACCAAAGTAACCGGGATGGGAATGGCATAAACCCACAGTTGACTACTTTGTGACTGCTCACAGTGCTTAGAACGGTATGTTTTTCCCCTCAAATTGTTTGTTTGTTTGTTTTTAACTGAAATGCATTAACTAAACAAAAAAGAAGCTCTCATTTCAACGAACTTAATTATAAATGCGTTATGTTCTGTTGTATTGCTATTATCTAAGTGTTTTAGTGTGGTTCTCTTATTGCCCCTTCCTCTCCTCGATCGCCGCCTCCTACACCTCCCCCCCCCCCCCCCCCCCCCCCCGCGCCCACACAAACACAAACACACTTACCAAGCAGCTTTATATATTTATTATTTATTAATGTTTTATTTCGAGGATAATGTATAAACATTCGTGCGCTAGTTTTTACACCTAGTCCGTGTGTACATGAGTATTTTGAAATTGTCGTGTGTTCCCACTGGCACTAATAGCCTACTCTTCCAAAAAGAAGAACAGGTTTTAAAGTGTGCGCATAATTATGTGCTAAGTGTGTTTGCACATGGGGGACTCTGTTTACAGTCTCATTCTGAAGAATTTCGAGGGAGTGAAGTATAGCTTTGGCATGAACGATTGGTGTACACAGCTGTAAGGTCGATAGGTTAGGATCATACTGCTGAGGGAGCAGGTAAATCTTCACATGTTTCAAAAGCGTGTAGTGTTTTGATATTCCTGAAAGAGGATAGAAGAACGCTCCAGATTACAAGAACTTGGAAACGAAAAATATCTGCGAAAAAAACAGATTTGAAGTTGAAATAAGAAACACACAGTCATTTTTGGGGGGCATCAAAATGTGAGAGGGTGTGACGACTGATAGATGTAAAGGACAGAGGGGACATAGTGTGGCAAAGATCCATCAAAAAGGCAAAACGCTAGAACAGCTGGCCATTTTAAATTTCATTCGAGATGTGACAGGGTGCCAGTGAAGTTAGATCAAAAGTGGAGTCATATGAGCTTTCTTTTTATTTCTTGAAACAGAAGATGAGGCAGCCAAAAAATAGCCCCCAAAATATTTTAAACTTAAAAGACCTCATGTGTTTTTTTCATTACGCATATCGGCTGGAAAGGACAAACACTGTAAAATGGCCCCAGGGTAGAGAAAGGAACTTGGGGAATATGAATTATGACGTGTACGCCAAATATGCATCCCAAACCTGTTTCACTTTTGGCTAGGAGTTTTATTTCTCTGTTGTTGATTCAATTTGCTTGTTTATTGGTGCTGTTTTGTTGGGTCTTTAACAAATTCTTCCCAAAGGTTTCGTTTGTGCTTCTCTTCTCTGGGGATAAGTGTTGATGGCTTCTACAACAAGAGTGGGGGGGGGGGGGGGGGGTGATGACATTGCCTCGTACGTCACATCTAACCCTAATTCAGGAGAATGGAATACACCTTGTTTCCCTGTGGGGATGCCGGGGGGCCTGTCAGTATAAAGAGCATCCACACCTGTAAATTCCATACTCGGAATTCCCTCTTTTCTATCGCTCTCTTTGTTTCTGCCTCGTTCCCATTCCTTCTCGCCACCTCCCTCTTGTCTATTTTCCGCCTTCTTGGTCCATTCCCGGCCTTTCTTTTTGCAGAAAAACCTGAAAATATAACAATTCTCTCCCACGCCAAAGTCGGATGCGCTGGACCTGTCTTGTCAGGGGCTTTACGGCAGCGCAAGGCTTTTTACGCTCATGTGACAGACAACACTAGTTGCTGTCTGAGCGTTCGGCGACGACGAAGAAGAATATACTTTGTGAATGGCTACACGAGAAGCGCTTGTCACGTCTGATTTACTCTCACGCGGTTCGTGGCTTGCCATTCACAGCATGTGACATATCATGAATTTTATTATCTTTTAGCACATCAGTATGAATATAATAGAGACTATTTTATTTTTATGAACGGTTCATTGGTTTTCTCGCTAAACCAGGCAACCTGTGCGTGCGTGCGTGTGTGTGTGTGTGTGTGTTTGTGTGTGTGTGTGTGTGCGCGCGCGCGCGCGCGCGTGCGCGATGCGAGGTTAATACTATGAATATGCATGTGAAGAATTCGTTGGTTATCTATGTATTGTGTTGTGTTGTGTTGTGTGTGTTGTTCTTCAATTTAACGTCTATTCACATTAAGTGATATTAGACACAAAAAGGCGGACAATTCAGAAAAAAAGGTTAAGGAACTGTCTAACTACTGTAACTATAATACAATGAAAGAAATGAATTTACCTTATGAATAAACAGCTAATTAAACTACAACAGATCAAAAGATACATTTCAAGTATTCCATGCTAAAAGAACACTGGGGGAAAAAAAGGTAACAATTTCAAAAACTATACCATGGTGGGTAGAATGCCTATGCTTCAAATCATTGATTCATTGGTTTTCTCGCTAAACCAGGCAACCTGTGCGCGCGCGCGCGCGCGTGTGTGTGTGTGTGTGTGTGTGTGTGTGTGTGTGTGTGTGCGTGCGTGCGTGCATGAGTGCGCATGCTTACTTTGAAATTACACTTACTTGCCAAAAGAAAACAGAGAGCATTTTAATGCTATGATTTACATTACCTGAAGTTTTATACTAAACAATTCGAACTGAAACTGGCGCGCACGCACGCACAACACACACACACACACACACACACACACACACACACACACACACACGCGCGCGCGCACGCACGCACGCACGCATGCATGCATGCACATACAAGTATGTATGCACCCATGTATGCACGAGCACACACACATGCACACACATATGTTATACATACATACATACACTTGCACACACGCAGGCATGCACGCACACATTCATGCACGCACACACGCGCGCTGAAAAAGATTTCTTGTCCGTATGATAATTTCGAACGAACAAGAGATGTAGCTAAACATTTTAAATTGAATATGTCTTGTCCCCAGAACTGTTTACTAATTATCTTCAGTAAGTTTATGCACTTTCTTGCCTTTGTTAATAAGTGCTCAATATGTGTATTCCAAGTTAGTTTTGAAGTTAGAATAACACCTAAGAACTTTATTGTATTTTTGTATTCAGTTATTTCAGTCCCAATCTTAAATCTTGGTAGTTCCTCCGGATTACTGCCATTATTAAAAAGCACAACATGAGTTTTTTTCTGTGGACAAAGTAAATCCATTTTCAAGCATATATTTGTCGATGTTATCAAGCTGGCTTTGATATACCCTTTTTATGTAATTTAACGCTCTTTTTGGTGTATTACGTTTCATAGTAACATTCATCCACATGCATATATCATCCGCATATTGTACTAAGATAATATCCTTTGATAAATTCATTGGGAGATCATGCAGCAAGATATTAAATAGGATAGGAGCTATCACAGAACCTTGGGGTAGTCCCATATGAAGCGATCTAACACTTGAATATGATTAGCCACTCTTACTTGAATTTTTCTGTCTGCTAAAAAACTTTTGATATAAAAATACAAGTGCCCAGAAACACCCATATTCTTTAGTTTACCTAATAATTTAGCATGCCAAACTTGGTCATATGCCTTTAATAATCAAAAAATGTTGCAAGAACATTCTTTCTTCTTGCAAACTGCATTTTTACTTGTGTTGATAGTTTAACCAAATTATCTATGGCAGATTTATTTTTTTGAAAACCTGCTTGATTGACAGGGATTATTTTATTTTTATGGCAGAAATACATCAGCCTTTTTAGAATAATTCTTCCATTAGCTTGCCAGTGTGAGAGGTCAAAGCAATTGGTCTGTAGCTGGTTTTTGTCAGTTTTTAGGCTTTCCCTGTTTATGAACTGGAATGACAATGGACTCCTTCCACTTTACTGGCATACCTCCCTCGATCCAACATTTATTGAAGAGTTTGTGGAGTAGATAAATGAAATTTGTTGGTAAATGTTTCAACATGTCATTAGAAATTGCATCTGACCCGACAGACGTTTTCTTGTTAGAAAGAGATAGTAACGCATCTCTTACTTCGTCAAGTGATATTGGAGCATTAATGCACGAACCGTTGTCAGAGACTGGGTCAGTACGTTCTGTTTTACTTTCTTCATCTGTTCTGTAGTTCCTGCGTTTAAGTGACAATCCTTCAAGACGCATTGATTCAGAAAAAATGTCTGCAAAGGCCTCTGCTTTTTCTATGTTTG
The DNA here is from genome assembly GCA_028751875.1 of Rapana venosa. NCBI lineage: Eukaryota > Metazoa > Mollusca > Gastropoda > Neogastropoda > Muricidae > Rapana > Rapana venosa. Next base: position 41,232,652 of record CM054157.1, on the reverse strand, counting down.
ATGGAAATTCTTTATTCACCAGTTGCACTGGACAAGTTGGTAAACTTACACTTTTTTCATTTCATGATATTTATCCAAAATTTTTTAAGATCTTTATGATTTGAAATTTCAGTGGCACAAAAAGAAGTCCAAAGTTCTCTCTTTGCCTGAGCTACAACAAGGTTACAGTAATTTTTTGCTTGTTTCTGTTTTACATTATTTTCTGATGTTTTATCTTTTAAATAAATTTTATACATTAAGCGTTTGTTTTTTACTGCTTCCTCACATGCTGGTGTCCACCAGATATTTCCCAGATGTTTATTTGTTTTTAGGGTATTTATTTTGGGGATAGACAAAGTGGCAGCATGAATAATTGTCTCAGTAAAACTGGAATAAAAATAGTCTATGTTGTCAGTGTCAAAGCTGTCTGTGTTGTAAGTTTCAAGGATGCTTTCAAACTTCTTCCAGTCTGCTTTTTTGTAATTAAATTTTGGAATTTTGTCTTCCTGGGTGTCACAGAAAGCTGTCAGTCCACTAAGCGTTGTAATGACAGGCAGGTGATCGCTGCCAAGGGTGTCATTGTGCGTTGACCACTCACATTCTGGAGCTAATGAAGGAGATATAAGCGATAGATCTAAGGCTGATGCTCTGTGACTAGCAATGTCAGGGATTCTTGTAACACTGCCATCATTTAGTAAGTACAGGCAGGAATCAACTATGTTTTCTACAAAACGATTATGAGATATTTTTTCACAGTCTTTATCCCAAAAAGGAGCATGTGCATTAAAATCTCCTGCTATAAAAACCCTTTTTCATTATCTTTAAGGTTGTGTATCCATTCAGTGTTCATATCATTAGGTCCCCTAGGTAGGTATACAGATACAGTATTTATTATTAAATTTTCCCCAAATTTTACGCGTGCTGCACATGAGTGTATATCTAGGACCTGATTAGGCACTGGTGAGGGACATGTGCAGTAATCCACCCCTTCTTCAATATATATAGCTACACTGATTTTGGTAGCAGCATCCACCTGTTGATGGACAGGTGGATAATAGTAACCAGGCAGCTTAGGTAGTTTATTCCTGGTTACATTCAGGGATTGTAACACAAGGACTTGGTATTTATTGTTGGAAAGATGTTGGATTAGATAATGTAAATTAGTGGAAATAGATCTAGCGTTCCACTGCATTAGTTTCCAAAATCTTTACTTAAAAAGCTACAAAGTGTAGACTGCAAAGCTTACAGGCTTGCACTTGGAGTTCCGTATCATGCATCAGCTTTGGGAACGTACAATGAAGTTGGTACATTGCCTTTGGATGATTACGTCAACTGGCATGTGCCAAATATGTTCTTAGAAACAGAAAAACTGATAATTTTATTTCCGAGGAAGTAGAAGTAAAATCTGAACTACAGTTTCCTAAAAGAGCAAAAAATATATCTTCCTTAATGCCCATTAACACATATGTGTCTGATTTAGTGGAAAATTCTAATGTCAATCAACACAAAATGGACAAACGAGAGGCAATATTACCTTATCCATCGTGGGAGATGAATAGAGCATACTTCGACATAGAGGTAACTAATGCAAAAAAGAATGAGAATCTGAACATTATGGTTTCTGATGTTCGATCCCACATCCATCATAAGTATTTTCATTATTTACAAATTTATACAGATGGATCACGTCTGGATAATCAAGAAACAGGTTCAGCTTTTGTTATACCATCTTTAAAAATTGAAAAATCATTCTATGTTGGTAAACATCATTCAATTTTTACGGCGGAATTAGTAGCAGTCTTAATGGCTCTAAATTATGTTCTTGATTTGCAATTGTGTATATTTCAAATCCTTATTTGTGTTGATTCTAAGTCGGTATTGTATGCTTTAAAATCCTTGTGGTACAAAAAATCTTCAAATATTGCATTAGAGATTAATCATGTCATACACCTTTTAACCTTAAAGGGCACAAGTGTCACTTTCTGTTGGGTGCCTTCACACAGTGGATTCTTTCCAAATGAGTGGGCTGATAGAGCTGCTAAAAGAGGTGCAAAGCATGAACGGAAATCAGCAACATTGCACGTGCCTTTATCATTACAAGAGGGCTACCACTTATTAGAACAAACATCATGGAATAAGGTCACAGAAACGTATCACCTAAAAGAGAGATTTCTAAACAAATCTGTCATCAAAACTGATAAAGAGAGGGTCGTGAGCCAGCCTAAGGCTTGCTCAAATATCTCCACAGCAAGAAGAGTGAATAGTTTGTTTTTATAGAATAAAACTTAATGCATTCGTAACCAAATTCAGTAGAAACAGTAAATGTCTATGTGGTGAGAATATTTCTAATACTCATATAATATTTGAATGTAAGAATACGAAAGCTTTTTTACCTCAATTTTCTGAAAACTCCCTTAGAAGCATATTCAATAATTTGAATTTGGCATTTGATATTGCAAAAGGTCTCTGGCATAGTCCTATAGGACATTTTGTTATAGTTTCATTAACGTTAATCACTTTTTATGTTTTTTGTTTCGGTGATGTTTTTGGGGTTTTTTAAAATACTTTTTATTGTATCTTTTTCTTTGCACGGTTTCTTTTCATGATTAGACTACTTTTCCCCCCTCGCATTTTTCAGTAGGGCCTCTACAACCACCTCAATTATCATACACCCCTTGTATACATTTTTTTTTTCTTTCTCGTCTAATATCACTGTGAGTGAACAGACGTAAAATCGAAGACAACAACAACAACAACAACACACGCGCGCTGGTATGCACAGACACATAGATACACGCACTTACGTTTTACACACACACACCCCACACACACACACACACACACACACACACACACACACACACACACACACACACACACACACACACACACGTGTGCATCATGGTTTTGGTTAAACCGAAATAATGCTTTAAAAATATTAAACGGAGCAGAACAAAATGATGACTACAATTGTGAGAGCACAGAGGTCTATGTTTTTATGATCATGAGGCTGGTGCACAGTTTGATAGGTTTTGTGTTTTGCTTAGTATTTCAAACCGAAAAAAAGTGCATCATCTATTGCATGTTGCCGACTTTCTCAGTCAATCTGCCGCGACTTAAAAGTGGTATGAAATAAAATCTGAGCGCTTTGATTTGTTGCTTTACAAGATTCAGCGCTATATAAATTCCATACATTATTATTATTATTATTATTAATATGTTTGAACTATTTTCATTTTGTACGTCAAGTCCACTCAAGTTAAAAATACTTTAATCATCCCATGAAGGGGCAATTACAACTCTGATGGGTCCATCAATGACAGGAATCCTAATCTCAAAAAGTGTTTGTGTAAGAAATCAGATGGCAGTCTCTTCCTTTAGCTTGCCTCTTCATTTCGACTTGGAATACTTCTGTATCGGAAGACAGCAGTAACCACTCTTTAGATTTTGAATGGGTGACATGAATGAGAATGGACAGCATATACCCCAGGAACCCAGGCTCTGTGAAGTCAGTAAACTAGCAGTTTAAAAAGTTGATTTTACTCTTGATGTAAGTTCTAAAGGCTAATTTTACTCTTGATGCTATGCATTCAGCCTGATGAAGCTTCAGGTAAGAAACGTAAATTTGCAGGTGTGATTCGAAAGAGATGAAGCTGAACACAGCTGTGCTGTTATTACTATCTTTCTATTAATGGTCACCTCTGCTGTGTGCCTGGAGCAAGTGGTGCCCAGCACAAGTGTAGTTGTTTTTCTATCTATCTATCTATCTATCTATCTATCTATCTATCTATCTATCTATCTATCTATCTATCTATCTATCTATCTATCTATCTATCTATCTATCTATCTATCTATCTATCGATCGATCGATCGATCGATCGATCGATCGATCGATCGATCGATCTACCTACCTACCTACCTACCTACCTACCTACCTACCTACCTACCTACCTACCTACCTACCTATCTACCTACCTACCTACCTACCTACCTACCTACCTACCTACCTACCTACCTATCTACCTACCTACCTACCTATCTACCTACCTACCTACCTACCTACCTACCTATCTACCTACCTACCTACCTACCTACCTACCTATCTACCTACCTACCTATCTATCTATCTATCTATCTATCTATCTATCTATCTATCTATCTACCTATCTATCTATCTATTTATCTATGATGATGTCCCTGCTACAAATGATGGCATCAGCTGGACCCTGTTTTCCTATGATATAGGCAGCTAAAAAAAACCACCCTGATGGTTTGTTCTCACCACACTGTTGCCTGTGGTATAGAACCCTCCAAGTTCAGTGCAGCATCAGGGTTCAGCCCTTGAGAGGCTCTACCATGGCAGATCATCAAGGAAGCCACTAATGACCTCACCAAGGCAAAGGACTTCCAGAACATGGAGACTGTTCAAGAATTTAGAAGATGCCTGCAAGCAAGAGTTCCCCAAAGCGTAAATGGAATCATGTCATGGACACTGCTGAATGACATGTTTCTCTGTGACAGGAAGCAGAGGAAGGGGAAGGACTGGCTTGAGGTGAATATCTCCCAATTCAATGCTGTGATTGAAGAACGGTGGACTTCATGTCTACAGTACTAACACAATCCATGGTCAGCATTGCAAGTTCTTGGGGCAGCTAGGAATAAAGTGCAGTGCAGGTACAAGAGTTGTGCTAACAGCTGCTGGTTACAACTGTGTTTAGAGCAGTCATCTGGCAAACATTGGGGAAGTCTATGTACAGCTGTGAAGCATGGACACTTACTGCCGATTTAGAACGTCGCATTCAAGCCTTTGAGATGAAGTGCCTCAGGCGGATCCTGAACATCACCTACAGAGACCGTAAAACCAACGACTACGTCTGGCAGCAGATCGAGGCACTGGCTGGCAAACAAGAACCATTGCTAGATATAGTCAAACTGAGGAAATTGAAATGGTTTGGCCACACAACAAGGCATAACAGCCTGTCAAAGACAGTCCTGCTGGGAATGGTGGAAGGAGCAAGGAGGCAGGGACGACCACGCAAAAGCTGGATATCCAACATCAAGGAGTGGACCGGCCTCACTGTACCAAACCTCCTGAAAGCAGCCCAGGACAGAACCATTTGGCGGTCCACTTGCAGCGTCCGTGCGGGTACCCCAACCGTCGTCCCGACCAAGGGATGAGTGAGTGAGCGAGTGATGATGGTTTCACAAAGGCTGTAGGACCAATATACACCGAACTCACAAGGGACAACATCTTCAGAATCTTCTTGACTGTTTCTTTCTTCAAAGCCTGTGAGAGGTTTCAGACTAACAACCAGTCTAAAGACATCATGAACTGAGACACCCAAAGCCCAAAGTTCCTACTGTAAATTACCCAACTGGAGGTGGGGAAGCAATGTACACATTCTGGCTCAGCAGCAACCTCTCCATGAGGCACTGACATCAGCAGACAGACTGGCCAAGCTTCATGAACATTTGCCAATCTCTTGAGATGGGTGTCCAACAGCATTAAACTCACTGTTAAAGCAAAGATGACTGTCTTCAGAGCCTGTATCCTCAGTGCTCTCATGCATGGTAGCAATTCATGAAATCTGTAATCACTACCAGAAAAGAAGCTATGTGCACAAGCTTAGGGGAATTCTATGCATGGACAGGGCAGAATACACAACCACAGATGAGGTCTTGGCCTGTTCTGCCACATCCTCATCTATATTCTGCTGCATCAGCATCACCTTCAATGGTCTGAACATATTTATAGCAGGACACTGGATGGCAGGATTCCAAAGGACCTGCTACATGACCAGCTAAAAACTGTACAAGGGAACTCTGGACCACCCTCATTTCCAACTCAAGGATGTCTGAAGTGGAAACAGCACAGCACTTAGCATGGACAGATGTTGACAGGTGAGAAGATCTTGCCCAAGACCACTTCTACAGGAAACAAGGACCAAGCTGTAGTTTGCACTGACAGGAAAAGAAGCCACAGTTCAGGGCATTTGAACAAAGAGAAGCTGCAAGAAGAGGCAGCAAGTTGTATCAACATACAGGCACTGTCTTGAAGTTTATTGATTGTGACAGGGATGGCCATTCCTGTATCATCCTACACATTCACAACTAGTGCTGACCCAGTGCCAGCTGGCCATAGCCCTTTAGCACAGATCCATGGCTATTCTTGACCAATGAATGCCAACAAATGGATAATGATAATGATGACCGTCATTACTATTGCTACTATTATGACAAGACTGCCACCATATTACGTTTCAAGTCTTATCATAAATGATATTGATCTAAAGATGATTGCCAAAGTTGCCACTGATGTCCATTTTGTTGTTGTTGTTGTTCATCGCTTTTTTCAAGAAGAAAATATGTTAAAAAAACACAAAATAAGATTCACTTACCCCCACACGCTCTCCCCCTTTCCTAAAGGCAGAGGAATGGAAAGCAAAGAGTGGTATGAGAGACCCTGTCACGTGAGGTGAGGCGATGGTGGCGACACCGCTGAGGGAAGGGGCACTCACTCTAACCTGAATATGGCCTGATTTCTATTTTTAGCCCAGCCCAAGTTTGACGGGATTTTTGTTGTGTTGTCTCGTGTTTTGCCAGGGGGGAAAACACTGGATTCAGCATCATGATTTCACATGAATGTTAATGTTTCTCTCGCAAGATACGACATGTGATCAATGTGAATATGTCAGATGTTTTCATTACTAACATTACCCTCTAAGCTGACATTACAAAAGCAAGTCGTCCTTAGTGTGCTATTGGACTTTGATGGGTTTTTTGAGGCCAAAGTCCAGGATTGTCGGTTCTGATGAATTTGCTCTATAGCTAAATGACCGCTTAAGGGGGTTGAGGAATGGAGACGTGGAAGGGGGGGGGGGAGGGGGGAGACAGTTGTTGTACATTAGGGATGCTGTCTTTTATGTTAAATGATGTGTTTTGTTTTGATCAGTAGCGTCTTAGTTCGTCTGACATTTGTGCAAAGTACTTTTTGTCTGTGTTTGTAAGTTTGTCCCTGTCTGTCTGTCTGTGTATCTGTCTGTCTGTACCTGTCTGTCTGTCAGTCTGTCTATCTGTCTGTCTGTCTGTCTGTCTGTCTGTCTTTTGTCTCTCTCTCTCTCTCTCTCTCTCTCTCTCTCTCTCTCTCTCCTCTTCTCTCTCTCTCTCTCTCTCTCTCTCTCTCTTGGGAACGATGACAACAATTCACAAGACTGTCATACAATCGGGGATGGATAAATAAAAACAATGAATGCTTATTTCCATTATCTTCGAAATAAACATGAAATAAATAAATGAATTAATAAAAGAATCTCTCTTTCTCTCTTCTCCACCCCCCTCCCCCTCCCTCCCCCCCCCCCCTCCCCCTCTCTCATTTCTTTCTTTTCATTAGCACACACAAGCCATATCTGTGTGCATGGATTGACATAACACATACGCATGTGCGGGAGGGTGTATATGTACATGTGTACGTGTGTGTCTATACATGTGTGTGTGTACATGTTATGTGTGTGTGTGTGTGAGGTGAACATGTATGTGTACATGTGTGTGGTGAACATGTATGTGTACACGTGTGTACATATGTGTGTGTACACTTGCTTTGTGAGGTGCCTGCAAGGTGAATCACCAACAAACCGTGTACTGGAGTTTCAATGTGGGTGTGTGTGGGGGAGGGGTAGCTCAGTGGTTAGAACTTGCGCTCGTCATCTGACCGCCCATGATCGAACACACCACGAAGGCGCCCGTTTTAGGGGATTTTACCCTGAAGTTAACATCAATACTGACCCCACTCGCCTTTGGATAAGTCTATAAACCGAGGTCCCAGATGCCAACGCACGCAGAACATCTTGCACACACGTTACAAAAAAAAACTAGTAAAATTTACAGCCAGGGTTAATGGCATGTCTATGTTGCAGGATGCTAGTTTCTTTTCAATGTGTCTTGATGTTTAAATCATTGTGGTTTCAATGTTCCGTCTTAATTTTTATATTCCTGAGTTTTGATTATTGTGTGCTTGGAATTTATGAACATGTTTCTGTATTACTATACCCCGTTCCCCCGTTTGGTTGTATTTTGGCCTAAGGAGGAAGTCCCATTAAAAACCATTTCTGAGTTTAGAGTTCTCTGTCTGTCTCTGTCTGTCTGTCTGTCTGTCTGTCTCTCTCTCTCTCTCTCTCTCTCTCTCTCTGCGTGCGTGCGTGTGTGTGGTGTGTGTGTGTGTGTGTGTGTGTGTGTCGCGCGCGCGCGTGCTTTCGTGCGTGTGTCCGTGTGCGTGGGTTTGTGCGTTCGTTCTTTCTTTCGCATAACTAAATGGAATGCCTTAACCTTAGTTCGGGTTTTTTCTCCTTCTCTTTCGTGCTTAGGTCAATCCTAGTTCTCTCCCATGTCAGTTGATTAAATAGACTGCTGATTTCATTTCCCCCTCCCCTCCCCCTTTTTAAAAAAATTAATGAATCTTTGATAGCGCTTGATTATTTTTCTTTCTTGAGGGCTGGGTGAAGAACATCTACTGTTTATGCTTATTCCTTTCTCTCAATAAACAATCACATAGTTCTTTCATTCGTTCATACACACACCACACAGAGAGGAGAGAGAGAGAGAGAGAGAGAGAGAGAGAGAGAGAGAGAAGAAAGAATGAGAGAGAAAAGAGAGATATATTCTCACTCACACACACACACACATACACACATATACACACACACGCGCGCGCTTGCGTGAGTGCAAGCGTCCACACGTAAATAATAAGTGTATATGTCTTTTCCAGTCAGTTGTTTTTATAACGTTATACTCCTACATTGGTGTGTGTGTGTGTTTGTTTTATTTTTTTATTTTTTTATTTCGAGGATACTGGAGAAAGCATTCACGTGCTCTTCTACATCCAGTTCCCGTGTGTATGCATTTTTTGTTGTTGTAAATTTGTCATCCGTTCCCACCAGCACACAATGGCCTACTCTAACGAAAAGTGGAACGGGTTTTAACGTGTGCAGAAGATGTTCTGCGTGCGTTTGCACACGGGACCTCGGTTTACAGTCTCGTCCGATGGACTTTAGAGGTAGTGGAGTCGACACTGATGTTAACTCCAGAGGAAAAACCCTTTTGAACGAGATTCGAACCCGGGTCAACAGATCACGAACGCATCACTCTAACCACCACCAAGCTATCCCACGCGCGCACGTGTGTGTGTGTGTGTGTGTGGTGTGTGTGCGCGAGCGTACGCTCGTGCATGTGTGCGCGCGTTCATGCGTGCGTGTGTGTGAGATACTTTTACTTGAAGTTATCTTGGACAGTTTACAAATAGCAATATGAAATGTAGCTGTCTTGTATCTGTCGAGATAATGGTACGTATCAATGTGCCTGTCAGTATTGTAATTGCCCTTCATGGGATGATTAAAGTGTTTTTGACTTGATTTGACTTCAAACACACACACACACACACACACACACACACACACACACACACACACACACACCTCTCTCTCTCTCTCTCTCTCTCTCTCTCTTTAGTCAAGTTATAACAGACATTGAACACGTGACTCAAACATCTCTCTTATCATTTCTGAAAAAAAAAATGAATGGCCTTCACAAAAGTTGTGCTCACTCATGATAAAACTAAAAACCGGTCGAAGGTCGCTTGACTCTGTGTGTGTGTGTGTGTGTGTGTGTGTGTGTGTGTGAGAGAGAGAGAGAGAAGAGAGAGAGTAGAGAGAGAGAAGGAGAGAGAAAAGAGAGAGAGAGAGATTCAGTCACAAAGCGCTGGGTTGGAGTATCTAGTGCACAAGCACTCATGCCACTTCTTTTGTTTGTTGTTGTTGTTATTGTTGTTGTTGTTTATATTCAGTTCCAGCCGGGGCTAGAGCTCCAAGATTCATTCAGAGTGGTATTTGTTCTGGTAGCATAATTATGCAGCCACACAGTTCAATGAAGGTTGCTGCATTCCATCTTCGGGCATGGTGCATTCACAGGACACCACAGTGCATGCTTTGGTGCTTTTTGTTTGTTTGTTGATTTTATTTGGTTGGGATTTTTAAGCATAAATTTGTCAGTGTACTCCATCCTCTTTCTCTGGTCTGCGTAACGGACAAATCACATCATTATCTTTAAATAATAATAATGATGATAATAGATGGAACTTATATAGCGCTATATCTTGCAAAGACAAATCAAAGCGCATTATCTTTAAAAGTCGGTAGCTAGAGTAATGCATGGCCAGACCAGCCACACCTCGTCCACATCTGGTCATAATAACTATATTGTAAGTGCAGATCCGTGTCGTGTCAAATATGATTTCAGTATATGTGAACTGGATGCTGTTCTCTACAGACTAACTCGTTTACTACTTTGAATATGATAAACCCAATCTTACCATCGGTACAGGCTTAGAGGTAACGCGCCTGCCTAGAAAGCGAAAAGTCCGGGTCGGAAGTATGCGGTGGTTTAAACCCCGTTTGGGCCCGAAACTTTTCCCCCATCTATTAGACCAGAGTGGTGGTCTGGGTTCTAGTCTTTCGGATTAGACAATAAACCAAGGTCCCGTGTGTTACAGATAATTAGCACAGGAAATGTCACGGCAACAAGAGAGTTGTCCCTTGCGAATATATGTAGGGAAAAAAACAAACTTAATGGGTGGCGCTGCTCTTGTGGCGACGCGCTCTTTCCGCGGAGAGCAGGCCGAATTTCACGCATAGAAGTCTGCCGTGACTTGGAGTATAAATAAAATGATTGCTATCTGATATCTTTAAAAAATGTGTCCTACATCCTGTAAGGTCGTAGGAGAGCTAGGCGTCAGAGACCTCACTTCTCAAGGGGCCAGCATATTAAGGGCGGTGCCCATCTCCTCTCCCTCGCTGCTTTACCTTCCCTGACCCTAAAGAGGGCAGGTACGCATTTACAGCTGGGTGAACAAGGGGACTGTACTGAAGCCAAGGCGCGCAAACTGTCACCGATCCACGTGGTAACCTCGCTCGACGCTGCTTAACTTTGGCTGGAGGAAGGGGAGTGTTCCGACCACTGAGCCATCCCGTTCCCTTATAATATATCTTATATTTACAAGATTCAGCGCTATATAGATTCCATATATCATTATATGATAATAAATATTATTATTATTATTATTATCATTATTATTATCATTATTATTATTATTATTATTTTATATTATTATTATTATTAATATTATTATTATTATTATTATTATTATTGTTGTTGTTGCTGCTGTTATTACATCAAACGACGACGGGAAAATGTAATGAATTCGTTTACACACTACCAAACCTCACCAAAGCCACGTTTACATAAACACGCACATCAGTTACCCAGTTATTCTGTCCGCCAACATGTAATTCATGTAACACTTTGTCAGCTTTAACGGGAATTCTTGTTTGGTTCATTTGTAAAAGTCTAAACCAATATCGTTAAGTTGAGAGAGAGAGAGAGAGAGATTTTAAAATTTATTCTTTTATATCGAGGATAATGGAATAAGCACTCATGTGCTTTTGTTGTCTTTTTTACATCAAGTCCCCGTGTGTATGCGGTTTTGTAAATTTTGTCATCTGTTCCCACCGGCACACTATGGCCTACTCTTTCGAAAAGCGAAACAGGATTTAACGTGTGCTCAAGATGTTCTGCATGCGTTCGCACACGTGCCTCGGTTTAGTCTCATCCGAAGGACAGAAAGGGAGAGAGTGACAATGACAAATTCTTTTATTTCGAGGATAATGAATAAGCACTCATGTGCTTTTTTACATCCAGTCCCCGCCCGTAGGGATACATCTTAATAATAACCCAACACTTATACACTCTCACAGTAGAAACAAGGGGAAATAACCCTTTTCAAAACAGCCCCCCCCCCCCAACAACAACAACAACAAAACCCAAAAAACAACAAAAACAAACAAAACCAAAAAAAAAACCAAAAAAAGACCCAAACCCCCCCCCCCCCCCTCAACTCAAATTTTTAATACACAAATCATCGTAAAAGACCTAATATGGCTTCTTTGAATATCAAGAATAAACAAACAAACGATATGAAAACCTTGACAGTTGATTTTTTTCAGCCCTGAAGCTTCTATGAAAACACAAAGCTATTTTATTTCATACTTATGTTCTTCAGAAGAAAAGCATAAAAGCCAAACACTATAGCCACGTGATTCATGAGTATCAACTAGACAAATGAAAAACAAAGCACTAAAAAAAACCACCAAAAAATCCAAACAATCCACCATCACTACTACCCCAACCCCAAAAGCACACGCACTCATACACATGCACCTCACGCGAATACACACGGGGACTGAATGAAAAAAAAGCACAGAGTGCTTATTCCATTATCTTCGAAATAAAAGAAAAAATGGGCATTATCATATATACCAATTAAGAATCGAGAAATTGAAAAAACCCCACCCACGATACAAAAACACTAAACCACCATGGCTGCTTATTTCAAATACTACTGTTAAGTTCTAAAAACAGAGCAAACAAAATACAACACCAAAAAAATCATAGCGATTTCATCAACCCCACACACAAAGTATTACTTCAGCACAAAAATATACATCATTAATCGCATAATTTGCTTTTTCAATCAATATTTAGGGTGGAAATATCACCTCCAAAGTATCTTAAAAAATACTCTTCACACACAAATACAAATATGCCAAGCAAATATAACCGATTTAATTCAAACATATTGAGAAGGAGGCACCAGCCTATTCCCCCTCCCGTACTAGACACATTCAACCATCTCTTTCATGCCAGTCCATCCAACTTTTTTGATACCCATGTTAATATCCCTCCACAAAAACTAGTCTGATTTACTGGCGTTCTTAATTCACATTCTTTCCTGTTATCCATTTAAGAATAAAGAGGATTTTACCAATTCATTTAATTTTTGTTTAATATACCCTTCCCACCAGAATTTTACAAAAAGAAATCAAGAAACACAATCAATTAAACAGCTTCATCATGCCTCATTCAAAAACAGTATTTAAGCACAATACTATAGGGAAAAAAGGTAATTCATTCTCTGTGTACATATAAAATCACACACACACTCTGAAATTCACAGAGCGATTATTTCTACAACAACATTTTTCACTTAATGAAAATAAACAGACCAAACAAACGCACGTTCCTCACTTTTGTGCTGGTTTTACATCTGCATTATATACTAAATACCAGTAGTATACTATGCCATTGGCTTGAAGTACAACCCCCCCCCCCCCCCACACACACACACACACTTTCCCACCGACCTGAAAATGCACACCTCTACCTTTCCTTTTCCACACCCCTTTCCAGCAACCCATCCTCCCCACCCCCTACAACACTCCCACCCTCCCCCTTTTTCAATTATTAATTATGCATTTGCAAATCAGCCATATTTTCTTTGAAAGAACTCTAAAATGCACCCCTCTCACTCCTCTCCCAAACTTTTACAAGGACAACTGCCTACTCCATATCCACAATAATTTTACACACATTCAATCTTCAATCCTATTCACAGGGACCCAAACAACCTAAGCCTCCCCAATCCCTTCATGGCATCGCTTTCCCTAAAATGTTGCCCACCCCACCTTACCCCCTCACCTCACCTCACCCCACCTTACCCCCTCACCTCACCTCACCCCACCTTACCCCCTCACCTCACCTCACCCCACCTTACCCCCTCACCTCACCTCACCCCACCTTACCCCCTCACCTCACCTCACCCCTAGTCCCTTGGACTGAAGGGGCACTAATGAAGATTGTGCAGCTTACCCCACCCACAAGGAAATTTACCATAGTGTCAACAATACCTGTTATCCACCTGCTGTTTGTGTCCACATGAGGGGCCAGGGTTAGCCTTAAGGTGAGTAGTTAGGGTTAGAGTTAGTGTTAAGATTTAACTTAGGGACAAGGGTTGTCAGTCAGTAAGGTGGTCTGTGTGTTAGAATGCATGTGGACACAAAGAGCACATAGACACAATGGTGTGTAGCTTTACATACAAGAGTGTGGAGCTTCATTTAAATTCTGAATCACCAGTCAACAACTCAACTCTTTGTTGGACTTCAGTAGTGTTGGGGGGATTATAATCACAATTTTAAAGTTCACTTATCAGCAAAGTGGTTTTGGGGCCCTGGGGCATTTTTGAAGAAGTATCTTTGAAAAAAAACAATCCCAAAGCAAGCCATATCAGGTACAGTAAGAGGTCTACACAATGTTTATATATATATATATATATATATATATATATATATATATATATATATATATATATATATAGAATGCAATCTCCATCAGACAGCCTTCTTTTTCCATCAGCATGGTCCAAAACTATTTCTATCCCATTTCCATAACACCCCTTTCCCCCCTTACCTCTTACCTAATCCATGTCCATATTGCCTACCATCCCTTTACACCACACACACACACACACACACCACACGCACACACACACACACACACACACAATATATATATATATATTATATATATATAATATATATTAATTATATATATATATATATATATATATATATATATATATACAAGAAAAGAAATAAGTGTCTACCAATTCTTGAAGACATGTTAAGACAGCATACATTCTCAAATAGTCATTAAATTGATTCATTAAAAAAAAAAACCAAACAAACTTGGCACCAAAAAACCTTAAAATAAAAGCCCAAGACCAACCAAAAAAAAACCCCTAAAAATCTCAACCCCCAAAAAGGCATTACTGCTTGTTTGCAGTCACCTGAGCATCAATGTGTTATTTCAAACTGCATCTTTTCAAGCAAAAACAATAAATCCAACTCATCAAAAACGACCCCTCCCCCAAAAAAAAATAAACAACAACAACCCAACAACAACACACACCAAAAACAGCAACACAACAAAAATAAAATGAAATCATAAAATCGGGCAAAAAGTAAGTTTCAGTCCCGACTGATCAAGCGTAATGACAAACGAAAGAATGGAAAACCTTCCCTGTTCCATGAGCACCAAGAAACTGAAGGACAAGAGTATTTCCTCATCTAATTGATTTCATTCAGCACTCGTTCAATATGTATAAAACGCCACCCTAAACTACTACCAGTCGTACAAACAGGACAGTAGTATTTTCTGAACTGAGCATTTGAGCAGCTTCACCTCCAGCAAAGACTTGAGAAAACATCACATGATACCGATTTATCCCTAGATCATGTTGGGACAATAGGGTGTTTTTCCCCTTCAACTAATTCAATCTGATTCATGAAAACAGTTGCCACTCATAACAAGCCATCAAGCATTACTTCATTCTAGTTCTGAGTGCAGTTAATGTTAGGTCAAGTTAAGGGCATCTTATGAATATTGGTCATTAAAGAGAATATTTTATGAAGAAATCACAAATCAATACATTACCACCACCCCCCAAAAAAAAACCCAACAAAAAACCCCAAGGAACCCCCACCCCCACTTCATTCCCTCCAAATACATTCTTGTAAAATCAACAGATACTCAATTACAATTCAAGAGATTCTAAGACATAAATCAACAGATGTTAGTTCCCTTAGATATTAAATGTCAACCTGAACTAGACACATTCAATGGTAGATTAGCCCATAACCTATATATGTCTCAGAAGATGTTTGTTGAATGAATGTTTCTTTTGAATGAAAAAACCCCACCATTTAACAGTTGTCTTTACAGAAAACAAAAGCTGACTATTTTTTTCTTTTTGGTATCAGCTTTTTTTCTTCGTTTTCTCGTAGCCGTTTTTTTCCTCTTTTGCCGGTAGTGTCTAGAGCAATAACTGCCCTAGTGCCTGATGATGTATGTTCTCTAAGAATTATAACACACTGATTACACTCGTCTGGGTTTTTCATTGCTCTAGTGTGTGGTGTTTTGCATGCTTATTACATTTCATCTATTCTGTATTATATCACACCTTTTCACAAATAATGTCACTTGGAAAAATCGATTTTTCATGAACCAACTTGCTTGATTTTGTTATGTTTTATTTGTTGTTTTTTCTGTTCCTCATCTAAATTTCCGAGGTTCCCAATGGTGATTTTTGCCTATGCGACCGTTTTTGTTTAGCGTTTTTAAAAAAAGCCATACCTGCTTAGGCAAGTTACAAAAATAAATGCCGTAGACAATCTTTGATCATTTGCAAAGTAATGGTGCACTATGCCTTTTGCTATGCTTTATTTCTTGTATTTACTACTCGTGTTTGCTGTTGCAGTGGTTTCAATGTTTTTTGCAAGTCTTGATCACTGCTGCTCCTCAAAGCTTTGGTGTTGACATTAGTTTATGTGCAAGTCTTTATGTTGAAATTATAATTATGTGTAAGTCTTGGTCACTGTTGCTCCACAAAACCTTGGTGTTGACAATTTATCTCAAGTCTTGGTCACTGTTGCTCTACAAAACCTTGGTGTTGACATTATGTATAATCTTGGTTGCTGCTCCACAAGACTGTTGTTGACATTTATTCGTTTAAGTCATGGCGACGCTTCACAAAACTTTGCTGTTAAATTTATGTCTTGGTTAAGTTGCTTCAAAAAAACTTTGGGTGTTGACAATTTTTGTACAAGTCGTGGTCACTGCTGCTCTACAAAACCTTGGTTGTATGTTTCAAGTCTGTTCACATTTAGTGATGTTAGTGTTGACCTTTATTCTTGGTGTTGACATCTATGAGCAAGTCATGGTGTTGATATCTATGAGCAAGTCTTGGTGTTGACATGTATGTGCAAGTTTTGTGTTGACATTTATGTTCAGTCTTGGTGTTGACATTTATGAGCAAGTCTTGGTGTTGACATGTATGTGCAAGTTTTGTGTTGACATTTATGTTCAGTCTTGGTGTTGACATTTATGTTCAGTCTTGGTGTTGACATTTATGTTCAGTCTTGGTGTTGACATTTATGTTCAGTCTTGGTGTTGACATTTATGTTCAGTCTTGGTGTTGACATTTATGTTCAGTCTTGGTGTTGTTTTTTATTTTCAGTTTGGTGTTGACATTTAGGGCATTTGGGGTGTTGACATTTATGGAATTTGGTTTTGGGCTTTTATGGCAAGTTGGGGTAAGGTGCCCACAAAATTTTGTTCTTTGTTAAAGGATTGGTGTGAGGGCGTTTCCCTGGATGTTGGGGGTCCCCTTTGGTGCCCGTTGTGGGGGGTAGGGCGGTGTTGTTTCTGTGAGGGGGTGTCCCCGGGAAAAAGTAGGGGAAAAGTCCTTCTCAGTGGGGGGTTTTCCCCGTGGCAGACCCGGGGGGACCAACAAAAAGATAAAAAACGGTAAGGGCCTTTTGGTGAGTCATTCCTGGGGGTTTTTAAAATTTTTTTTAATTGGTCAACTCTCCAAAAAGGACAATAAAAATTTTGTAAAACATGTGTGTGTTGTGGGGGGGGGGGGGGGGGGGGGGGTTGTTGTGTGGGGGGGGGTGTTGTGGGGGGGGGTGTGTGGGGTGGGGTGTTGGGGGTTTTTGTGTGTGTGTGTGTGTGTGTGTGTGGTTGTGTGTGTGTTTTTTGGTGTGTGTGTGTGTGTGTAGCGCGCAGCCACATCTATGTAGCAAGAAGAAATAAAGTATAACCCACCACCCCCCCCCACCCCAAAAAAAGTCTCATTACAAATAATGTCTAAACTGTGTGCGTGAGGTTTTTAAAAAAAAATGTCATCCTTTCCTTCCTACCAGCCGGCAGTGGCCTACTCTTCTAAAAGGTGAAACAGTTTTAAACATGCCCACAACACGTTCTTCGGCGTTCCCGCACGACGCCTCAATTCATAATCCTATCAGCCAAACTTTTGAGGGAGCAGAGTGGTTAGTGACGTCAACTCCAGGGGAAACAATTCCGTGAGTACCTGGGTGGTGGCTTGAACCCATGCAGACAGATCACGACCTCAACAACGCTCTAACCACTAGCCCCTCCTCCCCCATCCCCCACCTCAACCTACCCCCTCCCACCCCCCACCTCAACCTACCCCTCTAAGCGACTTGTTTCAAGAGAATAATTTTTTTGCTCTCTCCTCAAAACACACATTTAGAGCTAGAAACCGATACTTGAATCATGTATGGTAACAAAGTCGTTCACTTGTTCTGTAGGTATACAGCTCCTGATATACTTACACATGCATGGACTTGAACGATTCCCCAGATGATACAGCCCCAGTCCTCAAGGGAAGAGACACCCCCCAGAACATCCACGTGACGACTCGCCAGGTCAGGACCCGTGTGAAGTACAGGATGGGAAGGAGTTCCTCAGAACACTCCTAGGAAAGGCTTCAAGGTGACGGTGTAGCTTAGTCACAATGCCTCATGGCCACTGTGTACATGCTGGTGGTGTTTTCGGACACTATGATCACTTCACTGTCTCAAAGCCTGTGTAGGGGGTGGTGTTTTTGGACACTATGATCACTCACTCATGACTGTCCCAAAGCCTCAAGACTCAAAGACTCAATAATACTTTAATGCCTCAACTAGAGAAACTATGAGTGGCATTTTAAAATTATAAAAATAATAAATAAAAAGCCTGTGTAGGCGGTGGTGCTTTTAGATACTAGGATCACTGTCACTCAGATTGCTCTCTTTTGATCTCCATTGGGTCATTTTATAATCTGTGGTTATTTTACTATTTTATTTTATTTTGTGCAGGTTTTTAAAATATATCTCTCATTCTATTATGTTTTATTTGGTCTCATTTTGATAATTTTATTTTAGCTTAAGCTTAAGTTTTAGTTTTACATTGGTTTAGGACGGTTTAGTTTTAGCTTGTTTTTAGTTTAAGTTTGGTTTATAGTTTAGTTTGTTTTAGCTTGTTTTTAGTTTAAGTTTGGTTTATCGTATAGTACTTTTTTGGTTTAAGTTGAGTTTGTTTTAGGTTTAAGTTGAGTTTGTTTTAGGTTTAAGTTGAGTTTGGTTTAGGTTTAAGTTGAGTTTGGTTTAGGTTTAAGTTGAGTTTGGTTTAGGTTTAAGTTGAGTTTGGTTTAGGTTTAAGTTGAGTTTGGTTTATTTTTTGGTTAGTTTTAATCAAGTTTAAGGTTTAAGTTTTAGTTCATTTTAGTTTACTGTTTAGTGTTTTTTGGTTTGAGTTTGTTTAGGTTTAACTTTAGCTCAGTTCATAGTTTAATGTTTGGGTTTTTTGTTTAAGTTTAGTTTGTTTTGGTTTAAGTTTAGTTCAGTTTATTTTATAGCTTAGTGTTTTTTGGTTTAAGTTTAGTTTGTTTTAGGTTTAAGTTTAACTTTGTTAGTTTCTTTTTGGTTTAAGTTTACTTGACCTAAGTTTCTTTTCGGTTTAAGTTTAGTTAAGTCAAGTTTAGGTTTAAGCTTAAGTTATTTTAGTTTGTTTTAGGTTTAGGTTTAGTTCAATTTAGGGTTTTTATTTTAGTCACCGAGTTTAGGGTTTGGAGCTTATATAACATACCGTAGAGTCTACAGCTACTTGACGTTTTAGTGTAGTTTACATCTAGTTCAGTTTAGTTTCTGCTTTATCTTTTCAGCAAGGAGAACAATCCGAGGTACGGTTCCCAGTGATCACGTGAAGGCAAGTACTGACAGGTTGTAGCCCAGTGGGAGAAAGACCAAGTCTGACTCAGAACTTTGGAGGCAAAATTTGGCTACAGCCAGACAACTATAAACACGAGACCCATGTCCCTTTTTGTAAGCAGAATCATATTTTACAGCCGCCTGTCCTTTTCTGACCCTATCTATGAACCAGCTGTTGCAAGGCAGCAAGTTGTATGGCCGGTGACTTTGCGTCAAGATTTTCCAGATTCAAAAGGTTTAATTGGCCTTTGGTCTCTCTTGGGGCTCGACGGATTTCAGTAAACAAAACTAAGGTCTAGAATCTCCCTATCCTGTGAAAGGTTATAACTGCTCCCTGCTCTTTGAATTGTCAACCCTTGAAGTGTTTCTGATGGGGCAGGTCATCTTTTGTCAATGCGTAAGATTGTTTTTTTTTTACAAGTGCTCTGAATAAGTACTGTGAGCTCTGAAAATATGCACGGGTCATCACTTTTGAAGACTAAAATCAGATGTCGTGCTCTATATCCTGAGGAGTAAAAGTCCTTCAGGGGCTAATTGAAGTGCAGTTTTTGTTGTTGTTGCTGTGTGTCCTCCATTCCCTGTCCTTTAACACCATGGGCCTAACCAGATGAACATCAAGCTGGTCTCCGAGCATCATGGCAGTTGTGAGAAGGTCAGAGACTGCTGCCAAGTCTGAAAATAAAGACATGTACCAATACAGGCCTCTGACCTAAAGGTGTGTGTGTGTGTGTGTGTGTGTGTGTGAGAGAGAGAGAGAGGAGAGAGAGAGAGAGAGGAGAGAGAGAGAGAGGGAGAGGAGAGAGAGAGAGAGAGATGAGAGAGAGGGAGAGAGGGAGGGAGAGAGGGAGGGAGGGAGAGAGAGAGAGAGAGGGAGGTGAGAGAGAGAGAGAGAGAGAGAGAGAGAGAGAGAGAGAGAGATTGTGTGTGTGTGTGTGTGAGTGTATTGGTGTGGTGTGTGTGTGCGCGCACGCGCGCGCGCGCACGTGTGTATTGTGTTTGTGTGTGTATAAAAGAAAGAGAGGGGAGGGAGAGAGGGAGAGGGGAGAGAGAAGAGGGGGAAAGGGAGGGAGGGAGAGAGGGGGGATAGGGAGGTGGAGAGAGAGGGAGGTGGAGAGAGAGGGAGGGGGAGAGAGAGGGAGGGGGAGAGAGAGGGAGGGAGAGAGAGGGAGAGAGAGGGAGGGAGGGAGAGGGAGAGAGAGGGTACCTGTCTGTTTGCTGGCAGCAAGCATACCAGCATGGACTAAACATTAGAATTACGCTGTCCCCGAAGTCAGAATGCAGCTACCTAGTAGGTTAAAAAAACAACCAGTCGCATACTCAAAACATCGCCATTGATGAATCTTAGAACTCTAGCCATGGAACGGGAAACAAACCTGTAATGCAAAGTAACTTAATTGCAAAATGAAAACTTTTAACATACTCACATTTAGATGAGGGTTGAAGTGGCAGCATGTCACAGTAGTAGCAACGATTCAAACAGCTGTCAGAAGCTTTGTCGCCTGAATGTATGCCGATGAGACGTTCCCGTTTTTTCTTTGCCGTTTGTCATTGGATAGCTCAGTTTTTGCATTGAAGGCAACAACAGGCTGCATGTCTTCAATTCAGTAGAGCTTGTTGGTCACTGGGGTTGGGGGGTTAGGTCACATACTTTCTGGGAGCGTCATGGGTTCAGTGATTTTTCTGGGTAGTGGTGCCAAGCTCAAAGGTATGGGTTTTATTTTTCTCGTGGCTGCTGGGAGTCTTGGTCAACCACTAGCGATACATGAATGAGGGCAGAAGCCCCCTCACTGCAGGCTGGGGCAGACAGACACCTAGGTCTCTTTGCGTTATGGTTCAGGGTTCTGATGATGTTCAAGCATCCTGCTCTGGTGAGTGAAGGTGCGTCTCTTTAGCCGTCCCTGTGTTGGTTGGGACAGGCTTCCTTTCACGGGGTGGGCTTGAACCCTCTTGAATTTAGCAGTCTATGTGAGAATCTTTAGTGTCTCGGCGATCTTCACGACACTGGAGTTATGTGGCAGTCTCAAGGTCTGGTACCGGAGCTGACTTCATGGCCGACATGATGAGAGATGCCCTTTCTGCACCTTGCTGATTCAAAGTTGGATTTGGCTGTAGTGCCACGTGCTGCCACGCCGTTCTTAAGCACTGGCCTGATTCTGTCAGTGTAGAGCCTCTTGAGAGTGGAGGTGCCAGCTTATTCACTGGGTAGGTTGTATCTTGGCACTGGCTGTTTTCGTGGTCTGCTGCCGCCATCAGTCGCCTAACGGTAGGTGGGCGGTTTACTCAGCAAGCAGGTTATATTGATCGATGTGCAGGGCAGCTTTTTGTTCATGTGGTGCTGGTGGTTTTGTGAGAATGGCTGAAGATGCTGTATATCGTCTTGCTGGTACGTTCCTGTAGAAATAAAGGTTTCAGTTTTCATTAGCGCTTGCTTCTGATCAATCAGTGATTAGGGCTTTGTATAGTACTTCGTGGCTTTTATTGCATCCCGTTTCTACACACATTTGATGCACACACGCATGCATGCGAGCAAACGCGCGTGCGTGTATGTACATGCCTGCATGTCCTGTGTGTCATGTGCGCATTGCATGTGAACATGTCAGGCGTTAGTGCATGTAAGATTGTATAGAATGCGTTTTCATGCATACGTTGTGTTTAGTTCTAAATAATTCCTCTTCTTTATGCAAAGACTCTTGCAAAGGAACGAAAAAATTAACGGTTCAGCGGTGACTGAGTATACTTCCCAAAAAGAAATATAGGGAAACCTGCATTTAGAATAATGAACATTCCTTCCAATTTACTGATCTTGCCACGACAAATCACAGCGCAATTTCAAAGATAAATCTTACTGATATGTATCTATATCATTTATCACATTAATTTTGCTTGTTATACCAGTCAGGGGGGTGGGGGGGGGGGGGGGGGGGGGGGGTAGTCTAGCCTGTGGTCTAAGTGTTGAGCTTGCAATCTGATTGCTCAGTTCGAGCCGCTACCAAGGAGCCTGTTCGACAGGATTTCCACCCTGCACTTATCAATACTGACTCAATACCGACTCCACTCCACCAAAAGTCCTTCAGATGAAACTTTAAACCGATGGTCCTAAGTACAAACACATGCATAACATCTTGCGCACACGTTAAAAACCCAACCAACTACCCTAGAAGAGAAAGGAGGCCATGACCCGTGGCATGGACCGCCTGGGAGTTCACCAGCTTCAGCTTGCTCAAGCCAGAATGCCCCCCCCCCCCCCCCCATGACTCCTGAAGGAGTTAAGAGTAGAAGTCAGACATTCTCTGAAGTCAAATAGCGGCTACCTTCATGGCGGGCAAAAACAGTTCCTTATGCAAAATCTCGGAGCTCTAGCTGAGGAACGAAAAAACAAAACAAAAAGCAAAACAAAAACAAACAAATTTTTTGTTAAAAAAACAACAAATTAAAAGACGCAGGAGAGTAAGCACACACAAATCTTACCCAACCATGATTATATATAATCCCGGCAACTTCTTTGTGGAAACCGCAATATAAATAAGATTTTTAAAAAAATCCTGCTACATTCAACCATAAACAACAAACACATCATTAAAAACACCCCACAAAGAAAAACTCAAGTTACCTGCTATGTAGCCTAAGGTTCCAAACTGCAGAACAAGTGGCGACCACAAGGGCCAGTCTTCATCCTCTGCATACGTGTACACACACAGACAGGAGGACGTTGGGTCTGCCTGGTCTGGTGAAGAGTGCGGTGTCTGCCGAGCATCACAGTTAGGCCTCAGTCCTCTGTGTGAGTGTGAGTGAGCGAGTTTGAACACGGTCAGTTTGTTTGCACGTGTATCGTGGAACATCGTAACTTGTCACGTAGGATTTGGCAGCGCTCTCCCCCTCTCTCTCTCTCTCCTCTCTCTCTCTCTCTCTCTCTCTCTCTCTCTCTCTCTCTCTCTCTCCCCTCTCTCTCTCTCTCTCATCTCCTGCGCCTTTAGTGACAGAGAGATACTAGGCTCACACACACACACACACACAAACACACGCACACACACACACACACACACATGCATACAAACACACACAAAACATACACATACACAAACCTACTCCGCCGCGCGCGCACGCATGCATGCCCGCCTGCACGCACGCACTCACATACCTACCTACCTACCTACCTACCTACTTAAATACGTACATGGCTAATCCAGAAGCCAAAATTCAAGTCACAACAGGCAAAACCCAATGGTCCTTACAGGAGGTACCTCAAACGCTGCAATAAAAAGATTTCAGTATTATTTCAGAAATGATGATGTTGTTTGTTTTTTTGGTGTTTCTTTCGTTATTTGTTGTTTTTGTGGTCTTTAATACATTTTCGTACCTATTTTTATTTCAGAAACTTTGTTGTTGGTGGTGCTTTTTTGTTTGTTTGTTTTTTGTGTGTTTTTTTTTTTTGGGGGGGGGGCAGTTGCATTTTGTTGTTTTATCGTTGTTTCTTTCCCCAGTTTTATCTTTTGGAGTTTAATAGGTTTTTTTTGGATACCTCTTTTGTTGGTATGCTTGTTTTCTTTGTTAAATTTTTGTGTTCTCTTTGCTGTTTAAAAAAACAACACTTTTTACATTTTCATTTTTCGTATTAAAAAATAAGAACAAATTAATGTTTCTAAACAAAACGAAGTAATTGAGGAGAAAGTACACACACACAATTTATGTTCATCAACAAGTGATACACACGGTTTTTCAAGTACTTAATCAAACAAACACACACACACACACACACACACACAACACACACACACACACACAACACACCAACACACAACACACACACACACACACAAAACACACACACACAACACACACACACATACACACACACACACACGCACGCACGCACGTACACACGCTTTTGACGCTACATAGGTTAACATAAATGCATCATGTCTAACATGGAATAAAACAATATTATTATTTATACGCCTCTGCAAATTCTGTCAATCTATGCCTTCACCCTTGTTTCATTCATGAGGAAAAGCACATGTTTTTTTTCTTCTTCTTCTCTTTGCTGTTTGTTTGTTTGTTTGTTTTTAATTTTTTTTTTAAAT
Organism: Rapana venosa; assembly: GCA_028751875.1. Taxonomy (NCBI): domain Eukaryota; kingdom Metazoa; phylum Mollusca; class Gastropoda; order Neogastropoda; family Muricidae; genus Rapana; species Rapana venosa. The sequence continues at coordinate 41,208,099 of CM054157.1, read as the reverse complement.
CTGCAAAGTCGCATTTAAGTGAGGGAGTTGTGCTTGGTTAACTGCATGTTTTCTTCCAGCATTGCCTGCATAAGGTACTGGGGTCGCTCAGTGGCCAGAACACTCATACCTCAACCTCAGGTTCGACTCAGCATTCAGCGTGGTTACCAAGAAGATGGGTGACAGATCCTGCGCCTTGTCTTCAGTACAGTCCCCCAGTTCTCCCAGCTGTAAATGGGTACCTGTCCTTTTTAGGGTCGGGGAAAGTAAAGCAGCGAGGGAGAGGAGATGGGCGCCATCATTAAGACGTTGACCCCTAGAGAAAATGTGGTCTCTGACGCTTTGCTCTCAAAGATCGTATAGGTTATGGGACACCTTTACCTTTAAAAACAAACGTAAACACTATTTAGTATCGTCGTAGAAATGGTGTAAAAGAAACACCAATGCAAAAGTGATCATAACACGAATTAAGTCATGCTTAGAATGATTCTATCATAAAATGCATGAAAAGTGCAGAAACGAGAGATTGACATTTTGATTGATAATCTTTATTCCCATAGTTACGAAATCAGAACGGACATTTTTTTTTCCATCCAACCCGTGCCCTGAGTACAGACTATCATGAATAACCACCTCTTTCACAGAGAGAGAGAGAGAGAGAGAGAGAGAGAGAGAGAGAGAGAGAGAGAGAGGCCGAAAATAGTGGAAGGGAAGCAATTCGAGAACTGGGCATAAAAGACAGAGTACGCTCCCTTAGTCCATGGATTTTCCCGGTCTGTTATCGCGCCATTTATTTATTTATACATTCATTCATTCGTTCACTTGTTAAGTTTACTTAGCTATTCATTTATTTCGTTATTTATTTCATTCATTATTTATTTATCTATTCATTTATTTCTTTCGTTATATAGTTATTTATTTCATTGTTTATTTATTTATTTATCGATCTAACATATGTCTATTTATCTATCTAGTCACTTAATCCTGTATTTGTTTTATTCATTAAAAATTATGATAGGGTGTACAATATTTCAAGGTGATGTTTTCCCCCGAATACATAATCTTTTATTCTGGATTCATGGAGTATGGAACAGCATTTGGAAACAGGCCAGTCTTGTCCCCCTCACCCTCCAAATCGGTTTGTGTGTGTGTGTGTGTGTTGTGTTTTTTGCTTTTCTGTTTTTTGAAGAAATCATTTAATCAGAAGGTGTTTTCATTATATTGTTCTGTAGCTGTTGCTTGCTTTTGCTGTGGTTGGTGGGTCAACATAATCATCACGCCGGCTTGAAGTTGATTGTGACAAAGGAAAAAATACTCTTCTCCCTGTCTACATTTAAAAAACGATTGATCGATCTATGTATCTATCTATATATCTGTCTGTCTATTTATTTATTTATGTGTTATCATTTTCATTTATGTATCTATTTATCAGGTCATTCATTTACTTTTGGCTGGTTGTTTTTTTAATTTTAGGTTTAGATTGGAATGAATAGGGCTTTCAGATCATGTAGCAAGTGAGCTTTTCTCTCCCCCCCCCCCCCCCCCCCCCCCCCCCCGTGGTGGTTTAAATTTACTATTAAACAGAGAGAGAGAGAGAAGAGAGAGAGAGAGAGAGAAAAAATTCTTTAGGGGACGCAACTCAAAGAAGTGTGCATTAAAAAGCACAGTATGCTCCCCTAGTCCACGGCTGGGTGGCCCCGTCCGTATTCAGTCCATAGTATTATACCGTCTTTTATTGTGTTGTTCTGCTTCTTCTTCTTCAATGTTCAGGCAGCACTGGCCTGTTATTGCCTGTCATATGGACAAAATGCTTTTGCGCTGCCGTTACGCAATTAAATTTATTTATTCATTTATTTTAATCAAGTGTTTATTTTATTTACTGGAAATTCTCATTTTGAAGTTGAAATGTTCCTTCCGAATACACCTGTATTTTTGGTTCTTGGAGAACGAAACCACATCTTGAAGCTTTTTCAGTCATTTTTTTAAACATGATTTTGTTCAGTGCATAATATACAACATAAACAAACAACAATAACTACAGCAGGAGAAAGGCATGAAGCTATAGCTTTTTTGAGCCACACACCCCTTCTTTCAGCCATTTCCTTCTCTGTTTTTTTCATACCCTATCTTTCTGTTTGTCCTGATTGTTTTATGTTTTATTATTTATTTCTATGAGAAAGTGTTTTCGTTTTCTACTTATTTTCTGTCGGTACCTGTTGTCATTGTAGCGTGGTTGGTGGCAACGTAACCATTACTGGCTTGAAGCCATTTGCCAACATGACACAGTTTTCTCTTTCTAGTTTTTAACTATTTTTTAAAAAAAAGCATTTATTTTGTCATATGAGTGTTTTGTTTATTTTTTTCATTCTTTTAGTCATGGATTTTTTTATTTAGTTGTTTTGGTTAGGGTTTTTTCTATGGTTTTATGTTGCTCGTGTTTTTTATTTATTTATTTGTTTATTTATTTATTCATTTGGAAGGGTTGCTTGTCTGGGTTTTTGAGTTTGGGTTTTTTTTAAAGACTTTTCATGATTTTCGCTTCTCTGTGTTTGGTTGTTTAGGTTTTTTTCTTTATATGTTTATTGGGGGGGGGGGGGGGGGGGGCTCTTTCTTTGGCGGGAGGGGGAGGATTCTTTATTTATTGCACAGATCAGGGGGGGGGGGGGGGGAGGGGGGAAGCCAGGCAGAAGGACAACCAGAAACAACAACAACAACAACACACACACACATTTAAAAATAATAAATTCTCAGGCATGTAGCCAAGAAACCAAGACACTGAAATATTTGGCTCAGTCTTTAGTACGCTCAAAATTAATCTATGGACAAGAAGTTTATTTTTCTGCTGCACATTATCTACTTAAAAAATGACAAAGTTTGGACAGTAAAGCCATGAAAATAGCACTTGGTGTTCCAGTCCATGCTAACAGAACTAATACTTATAAAGAAGCACAGTTACTCTCTCTTTCTGATCAACAAAGATTGGCCGCATCAAAGTATGTGATTCGAAGTCTCTCTGTTCCAAATTCAGTACAAGATGAATTCTTATGAATCAAGACACTGATTATCCAAAACAAGCATACTATATTTCAGTTCTGCTGCCAATTAAAAAGTATACAGATTCATTAAGACAAGGACATTGGTATTGACCTAACAACAATTTCAATGTTTTCCATGGTTCCTCAAATGCCTCCTTCGGAACATATGTCAGCTAACTTTGACACTGACTACACGGATGTAAAAAGAATGAAGATCAAAATTTGTTCACCGTTGATGTAAAAAGTCACATTGAAAGTAATTATTCTAATCATTCAAACGTGTATATTGATGGATCTGTACTGGAATCAGGAAGAAATGGGGCAGCATTTGGGATTCCTGTTTTTAAAGTACAAAAATAATTTCATTTAGGAAAATATTTTTCTATTTTACGTGTGAATTATTTGCAATCCTTATGGCCTTTAATTTTTTGTCAAATACTGTGCTTGATATTCGCCACATTCATTTTTGCGTTGACTCAGAAGCAGTATTGATGGTACTAAAGCACTGGCAGGGGAACATAAGGAAAGATATTGTATTTGAGATTAAATTCTTGATACATTGTATTGCAAGCAGAGGCATACAGATAACTTTTTGCTGGGTCTCTTCTCACTGTGGAATCTATTGGAATGAGTTGGTTGATTCTTTAGCAAAACAAGGTGCCTCTGATTGCAACATTAAAACGTTTCATTCCAATCTCGCATTGTCCTCGCATGAAACTAATTCTAAATGGATGAATTGTATATATTTTAAAACAAAGAAAACAAACTTTGAAAACATTTCTTGCTCACGGAAAGTAGAAAATTTAATATATAAAATGAGGCTAAATGCATGGAACACCAAATGTTCTAAAAATATGACATATTGCTGTTGTCAATCTCTTTCAACCTACCATTTATTGTTTGATTGCCCAATCCATTCATTACAAAATATTCTACTGTTCAAGAAGTTTTATATGACTCTCATCAGTTCATAACATCAGTTGCTGAGGTTATGTATTCTTCCCCAGTAAGACCTCTACTGTAGATAGTTGTGAGAATATAAATATACATACATAAGAGAAAGAGAGAGAGAGAGAGGAGAGGAGGATGAGAGAGAGTGAGAGAGAGAGGAGAGATGAGAGAGAGAGAGAGAGAGAGAGAGATGTTGGTTTGAATGCGGGTGTGTCCTTATCACCAAGTAGTGAATGGACATTAAACAAAAACAAACAAATCAAACAAACACACACACACACACACACACACACACACACACACACACAACACACACACACACACACACACACACACACACACACACACACACACCCCACACACACTCGCGCGCGCGCGCGCACACACACACACGATATCAACATAAAGAACACAACAAAACAGTGAGGACATGAACACAATACATATCATTATTATTTCTGGCCTCCTCCCTCCAGAGTTACAAACCAAACCTGACCATTTTCTACAATAGTTATACTGCTGTTCATTTCCTTTCCTTTCCTTTCCAGTGCCCAGTGTGCTGTTCAAGGATTGGACAAAATCCCTGACAGATCATCAAAAACACAACTAACTGTTGATCATCGACTTTTCTTCCTGGAGGTATCTCTGAAGTAAAATCAACCCTCCTCCCCATCCCCCCTCCCCCCCCCCCCCCCCCCCCCCCCCCCCCCCCCCCCCCCCCCCCCAAGAAAAAAACCAACAAAAACCCTAAACCAAACAAAACAACTATAACAGCAAAACAACAACAACAAAACATACAAGCACACAAACAAAAAACCCCTCTGAAACAACAACCACCCGCAGAGCAATAAAGAAACAAAGAAAATGAGGAAGGGGAAGCAAGAAGGTATGACCTGGCCAGCATTATCTACCTTTGTTTGGCCTCGAGAAACGAAGAGCTAACCAAACACGGGCACTCTATTTTCCAGCGCAGCGCTTTCATGCTTCAGTCTTTTCCTGCCATTTATTTTTTCTCTACTTAAGAAGCCATTTTGATTTTGGCTCCCTTAATTGTCGTCTGCTTCCCTTTCAACACTTTTGTGCTAAGGGCTACCAAAGGGGGAAAAAAAAGAAGTAAACCGCTGCCATTTAAAGAGTATGGTGCTTTGGGGAGGAGATTAGCCAATATGGCCTCAGGAACATAGGCAGACCCGGGCTTGCTGCTTAATGGCGGAGCTGTGCTGGTGGTCTTTAAGGAGGTGAGGAGGCAAGGCAGCGCTTTGCTGCCCGCAAAGGGAAGATGGTGACGGACAGGAAGGAAGTCATCAACGGAACAAAGCCTATGGAGAGTGTAGCGATCATCCGAATGCTGTGGACTTTGTCGTCTCTTTTCTTTCTTTTTTTGTTGTTGTCTTTCTGCCTGCCTGTCTGTCTTGCTGTTTCTCTATCTGTCTGTCTTTCTTTCTATCTTGTTTTTTTTTTTTTTTTTTTTTTTTTTTGGGGGGGGGGGGGGGGGGGTCTGGTTTTGTTTTCTCTTGCCTGCTGACTGCAGTAGGCAAATATTAAAATACGACTTAACATCATTAAAACGTGACTGACCTCGACTGAGTCTGGGAGCACAGGCTGATCTACGCAAATCCTGAAAACGGCTGGCAAACTAAAGAACGCCGATATAGTTTTGAATACTTATTTATTTACTTATTTAATTATTTATTCATTTATTTATTCATCTATCTTTTCTTCCGTTCCTCGGCTAGAGTTCCGAGGTTCACCTGTAGTGAAATTTTGCCCATGCGACCGTTTTTACCCGCCGTTAATTAGGTAGCCAGCCGCATTCCGACATCGGGAAGTTATCTTTATCCACAGAATGTGGAGTCACATGAGGAGGAGCTGCGTGATGGCTGCCCTCTGTTGTGGACGTCTCACTCAGTGTGACCATTCAGCTGAGCTGTGACCGTTGTCCTCTAAGAAAGGGACACAGTCATTGTCCGTGATCACGCTGGGTCAGAACAGACAGTATCGAACACCACCACCCCCCCGTGAGGATGCCGGGGTCCTGTCAGTATGAATAGCATCTCCTGTGCCAGGAATTCCCTCTTTTCTATCCTTCTCTTTGTTTCTTCTTCCCCGTTCTTTTTCTTTATCCTGTCACCTCCCTTCCTGTCTATGTTCTGCCTTCTCGGTCCAATCTCCTGCCTTTTCTCCCGGAAGACTTAACCCATAATTATCAATTCTCTCCCACAGGAGGCGCTTACCGGCAGCTCAAAGTACTTTCACCCAACTGACAGACAACACTAGTTGCTGTGTGAGCGTGCCACGACCACGACGACGACGGAGAAGCAGAAGAAGAAGATGATGCTGATGATGATGATGATGGTGATGATGATGATAATGATGGTGATGATGATGATGATGATGGTGATGATGAGATGATGATGGTGGTGGTGGTGATTACCAAATCGACGCTTTGGGAGTACGGAGCATTTCCTCAAAGGTAGCTTGATAAACAGATTAATAGTGAGATTCCAAATAGCTATTCAATGACATCCTCCTCCTTCCCGGAAATCTTCTTCTTGTTCTTCTTCTTGTTCTTCTGTTCTTTTGTTCTTGTTCTTTTCTCTTCTTCTTGTTCTTGCTCTTCTTGTTCTGTTCTTTGTTCTTCTTGTTTTGTTCTGTTTTTCTTCTTTTCTTGTTCTTGTTCTTGTTCTTTCTTCTTCTTCTTCTTCTTCTTCTTCTTCTTCTTCTTCTTCTTCTTCTTCTTCTTCTTCTTCTTCTTCCTTGTCATGCTAGATCTTTAGTCTGGATTGAATGGCGATGTCTGCAGTCTGTGTGCAGTGACCCTGCCCCTACACACAGTTTTCTTTTAAGTTTTTTTTTTTCCCTTCTGCAGTTCTACTGGGCACTTTCTGCTTCTCTTCTTGTGTCCTTCTTCCAGTAGCTGTGGTTGCGCCCCTTTGAGGCTGGAGGCCACGTGCTGTCTGTCACCATCTGGAAAACCCTGGAACGAACACCATTATCGGTGGTCTAGAGGTAACGGTGGGGGGGAGGGGGGGGGGGGGTAGCTCAGTGGTCTAGCACTCGCTATCCCTCAGCCAAGTTAAGCAGCAGCATCGAGCGTGGTTACCAGTTGGATGGGTGACCGTTTGCGCGCCTTGGCTTCAGTACAGTTCCCCCAGTTCACCCAGCTGTAAATGGGTACCTGCCCTCTTTAGGGTCAGGGAAGGTAAAGCAGCGAGGGAGAGGAGATGGGCGCCGCCCTCAATATGCCGGCCCCTGGAGAAGTGAGGTCTCTGACGCCTCGCTCCCCTACGACCTTATAGGTTATGGGACTCCTTTACCTTTACCTAGAGGTAACGCGCCTGCCTAGAAAGCGAAAAGTCCGGGTCGGAAGTGTGCGGTGGCTCAATCCCTGTTTTGGCGAAAAAAAACTTCTCCCCCATCCATTAGACCATGAGTGGTGGTCTGGGTGCTAGTCTTTCGAATGAGATGATAAACCAAGGTCCCGTGTTGTACACAACATTATTTTTGCGCACGTACAAGAACCCACGGCAACAAGAGAGTTGTCCCTGGCAAAAAATTCTGTAGAAAAAAGCCACTCTGGTAGGGAAACAAATACAATTGCAGACAGGAAAAGACAAAAAACAAATAGTGGGTGGCGCTGCTCTTGTGGCGACACGCTCTCCCCGGGAAGAGCAGCCTGAATTTCATGCAGAGAAAACTGCCGTGACTTAAAGTGGTATACTTTTTTTTTCTCCAAATCGTCACATATCTATTTGCATGGCCATAATGGGTGTAATGTGTAGTGCCTGGTCTTCTCCTGAGCTTCTAACTCTGCAGGAGGTCTGTCTGCTGGCCTCAGCCGTCACATTCCCACTTCAGTGCAGGTCATTAGAAAGTTAATAAGAAAAAGTTTCAGATTTACTTGAAAAAAAAGGCAGGAGAATGGGCTGGGCTGAGCAGGCAGACCGTGAGCAAGAGAGAGAGGGGAGAGAGAGAGAGAGAGAGAGAGAGAGAGAGAGGAGAGAGAGAGAGAGAGAGAGAGAGAGAGAGGAGAGAGAGAGAGAGAGAGAGAGAGTGAGAGAGAGAGAGAGAGAGAGAAGGAGAGAGAGAGAGAGAGAGAGAGAGAGAGAGAGAGAGAGAGAGAGAGAGGAGAGAGAGAGAGAGAGAAACAGGGACATTTATTTATCTAATTATTTTTCTTTTAATTCGAGGATAATGGAATAAGCATTTGTGTGCTTTTTTTTTGGCTGCCTCATTTTCTGTGACGTCCCCTTTCCTGCTGTTCCCACGCCGCTCATTCCAATCTCCCCGCCACAGCCACACCCAGACTTGTTATGTCTCATCCTCAGGGCTGGAAGTCCACAGGGAGGCCATTACTATCAGGCCGTCGTGGGGCCACCAGCCAGAGGGGCCCTGCACTGCTGCTGGGTCATTTTGGTGGTGTTCAGTGGTGCCTGTTCTGAGCTAACCAACGTAGGACACCACCTACTAAGCCCCCTACTAACAACAGTATTAGCGCAGTCGCGGAGCCACACTGAGTGAGTTGCCCACCCGAGATGGCAACCACCACAACGTCCCTCCAACGACAGTCCCCTGCGAACCCCCAACCCCAAGGGCTTTGACACAAATTCACCACAGGCACAGAAGTGTATGGGGAATCCGAATCTGAGATCACCATGAGACCAGAGCAACTGGGACCACCGAATTAGCGGCATTTTTTTTTTTATTGCATGGTGATCAATGACAATGAGGATGACGTAATGATGCTGCTGTGGAAGTGCATATGCTTTGAGACTACTTGACAGGGTTGTACTCTACGCTTACAATCATAATATATCCCGGCGTCAACCGGGCCCGAGAGATACAGACACTTACAGTATTGGTCAGGTAATTTGAACAACACTCTCAAACTCGCATCCGTTAAGTGGATGAAGCTCGACTGTGTGGTCCCAGTCTTCCCACTGAGCCCACAGCACACTCACTCTGGGTAGGAGCCGGCCGGAGTCCGAAAAATCCCTATGACTCTTATGGGAATCGAACCCGCGACCTTCCAGTCCGTAACCCAAGGCGCTAACCACTGCGCCATGGCGGCTAGATTGTGTGCTTTTTACATCTAGTCCCGTATGTATGCGGTTTTGTAAATTCTGTCATCTGTTCCCACCGGCACACAATGGCCTACTCTTATGAAAAGCGGAACAGGACTTAACGTGTGCGCAAGATGTTCTTCCTGCGTTCGCACACGGGGCCTTGGTTTATAGTCTCATCCGAAGGACATTTGGGGAGAGTGGAGTCTGCACTGATGTTAACTCCAGGGGAAAATATCCCCTTGAACGGGAATCGAACCCTGGTCGTCAGATTGCGAGCGCAATGTTCTAACCACTAGGCTATCCCGTCCCCATCTCTTGATAGAGAGAGGGGGGAGGGGGATGGGGTGGGGCGGGGGGTGGGGGGGGGGGTTGGGGTGCAGAAACAAAGGGAGTCAAGGGAAACAGGAAATATCTAGCACAACATTTCCAGAAAGTCGAGATGCTGTTATATGGAATGAGACCCAGCATCCCCTAGAGAGGGGGAGGAGGGGGTGTCCACGATATACAGGTAGGGATTTAAAGATATATTCTGGTATAGAATAAAAACAACAACAACAACAACAACAACAACAGACCTTCCAATAACATTTTTTTAAAAATCTGTTCTTAAGTTAAAAACAGTCTCGAATAAACAACACAAAAGGTCAACTCTCTCTTTCCAGCAACCTAGATCGAAAGTCTTGGATTTGAGCATACCTAAAGTTCTGTGGAAGAGAAGAACACAAAAAGAAGAAGAAGAAAGAGCTTGGCTAGTAGTCACAAAGTCTTTCAGCTAGACTTCAATGGTGTGTTTTCGTCTTTTCAACTTTAATGACTGACTTTCAACAGTCCACCTTCCCGTGTTGTAGTTAATGAAGCTTAAATTCCACGGCAAATAAAAAAAAACCAAAACCAGAAATAAAGGGTTTTTTTTAAAAAGGTATTCCTAAAAGCCTTAAGCTCTGAAAGGTCCCCTCCTCCAAAAAAAATCAATAATGATAGAATCGATTAAAAGCACAAGAAAGCAAATAAAAGATTTAAAAATAAAACTGTCAAAGAAAACTAAAAAAAAAAGAAAAGAAGACAAAACATAAAGGAGAGAACCCTCCCTCAAACCCTCTCCCTCTCCCTTCATCAACCCAGACCACCCCCCCTCCCTTACCCCCCCCCCCCCCCCTCCCTTACCCTCTCATACCCAGGGGAGATAAGACTTGATTACATGAAGACAACCAGATTTCCCTGTCGTCCCTTGAAGAGTTGATGAACTGAACATGACATGCGCATTTTCTACAAGTGTTGTCAAGTTCCGCTTCCGGTCTCTTTCCTCCATCTTTTTCTTCTTTTTTTCTTTTTAAATAAATAGATGTTCTTCCTTGGTGGCGGGCTACACGGCTACATGGCTGGATGTTCAGTGTCGTCTGCTTTTTCCGCATCACTTTCTCTCTCTGATGAGAAAGGGCCACACTTGGAGAACTGGGCGGATTGCCGGAAGAGAGTTGATAAATGATGGATGAATTTGAAAGTCAACAGAAAGACAACCAACAAACATGGAAGCTTTACAGTAGCGCGCGCACACACACACACACACACACACACACACACACACACACACACACACACACACACACACACACACACACACACACACACACACACACATGCGACATTTTTAAAACTGTGTGTGTGTGTGTGTGTGTGTGCGCGCGCGCGCGCGCGCGCGTGCGTACACGTATCTGTATTTCTGTGTTCTCTAGATTGTACTCTTCTTGTCATGATTATGATCACATTAGTTCTCGCTTATCAGCTCTCTCTCTCTCTCTCTCTCTCTCTCTCTCTCTCTCTCTCTCTCTCTCTCTCTCTCTCTCCTCTCTCTCTCTCTCTCTCTCTCTCTCTCTCTCTCTCTCTCTCTCTCTTCTTTTCAAAGATTCTTTGTGGAGAGTATACCGGCTTGCAAGAAACTATCCAAACCCATTGCTCAAAAGAAGCAAATATCTTGAACATTATCACAGGTTTTCTTTTTCTTCTTTTTTCCTTATTGGCCTAAGTTGCAAGTAGATTGTGGAACACAATTTTTTAACGTTTTTTGTTTGTTTTATTTTTTGTTTGTTTGTTGGCATTTTGGGTTTGGTTGGATTTTGTTGGTGGTGGTGGTGTTTGCTTCTTATGTCTCTTGATTGTCAGAAAATAAAATCAAGAAGAAGAAAAAGGTCAAGGTGTTCCCCTAACCTACAGGGTCCTAGGGGATCGAGGTGTTAGAGACCTCACTTATCCAGGGGCCAGGGTATTGAGGGCGGTGCCTATCTCCTCTCCCTCGCTGCTTTACCCGCTCTGACCCTAAAGAGGGCAGGTACCCATTTACAGCTGGGTGAACTGGGGTACTATACTGAAGTCAGGGCGCACATACGGTCACCCATGTGGAGCTGAGCATACCGATGGGTCTTGCAGCATAAGTGTTCCTCTATCCATCCATGAGGGCTATAGCATGTTACAAAATGCATGTTGGAAACACTTTAAAAAGAAACTACAAAGTTCCGGTTATTCCTGTAGCCCATGTGTTATCTTTTGATAAGATCAAATATCGTAATTTACATGAATATAGAAATGTTGTATCTCTTATCTACAGGTTTAAGCTCAATGCTTTTAAAACTAATTTTTTTTTAAAGCACCATGTATCTGTGGTGAAAATCTTACCAATGATCACATTCTTTTACGATGCAGAGATCTGAAAAACATCTTACCTGCCTTCCCAGTCCGTAGCTTACAGCAAGTTCTAAAAGACATTCCATTAATGAAAGAAATTGTATTGTCATTAAGCCATGCTCCTATTTTCAGAATCCTCTGATATAAAGATAGCTTCAAGTTATATAAATTGAAAATTAGTATTTTTGCTGTTTGATGTTTTTTTGGTTGTTTTTTTGTTATTGTTGTTGTTTTTTCAGAATTCTTGTTTATGCTTTTTTCATAATAGTTGTTTATTGTGATTGATTAGTTATGTGCATACCCCTCCCCCCTACACACACACACACACACACACACACACACACACACACACACACACACACACACGTGCGCGCGCGCACACACACACACACACACATACACACACATACACATACACACACACTTTCCCGTCTGATATCACTATTTAGTGGAAGGACGTTAAACTGAAGAACTACCTACACACACACACACACACCACACGACTACACTACACTACACTACACTACACTCACACTACACTACACTGCACTGCACTGCACTGCACTGCACTGCACTGCACTGCACTGCACTGCACTGCACTGCACTGCACTGCACTACACTACACTACACTACACCACACCACACCAGACACCAGACTACACTACACCACACCACACCACAATACACTACACTACACTACACTACACTACACTACACTACACTACACTACACTACACTACACTACACCAGACTACACTACACCACACCACACCACACCACACTACACTACACTACACTACACTACACCACACCACACCACACCACACACACAACACACACACACACACACACACACACACACACAACACACACACACACACACACACACACACACACACCATCCCTTTTGTCATCATCCGTGTGTGTGTGTGTGTGTGCGCGCGCGTGCGTGCATTCGTGTGCGCGTGCGTGTGTGTGTGAATGTGTGTGGGTGTGTGTGTGTGTGTGTGTAGTGTGTGTGTGTGTGTGTGTCTGCGTACGTGGCTTGTGGCACTTAACAATGTACTTTTCTCAAAACTCCCCTCTCCCCTTTTCTTCGTTTTTTGTTTTGGGTTCTTTTGGGTGTCTTTTTTTTAGGGGGGAGAGCCGTGGAGTTTTTTTCGGGAGTGGGGGGGTGGAGGGGGGGGGGGGGTTGGGGGGGGGGGGGGGGGGGGGTTCGGGGGGGGGGGGGGGGGGGAGGGTCGGCGTTTAAAAAAAAACTTTTTTATCAAATGATCAGTCTCCTGTGGACTCAAGCTTACCTGCAAAATGATTTTCATGGATATATTTTTTTTTTTAACAGAAACATCTGTTTAATTCTCTCACGTTCCTACATCCCATTCATAACACTTTTACAGGGAGGAAAATAAAACACCGCAGTTCTAAGTCAAGAACGAACTGTTTTGTTTGGGATTGTCATAGGCATTGAATTAATTCCTAAAAAGTGTTGTATTTTGTAATTCTTGAGCCATAGTTTAACAGATTTCTAAGAACTTTTCTTTTTTGTCTGTTTTTGTATTGTATGATTTTTCCCTCCAAAACAGGTTGTAATCATTTATCAAACAAGCCTGCCTTGCCTATCTGTATACATGTCTGTCTGTCTGTCTGTCTGTCTGTCTATCTGTCTGTCTGTCTGTCTGTCTGTCTCTCTCTGATGAAGGATTCATATTTTTATATTTTCAATACTTTATTGGACTTGCCTCTGTACTTAAGTTTTAATGAGTGCCCTATTTCAATATCTTATAATTATGTGTAACAAGTATGTGTACCATTTGACAATGTGTAGATGTTTATCTTTATGACTTATTAAGTTTGGTTGTGTTATTTTTCTTGGCTTTGTTGTTGTTGTTGTTTGTCTGTTTTTCTCTTTTTTATCATCTTTTGTTGGTTTGGTTTTTTCTTCTCTTTTGTTTGTTTGTTTGTTTTGGTTAGGGTTTTTTGGGGGGTGGGGTATTTTTAGGATTTTCTTTTAATTGCTTGCTTTTGGGGGGGGGGGGGGGAGGGTTGTTGGGGGGGAGCTGTTTTGAAAAGGGTTATTTCCCCTTGTTTTTATTGTGAGACTGTATAAGTATTGGGTTATTATTATTAAGATGTATCCCTAACGGGCGGGGACTGGATGTAAAAAAGCACATGTGTGCTTATTCATTATCCTCGAAATAAAAGAATTTGTCATTGTTTGTCATTATCATTGTGTCATTGTCATTGTCACCCATCCAAGTGGTAACCACGCTCGATGCTGCTTAACATTGGCTGGAGGAAAGCGAGTGCTGTGACCACTGAGCTATGTTGTCCCCTAAGAGGGAAAAGAAAGGAACTAAACACAAAAGGAAGCAAACATCATTTGTCCCTCTCTTTCCTTACCCTTCCTTGTGTGCGGGTTTTGTTTGTTTGTTTTTGTTTTTTGTTTCTTGTTGTTTCTTTAAGTTTTGTGTGTGGTTTGGGGGTTCAAGGGGATTGTTTTGTTTCGTTTGTTTGTTTGTGTGTTTGTTTTTGCTTTTCAGTTTTGTTGTTGTGACTTTTTTGTCTTTTGTTCTCATTAACCTTTCTTGCTCTCTCTTCTATCTCTCTTACCTACTGTCCGGACCAGTAATTACCTCAGGGTGGACTGCTGCCTGCCTTCGGTTAAACGTTCAGCCGCAGTGACCATTCAGCCTGGGTTGTTTGTTGCTCTAGTGTGTGCTGGGGCGCACAGCTTTTATAGACACGGACAACTTCACTCACGTCTTTTTAGGCCAGGAAAGACAAAGAGCATGCATGTCTTCGACCGCTCCGGTAAAAACAGTTCTTCTGGACACGATTCGATCACACTGAAGGATGAAAGTCGTTTATCGTCTGCAAAACTCTCATCATTAGTCATGGTTTGCTAGCTGGCAACTGAAAAAAAGAAAGTCGGTTGTCGTCTGCTTCTTCAGAACAGCAGGCTGGAAACGCTTAGTGTGCTTAACAATGGGTCAGTGTACTACTGGTAGCTCCCCTGTCAGTTTTGCCTCCTCTGGACAAGAATTGGACATGTCTTTTTTCTCTCTCCATTCTTTTGGGTTTTAGAATAGAAACATACAAACACAAAAAACCCAATGTGTTGATTTGGGGAAAGAATAAAGGGAAAGTTAGAGATGTATGTATGTATGTATGTATGTATGTATGTATGTATGTATGTATGTATGTATGTATGTATGTATGTATGTACGTACGTATGTATCCACTCCAAAAACAGACGGTTTTAACTAACAGAACCAGGAATAAACAAACAAAAATCAAGCCAACAGTTAAGCAAGCAAGCCGACAAGCAAACAAGCACCATCCCCAATAAA
Organism: Rapana venosa; assembly: GCA_028751875.1. Taxonomy (NCBI): domain Eukaryota; kingdom Metazoa; phylum Mollusca; class Gastropoda; order Neogastropoda; family Muricidae; genus Rapana; species Rapana venosa. The sequence goes on along the minus strand of CM054157.1, from coordinate 41,193,039 downwards.
ACAACAACACAACAACCAACCAACCAAAAGACATCCCCTCTACCACCATACCCCTCCCCCCTCCCCTCTGCTCGCAATCCCCGTCCCCCCCCCCCCCCTAAAAAAACGAGAAAAAAACACCAACAAAACAAAAAAAACCCTACCAAAACCAAGAACAACAACAAAAAACCCAAACAAAACAAAAACTTACCAAAATCAAGAACAACCCAAAAAAACCCCAACAAACTACCAAAACCAAGAACACAAAAACCCGAACAAATACCCCTGCTACCCCCCCCCCCCCCCCCCCCCCCCCCCCCCCCCCCCCCACCCCCCACCCCGCCCCCCTCCTCCCCGCCCCTCACAATAACAAACAAAGAAACCAACCAACCAAACCAACGTAACAAAACTACTCTGATTAGCAAGAACAAAGACTCCCAGGCGATTTTCCTTCAAATCCTTCATTCATTGCCATCATTCTGAAGAGGAACAAGAAAACGAAGCATCGCAGCTGACAACGCTGAAGGAAGGCTTGTCCTCATCAGATCACCCTCTCATCAAAATTAACAACCAGAAACTTCCACTGTTTGCAGACGACCGTTAGATACCACGCTCCGATGACCACTAACAGAAATCTAAAAACGAACATTTGTTTTTCGTCTGCTTCCTTTTCAAACTACCTGAGCGTTGTCTTCCTTTAAGGACTAAAATTAATAGCTCCCACGTCAAGTTGAAATCTGTAGGGACAAAAGTTAACTGTGTCTTGAAAGTCTGAAAGTAGAATGTTCTCCAGTTCACTGTTGCTTTGTGTTCTATAGTTTTTGTTTTTGTTTTGTTATCTGAGTGAGAGGAGCAATTGAGGATCGAAGTACAAGGTTTTTTTTATGCCGCATTAAGTCACGGCAGATTTCTCTGCGTAAAATTCGGGCTGCTGTCCCCGGGGAGAGCGCATCGCCACAAGAGCAGCGCCACCAAATATTTTTTTCTCTTCTTGTCTGCAACTGTAGTTATTTCCCTATCAGAGTGGCTTTTTTCTTTTTTCACAAAATTTTGCCAGGGACAACTCTCTTTTAGCCGTAGGTTCTTTTACGTGCGCTGAATAATTATGTGTAACACACGGGACCTCGGTTTATTGTCTCATACGAAAGACCCAGACCAATACTCATGGGCTTATGGATGGGAGAAACATTTTGGGTGCAAACGGGATCAAACCACAGCACACTTCCGACCCGGACTTTTCACTTTCTAGGCAGGTGCGTTACCTCTAGACCACCGATCCAAGTATGCTTTCAAGGCACGTAAAGAAACCACAAGGTCTAGCAAAAGAGTTGTCCAAGGTTGAAATCTGCAAGGACAAAAAAAATTCTGCCAGAAAAAAAGCCAATCTGGGAGAAGATACGCTTGCTGACAGGATAAAAATTCAAAAAAAGGGATAGAATTTATAGTATTTATAATTGCAGCAATCTTCTGAAAGTCGACGTATGGTTGCCTATATGGCAAAGTACTTGAACACAGTCCTAAACCTAAACTTCGCATCCAGTGTGCACATGTATACAGTCTCATGAAGATTTCTAGGCATTTTTTAAAATATATTTTATTTACTCTTTTATATCGAGGATACTCTGGGTATGATGATCTAGGTATGATGAGTGAGACCCAATGTGTATTCTGGGTGACATCTATGGTGTTAAACTGGGGGGTGGGGAGGGGAGTGGTTGAGATGGTCAACAATAGCAACAACATAAGCACACCAGATTTTTCTACATGCACCTCAAACAGCTGTTGTCCTGTTGAGGGCATCACCACACATGTTCTTTCGAGCCAGAAGGCCCATAGAGCCGGAGCTTATCCCGGTTTCTGTAGCGTTAAGCGAACTGATGGTTTTTCACCACCCCTGTGACAGGACGCTAGTCTGTCGCCAGATACTTCCCCAGCAGAGCTGGTACCCACTTGTACACCTGGGTGGAGTGAGGAAAATAGGAGTAAAGTGTCTTTCCCAAGGACACAACACCGAGCCGAGCGGGGATCGAACCCGCGACCTCTGGATCACGAGTTGACCGCCTAAACCACTCGACCACGGTGCCTCCTTACCACACATGTGCCACTCTCCAAAAAACAACAGTCAAAACAAATCCAAAGTATGCATGCATGATTGTCCACTTTCTTGTGGATGTGGCTTTTCTTTTTTCTTTATTTTCCCCCACAGAGTTTTTCCAAGGACAACGCTCTCTTTTCGCCCTGGGATCTTTAACATGTGGTAAATGCATATTACACATGAGATCCTGACATGTCCTCTAAACTACATATTTATTATGCCACAACTGGGGACCAAGTTCGGCATGGTAGGACAGAACACCTGGCTGTCTATGTCTAGGGGTGAGTTACCAACACGCCACCAATCAACTTGTAGCAAACAGACACCGTTCTTAGGGGATCATGACCGTAGATAGGAGAATGTCAGGGATAAGGGTTTATGACCTCCTTGAGTCTT
>CM054157.1:41175569-41183069 GCA_028751875.1 Rapana venosa | reverse complement strand
CGAAAAGTGTTACGGGTTTTTAACATGTGCGCAAGATGCTCTGCATTCGCGCACGGGGCCTTAGTTTATAGTCTCATCCGAAGGACTGTGATATTCAGATCGATTTTCTCCTCAAATTAGGAAAAAGGTGAAAGGCGGGGAATCGAACCCAGAACCTCACGGTTTTGTTGTTAAGCAGGTGAAGATCTTAACCGTCCTGCCACCTTCCTTCCTGTATGCTAGGTATCAAGATTGTTTTCGGAAATCACCCAGTGAAAGTGGACAGAATACTGGAGCTTTGATGTCCGTACTTGATCTGCAGCAGGTGTGCTTTTATGAAGAGGAATTAAGCACTGGCAGGTCTGCATACACGTTCACCTAGGAGATTGTAATATTCTCCATTCTTAATCGACCTGGCGCCTTCGATGCTTAAACCTGCAACTCCACATATTTTTTACCACTGGGAATTACATTAGCTGATATCGTAGTAAATATAACTGAAAAGGAAAAACAAGAATAATCTCTGTAGGATCTGCTGTGATCGCTATCTTAGACTCTGTTGCTTCATTATTGGCTATTGCACTACACGAGCCAGAGAGAGGAGAAGAGAGAGAGAGGAGAGAGAGAGGAGAGAGAGAGAGAGAGAGGAGATGGAGAGAGATGAGAGGAGAGAGAGAGAGAGAGAGAGGAGAGAGAGAGAGAGAGAGAGAGGAGAGAGAGAGAGGAGAAACGACAGACAGACAGAGACAGACAGAGGCAGAGAGGACAGGAGAGAGAAGGAGGAAAAGGAAAGAGAAAAGGGGAGAGAGAGAGAGAGAGAGAGAGCGCCATCATTTACTGACTGTGGACATTCATCCCTTGTTCTCCTTCATCTCTTCCCCCCTTACACCTCTGTCTTTGACTACAACAACATGGATCGGTGGTCTAGCGGTAACACGCCTGCCTAGAAACCGAAAAGTCCGGGTCGGAAGTGTGCGGTGGTTCGAATCCAGTTTAGGCCCGAAACTTTTCCCTCATCCATTAGACCTTGAGTGGTGGTCTGGGTGCTAGTCTTTCGGATGAGACGATAAACCGAGGTCCTGTATATTACACATACTTATCCTAGCGCACGTAAAAGAACCCACGGCAACAAGAGGGTTGTCCCTGGCAAAATTCTGTAGAATAAAGCCACTGTGATAGGGAAACAAAATACAGTTGCAGACAGGGCAAAATATGGGTGGCGCTGGTCTTGTGGCGACACGCTCTCCCAGGGAGGGCAGCCCGAATTTCCCGCAGAGAAATCTTCCGTGACTTAAAGTGGTATAAATAAATAAATAAATAAACAACAACCAATCCCCAACTCAAAGTAACATTTAAAACTTGTTTGAGCATTTCAACACAATATTTCTGTCATAATAATGGAGTTTTTCTTTTCTCCTCTGGGAGAACGTATCACCACAGTATAATGCCACATTTAAAAAAAAAAAATCTACTTTTACAAACATTTGTTACTCCTGAAACTGCTTTTATGCTTGCTTGTTTTTGTTTTTGTTGGGGGCGGGGGGAGGGGGAGGATTGCCACTAAGTTTTCTCGCTCGGAACAACTCTCTTACTATTATGGGATCCTGTACGTATGCTCACTAAAAGCATGTTGCGCAGAAGACCGGTTTCGCAAATAAGCCAAAAGACTAATTCCAAGATCGCTCGCTGCTATCCGTGGTTTAGTGGACGGGTCAACAGCGAGGCTTCAGACAAGATTCGTCAGTAGGCCAGCTATGAATGAGTAACATGCCTAGTGTTCTAGTGGTTTTGTTGTGCTAAAGTGTCATACAGGATATTAATTTATGTTCGGGTTCGGGAAATGCGTCCCTAATATTCAAATCATACTTAAGCTGGAGAGGGGGGAGGGTTTGAAGGTTGAGGGGGCGGGGGGGAGGGGGGAGTAGGGGAAGCTCTCTTTAGAATCCAGGCCAAAATTTAGTTTGTCATTTTCAACAAAGTGGTCAGAAAAAGAAAATACTTTCTTCAGAGTGAAATAAAAAAAAATACTGCATATATCACATGGCTGATTTAGTTTTACCCATTTGTTTGTTTGCTTAACCTCCCAACACAGATCTCAGAAAGAAGAAAGCACCTTAAATTTCAAGAAAGAACACCCCCCCCTCCTCCACCCCCCCCCCCTCACCCTTCCTCCCTCCCTCCACTCCACCCTCCCACCCCCACCACCCCTCTCCACCAAACTACTAAAGTTTCCACAGTAAACAAAAAACAAAGTGAACGAGTAGAGCAGAGCCCCAGTTTCTCAGACTCTTTTTATTTTTTAAAGCGCCTAGCCCCTTTCAAGCGAGGATGGATCCAGGGACTTCTTCCTTTCAAAAGTGGCCTCCCCTCGGCCCTGTGATTATCGCCCCTGACAATGGCGCTGTTGATGACAGGTGGCGGTAGTGGAAGAGGCTTACCACTGTCATCCAGCTCACCACAGTGCTGCCTGAAATCACCGGCATCTGTCACCCTGCCCCCCCCCCCCACCCCCCACCCCCATCGCGTCCCAATCCCCATCATCGGGCAGTTTCGTGGGGCGCAGCCTCCAAACACGCGGCCAGCAACCCGAGACGTCCCTAGGCCCGAAAAGTCACACACACCTACTTGCCGCCTGTCACCCAAGGGGCGGATAATCGGGCCTTCGATGAGAAGAGGAGAGAGAGAGAGAGAGGAGAGAGGGGGAGAGAGAGGAGAGAGAGAGAGGAGAGAGAGAGAGAGGAGAGAGAGAGAGAGAGAGGAGAGAGAGGAGAGAGAGAGGAGAGAGAGAGAGAGAGAGAGAGAGAGAGAGAGAGGAGAGGAGAGAGGGAGGAAAGAGAGAGAGAGAGAGAGAGAGAAGAGAGAGAGAGAGAGAGAGAGAGAGAGAGAGAGAGAGAGAGAGAGAGAGAGAGGAGAGAGAGAGAGAGAGGGAGAGAGGAGAGAGAGAGAAAGAGAGAGAGAGAGAGAGGAGAGAGAGGAGAGAGAGGAGAGAGAGGAGAGAGGAGAGAGAGAGAGGAGAGAGGAGAGGAGAGCGAGAGAGGAGAGAGAGAGGGAGAGAAGAGAAGAGAGAGAGGAGAGAGAGAAGAGAGAGGGAGAGGAGAGAGAGAGAGGAGAGGAGAGAGGAGAGAGAGAGAGAGAGAAGAGAGAGGAGAGAGGAGAGAGAGGGGGGAGAGGAGAGGAGAGGGGGGGGGAAGGAAGGAGAGAGAGATGGGGAGGGGGATGGAGAGAGAAGAGAGAGACAGAGCGAGAAGCACAGATAGACAGACAGAAGGGAGAGAGGGGGAAGGAGGGGAGGAGTAAGGAGAGAGAGGGGGGGGGGGGAGAAGAGAGGAGAGGAGAGGAGAGGAGAGAGAGAGAGAGAAGACGAGACAGAGTGAGAGGAGAGAGAGAGAGAGAGATGAGAGAAGAGAGAAGAGGGGGGGGGAGGGTTAGTAAGGAGAGAGAGAGACAATCCAGACAGACCAGACAGACAGACAACACCCATCATTTTCTTGGGTGAACCATCATCCCTGTTCTCCTTCACCTCTTTCCCCCTTACACCTCTGTCCTCGACTACAACCTCCCCCCTCCCCTTCCCCGCCAACTCGCCCACCCACCCACCCTACTCCCCAAGTTTTCTGATGTACCTTCAAAAAAATCATCTCTATGGTTTTTTTTTCTTCTTTTCATTTCTTTCTTTCTTTCTTTCTTTCTTTCTTTCTTTCTTTCTTTCTTCCACAGCTTCCTTTTTTGTGTCACCTTCTAATTCCACCCTCCTCTCCTCCTCATCCTCTCTTCCTCCTCCTCCTCCTCCTCCTCCTCCTCCCCTCTCATCCCGACTATTGTATAGTCCCCATTTTTCAGTCAAGGTTTTTCGGTGTGGTTACCTGTATCATTTTCCTATGAGTCATGAGCAGAAAATGATCAGATGGAACAATAATTTGACGCCCTGTTCTCTGTGTGTGTGTGTGTGTGTGTGTGTGTGTGTGTGTGTGTTGTGTGTTTTTAAAAAGATGATTTGCCGAGTGTGCAGCTGCATCTTGGGCTGGTAGAATTGATGGTGAAAAGTACCCACCTCCCAGGTTGTATAGATTGGTGCCAGGTTTTGTATAATAAAGGTGAAAAAAGTAGATACATTAGAAAGGAGGATCTTTGTGTTTGTGTGTATTATTTAGTATTTTTTTTAATTTTTGCTTTTTCAGGGTTTTTTTGGTAGGAATCTGTGTGTGTGTGTGTGTGTGGTTTTTAAAAATTTAATGTGCGCTGACTAAATTTACATTTAGCGTCTCTGAAATAACAGTTCATAGTCAAATATATAGGAAAGGTGAGAAAAAACTTGATATTGCCTATGTGTAGACTTGATAATTAGGATGAAATCCATTTCATTTCTGTTTTTTCTTGCCCAGTGCTAGATGATTTCAGAAGAGAATAATTATATTTCTGAGAAATATTGTCGCAGACCAGCTCACTTTAGAATGATTTTGCTCCTGTCCTCCTCACAGGTGACCTATAGGCTATGCTGGCTATGTCCGTTTGTCTTCCCCACCGGCCATAGCTGGCCTACTCTTGGGCAAAAAAAAAAAGAAAGAAAGAAGGGCTTTTCTTTTTTTAAACGTGTCAACGAAAACTTTCCTGCGTGTATTCACTGGCAAGACCTCAGTGTCTGTTGCTGTGGTTGTTGGTTTGGGGCAGTCCTCATGTTTTTCTGTTCCGTTCCTAAACTCGAGCTCCAAGCTTCATCAATAGTGCCACTTTGCGTGTGCGACCGTTTCTTTCCCTCCCTACCATGAAGGTATCCGCATGCTGACTTCGGGACTGGTGTCTACACACTCCTGTGTGCATGCGGTTTTAAATTCTTTAATTGCCATACGTTCCTGCCGGCACACATTGACCTACTCTTCCGAAAAGCAGGACAGGTTTCACACAGGAGTGTGTAGACACCATTCCCGAAGCCAGCATGCGGCTACCTTCAATGTAGGAAAAATAAAACGGTCTCACACACAAGATGTTCTGCGTACGTTTGCAAACAGGATCTCGGTTATAGTCTGATCCGGAAGCGTTTCGGAGGCTGTGGAGTCGGCCTTGATGTGAACTGCAGAGGAAAAATCCTCTTGAACGAGATTCGAACCCGATGTCTCAGTGGTGGATCAAACCCGGGCCGTCTGACCGTGAGTGCAACGCTCTAACCACCAGGCTATTGCATCCCCCTTCCCCAGTTTAACTCCGGGAGTCACGGAGAGCGTGCATTCTCACTGAGCACAATGGGGAATCGCTGTGAGATAGACACAAGCACGCCCTGGAGGAGGAGTTTGCCTGAAGGCCAGCTTTCAAGTTCTTCACCACAGACACAGACAGCCATACTCCGACTTCAGAGGATGACCTCGGATCACAGTTCTTGTCCCCAGGTCTCACAGTGAAGCGAGGTCAGTCACAGTTCTTGTCCCCAGGTGTCTCAGTGAAGCGAGGTCAGTCACAGTTCTTGTGCCCAGGTGTCACAGTGAAGCGAGGTCAGTCACAGTTCTTGTCCCCAGGTGTCTCAGTGAAGCGAGGTCAGTCACAGTTCTTGTCCCCAGGTCTCACAGTGAAGCGAGGTCAGTCACAGTTCTTGTCCCCAGGTCTCACAGTGAAGCGAGGTCAGTCACAGTTCTTGTCCCCAGGTCTCACAGTGAAGTGAGGTCAGTCACAGTTCTTGTGCCCAGGTCTCACAGTGAAGCGAGGTCAGTCACAGTGGGTACTGCAGAGGAAAGATCCTCCAAGTGGGAAGCTAGCTCGGTGGAAACTCGAACCCACACACTTAGATGACTTGAAATCACGAATTTGATGTTCAGACCACTGAACTATTTTGTCCCCTCCCCTGGACTTTTCTCTTTTTTTTCCTTTCTCGGCTTAATAATAATAATAATAATATAATAATAATAATAATAATGATGATGATGATAATAATAAGGTGATGATGATGGTCATCATCATAGTAATAATAGTAAGAAGAAGAAGAAGAAGAAGAAGAAGAACAACAACAACAACAACAACAACATCATGATGATGATAATAATAACAATATGTGGAATTTGTATGTAGCGCTGAACCTTGCAGAGTGAATGAATCAAAGCGCTTGAGCTGCAGGGTTCACCCTCGGTGAGAATGTTGTGTATGCGACAGTTTTTCCATTGCCTTTGAGGTGGCCACGTTCCAATATCGTGGATGGTGCCTAAACACGGCACCTGCGTGCATGCAGGTTTTTCCCCCAAAAAAAATTGTCATCAGTTCCTACCAACAAGATATGGCCTACTCTTCCGAAAGGCGGAACGGGTTTTTAACGTGAACGCAATATGTTATACGTACATTCTCACGATGGGCCTTTGTTTAAAGTCTCACCCAAAGAACTTTGACATTCAGTTCGATTTTTAGTCGTTAAAATGGGAAGTAAGGGCGAGGCTGGGGGGAATCGAACCCAGAACATCAGGGTTTATTTGTTAGGCAGGTGAACGTCTTAACCGTTTTGCCACCTTCCTTTTTGGTATCCCCTGCCTAAGCCCTGTAACCCCTTTCCCCTCTCAAGTCATTCCAATGTTAAGATATCGACGTTTGTGTGGTTACTGAATGGAATACAAGAATGTAGGAGTCTTGTTTTCTGTTTTCTGTCTGTCTGTCTGTCTGTCTGTCTGTCTGTCTGTCTCTCTTTCACAACATAACCTTCATCAGACACACATACACACACACACACATCTACAAGCACACACACATTATATATATATACAATTATACACGCACGCACGCATGCATGCACACACACACACACACACCAACTGTGCAGAGGCTATAAACAAACATCAACAAGAACAATGATGGGTGGAAAGGACATGGGGAGGCAAAGCAAAAAAAACCAAAACAACAACAACAACAACAACAACAAACTGGAGACGACACAACAAGGGGACAGGGGGAAAAGGTCAGCTTAAGCCAGGACAAAACCCCGAGATCCAGACAGCCAGATAAACCCCCAGAAAATCCTTCCCATAAATTACACCAGAAAACGAAGTCTGAAACCTGAAAAAACGAAGCTGCACACCCACACAGTGTTGTCCCCACCAAACACCACCCCTACACACACACATAAACAAAACACCAACGAAGACGAAAGGTGAGCGAAGAGGAGACAACTTCATTTTCTAAAACGCTACCCGATCTGGCCTCGCTTACAGGGTGGTCTGCTCTTGGTCGGTGGCCGGAAACTGAATATGGCCGCCTCTGTCCTTGTCTCTGTCACTCTATCTACAGCGGGTGCCTCTCGCTTGCTGATATTCTATCTACAAGAATTACGCTCATCACTGTCCCATCTACAACTGGGTTTTAGTCCGCCCTTGTGTAGGGCTAGATCGTTTTCCTCGCTGGTTTTCTTCCTTTCGTTTTTTCCCCTTGTTTTTCCTCCTGTAGGTTTTATCGCCATCGCCATCTTGAATCCTGGCGCGACATCTAGCGTCATCTTGGCAGCTGAGGGAGACAACTATGAAGGATAAGTTGTTTGGAGGTCAGACGTTATCCATA
>CM054157.1:41165569-41170569 GCA_028751875.1 Rapana venosa | reverse complement strand
ATCTTCATTTGTGCCCCCATAGCATAGGTGAAGGTAAAGGTGAAGTGATTCTCGGGTGTCATAATGCCAGACAGAGTGTGTAGTCTGGGTGACCCCCAAGGTCTTAAGCTGGAGATGGAGGAACAGCTAGAGTAGAAAGTGGAGGCTGGGATTAAAAGAGAGGGGGGGGGGGGGGGGCGGAGAGGGGGTAGTGGGGCAGGCAAAAGGCAGGCTGCATCCTGACCCGGATTTACTCTTCTGCTGATGCCTTTTTTTTTCTTTTTCCCTTTTAGCCTTGAATCGAAATCGAACCAAAGGCTTCAGAATTTTAGTTTCCTCAAGGTCACTTTGCATTTGTGGCCGATATTCTAACCAATGATGTACATTCTCACAAAGAATCCTAGCGCAAAAAGAATGATCCCTCATTAAGTTCACCTGAATCCTTCTGTGACGAGAACCAGTAGATAAAAACCCCCAAACAGTTTGCTTTTAGGACTGGACTGGATCTCTATGTAACACACATATAGGAAATATGTCATGAGGAGTGGATCGGTGGTCTAGAGGTAGCGCGCCTGCCTAGAAAGCAAAAAGTCCGGGTCGGAAGTGTGCAGCGGTTTGATCCCCGTTTGGACCCGAAACTTTTCCCCATCCATTTGACCATGAGTGGTGATCTGGGTGCTAGTCTTTCGGATGAGGCGACAAACCGAGACCCCATGTGTTACACATAACTATTCAGCGCAAGTAAAAGAACCCACGGCAACAAGAGAGTTGTCCCTGGCAAAATTCTGTAGAAAAAAGCCACTCTGATAGGGAATCCAATACTGTTGCAGGCAGGAAAAGAATAAAGAATAATGGGTGGCGCTGTCTTGTGGCGACGCGCTCTCTCCCGGGAAGAGCTGCCAGAATTTCACGCAGAGAAATCTGCCGTGATTTAAAGTGGTATTATTTTTTTTAATGAAATAATGCACAGATACCGTCACAAGCCCTCATACTCCAACCTCTACGGGGAGGAGTTTGGTTTGGACACTACATTTCCAAGTTTACTACCTACCCAGCCTTGTACATATGGCCTTCCTTTATGTTGTATTCATTGGGCACAAATGAGTTCAACCAGAATCGACAGAAATACCCTATCCAGTCCCTTTCCTCTCATTGCTGATGTATTCTGAAAATTCTGCTTTTCGTTGCAGAGGGTTTGGTGCGCAGTCTCAATCGTCTACTTCACCAATTCAAGTCAAGTCAAGTCAAGTCAAGTCAAATTTTTATTTCCAGATGGTACATAGAATAAGCAATGCATTTGCTTTTTTCATCAAGCCATCTATCTAAGAACACATTTCTTAGTGATTATACTGAAATACTACATGATTACAACCTTTACCTATAACTGTTCAAGCAGGCCTTGTGAGTGTGGTGTGAAAGACGTGGCTGTTGCGGGCCTCTGTGCTGTCTCCTGCCATGTGCAACAGTGTCGTCACGCCGTCTGGTGGCCTGGCTAGCGCGGCTGTGGCAGTACCACCAAGGTGCTCCATCACTTGGCACTGACTGCAAAACAGTGTAACCAAACTGAAGAAAATGACGTCAAGGATACTACTACTACTACTACTACTACTACTACTGCTGCTGCTGCTGCTGCTGCTGCTGCTGCTGCTGCTGCTGCTGTTGCTGCTGTTGCTGCTGCCTCTGCTGCTGCTGCTGCTGCTGATAATGATGTTACTACTTCTTCTACTACTGCTGCTGCTTATGATGATGATGATGATGATGCTATTGCTATTTCGGCTGCTGCTGCTAATGATGATGCTTACTACTGATGATGCTGCCAAAACCCCTTCTGTTGCCATTAATTCTACGACGACTAGAACTGATACCACTATCACTCCTGTTACTACTGCTGCTGTTGCTGCTGTTACTGCTGCTGTTGCTGCTGTTGTTGCTCTCCCCCCTTGCTCTCTTTCTCTCTCTCTCACACACACATTCACTTACACACATATACTCTCTGTCTCTCTCTGTTTCTGTCTCTCTCTCTCTCTCTCTCTCTCAGAGAGGGAGAGAGAGATAGAGAGAGAGATAGATAGAGAGACAGACAGACACACAGACAGACACACAAACAGACAGAAACAGAAAACCATGACGACTTTCACGTGCAAACAAAGCGTCAATTGCCCGTCAAGTTGACGTAACCACAGACGCAGGGTGTTTTGTGCATGCGGGTTTTCAAGCCGTTTCCATAGCAACGCCACGCCCCTGCGCGGCCCTGATTGGATAATGACATAGCTTTCCGCAAAGGGAGAAAATGAAAAGGAAACCAACTCACACACACATTAACCCTCATGCACACGCACACGCGTGTATACTCACACTAATCCTCATGCACGCACACGCATGTATACTCACGCATGCACGCGTATGCTAGCACGAGACAGCATGTGCGCACGGATATACACATACACTAACCTGTATGCGTGTGTGTGTGCATGCACGTACACAAACAGACACACACAGATGGCTTGATGAAAAAAAGCAAATGCACTGCTTATTCAATGTACCATCTGAAAATAAAAGTTTGACTTGACTTGACTTGACACAGATACAGATATATGGACACACACACACACACACACACACACACACACACACACACACACACACACACACACACACACACACACACATACACACACACACACACACACCCGATTTTCGGGAAGTGTAGGCCAGTGTGTGCCGGTGGGAACGGATGACAAACTTGACAAAACTGCATACGCACACACGCACACGCACACGCACACACACACACACACACACACACACACACACACACACACCATACACACAAACTCGATTATTGAGTCTGTTTTATTGTTATGGGTTGTCGTAATGATGTAGTTAGATATTATTGATCATGTTTTTGTTCCTAGATAGATGGCTTGATGAAAAAAAGCAAATGCATTGCTTATTCAATGTACCATCTAGAAATAAAAATTTGACTTGACTTCACACACACACGCGCGCGCACGCACGCACGCACACACATAAGCAAAACAGCCAGACGGACAGACAGACAGACAAATAGAGACGGGCAGACAAACATTTGAATAAAGCAACCCCAAAAATGACAGTAACAACTTTCAATGAATATAGCTGATTATACATGTAAAATTGATTAAAAGATATTGTGACAGAAGAAGCCAAACTGTTGTATGTCTGAAAAAAGGGGGAAATGATAATTATATATTAGCAAAGGTAATCTATCAATATTGAGTACGTCTTCATTTGCAGCAAAACTTAAAATTGAACTTCATGACATCTTGGAGGAATGCAATGGAAGAAGATTTCTTTAAAAGAAAAAGAAAAGGGAGGGGGGGAGCGATACGAATGCACGTCAATATTAAACAACAACTGCCCCGTGGGGATGCTTGGCCCTGTCAGTGTAACCAGCATCCCCCACATTCTGAAAGTTCTGTGCTAGGAATATTCCCTCTTTTCTATCCCTCTCTTTGTTTCTGCCTTGTTCTTTTTCTTCCTGTCACCTCCTTCTTGTCTATTTTCTGCCTTCCTGGTTCATTCTCCTGCCATTTTCCCCCAGAAAGACTTAAAAGATTTCAATCCTCTCCCACGCCAAAGTTGGAGGCGCTGGATCTGACCTGTCTGGCGCTTAATGGCAGTGCAACGCATTTTCGCTCATATGACAGAGAACAATAGTTGCTGTCTGAGCGTTCGACGACGAAGAAGAAGAAAATAATGATAGAAGCATTTTCTAGAACGTGGTGCAGTACTGCTGTATGTTGAACAAATTTGACACAAACTAGATCGAAACACCAAACATGCATGAAAGAAAGAAAGAAAGAAACAGCATTTTAAATTAAGAGAGACAAAAATGACAAAGGATGAAAGGAGAATCGAGTGGAAGAAATATTTTGTGTGTGTAAAAGAACATTTATGGCCATGCAAATATAAACTCAACAGCACTATAAAGCATGTTTTTACAGTGTCGAAGTGGATAACATCAAGATGAACAGAGTCAGACTTAGTTAAGTAGGTAAAGATCAGGAATGAAAGATAATGCCATGAACCAGTTATGTATATGTCTGTTTAATATATGAGTATGGATTTAGATGCAGTCAGCATTAATGTCAGATTTAGTTAAACACGTATAGCATCAGCTTAAAACATCACGTGTGAGCTCATCATGCACACACTATTTTGTCAAAATCATGTCGCAAGGCTTCTTATAAAATGCAGGACTACAATGTGATCTCAAACTAGGTAAAAGGTAACGGTAATGTGTCCCATAACCTATGCAGGCGTTGGGGAGCGAGATGTCAGAGACCTCAGCTTCTCGGGGAGGGGATGGGGCAGCATATTGAGAGCGGCGCCCATCTCCTCTCCCTCGCTGCTTTACCTTCCCTGTCCCCAAAAGAGGGCAGGTACCCATTACAGCTGGGTGAACTGGGGAACTGTAATGAAGTCAAGGCACACAAGCGGTCACCCATCGACTTGGTAGCCACGCTCAATTCTGCCTAACCTTAGCTTGGGGAAAGCGAGTGTTCTGATCACTGAGCTATTCTGTCCCCAATCTCAAGCGAACAGGAAAGTGATTCCTAACTATTCTACCAAAATAGCGCTAGTTGCATTTGAGCAAATTTTATCTTGGAATTGGAATCTGGAGTTCTTGTATCCAACCGAAATTTCGCCGCAAGATATCGGTGACACTAAGCCTCGGAAACAGTAGTATGTAGATACCCCCCTTTTTCCGAAGAAAACAGTTCTTTCACAGGAGAGATTTTTATATTCTTTGATTTTATTCTTTTATTTCCAGGATAATGGAATAAGCACTTATATGTTTTTTTACATCCAGTCCCCGTGTGTATGCGGTTTTTGTCAGTTCTGTCATCTGTTCCCACCGGCACACAATAGCCTACTCTTCCGAAAAGCGGAACAGGATTTAACGTGTGCACAAAATGTTCTGCGTGCGTTCGCACACGGTGCCTCGGTTTAGTCTCATCCGAAGGACTGAGAGAGAG
>CM054157.1:41140569-41160569 GCA_028751875.1 Rapana venosa | reverse complement strand
CAGAGAAAGAGAGAGAGAGAGAGAGAGAGAGAGAGAGAGAGAGAGAGAGAGAGAGAGAGAGAGAACTCGAACTCGAACTCTCGAACTCGAATATTTTAATGAGGGTAATTGGATAAGCCAGAGGCTTCTTTACACCAGGCCCTCAAGGGGAAAAAGTGAAACAAACATGAATAAACCAATTGATCAATAAACAAGATAATGTCAAAAAGCAAAGAAATGAATCATTCAAACAGCCCTTCAATTATTGACTGAAGTCATGAAATCAATGAAAGACCACACAAGTAAACCAATCGAATAAATAGACAAAGCCAATTAAACACTGACAAACTCCCCTTCTTGACACACCCCTCCCCTAAACAGACAACCCTCCCCAAAAATCAACACACACACACACACACAACACACACACGCACGCACGCGCGCACGCACGCACGCGCACACACCACACACACACACACACACTACGCGTACATATGCACGGACACGCAACTACACGTGCGAGCTTGCACAAATCACACAAATCGTCCAGGATACACATGTACATTACCTCACATATTATAACAGCCTTATGTCATAATCATCAAAATACCATAACCACACATTACACCGTCAAAACCAAACAATGAACATTATTTGAAGCACGAGAGAAAAAAAAATAACCCACAGAGCATCAAGACAACCTTTCCCCCCACTGACACACACACGTCACACAACACACACACACACACACGCACGCACACACACTCACACACACCAAGTTCAACAAGCACGCTCACCCAATGCATATTACAGAAAATTAAACAAGTGTGTGTGGTACGCTTTTTTGAAAGATGATAGACTACTTTTCTCTTTTATAATGACTGGGATTTCGTTTCATAATTTGCTACCAGAATAAACAAGGGATGACATAAACAGATTGGTTCTTGGCCGAGGAGTAACAACACTGCTTTTGTTACGAACAGTTTTAACAGGGAACCTCTGACAAAGATAATGATGGGCTAGTTTATTCATAATCTTATACATAAATACACCTTTATTAAAGAGACAATGTAAACTAAAAGGAAGAATGTTCAACTCTTTGTAGCTATTAGTTTCTAAGGAAGTAGTTCTAAGCAGATATAACTTGAGAGAACGTTTATATACTCTCTCAAGTTGTCGTAAACAGTTTTTACTTGCCAAATCCCAGCATGTAGATGCATAATCAAGATCAGGTTTAATGTAAGCGTAGAAGAATAGTTTTCGTGTATGCTGATCAAGGAAATGTTTTATTCGGTTAAGTTGGAATAGCTTCTTAGATAATTTTTTGGAAATACTAAAAACATGGTCAGACCATGACAAGTTATTATCTATATGTAGACCAAGTAGTTTATATGAGCTGACTTCTTCTAATACTTTATCGTAAATCTTTATTCCATTTAGTTTGGTTTTAAAGTTTTGGCGCTTTTGTCTTGTTGCAACAACCATGAATTTTGATTTCAGTGGATGGAGAGCCATGTGGTTGCACTCTGTCCATGCTGCTAGATTGTTTAAGTCTTTTTGCAAAATTTTACCTACAGAGTTCACATCATGATCCGCTGTATGTATGGTAGTGTCGTCGGCAAAGAGTTCACAAGTGGAAGAAACATGGAGAGGAAGATCATTGATATATATTGAAAAGAGGACTGGCCCTAGCACGGAACCTTGAGGAATACCATACTTTACTGGGAAAAGGGACGACATAATTGAATCTTGATAAACAGCTTGTCTTCTTTTATCAAGAAAAGAGGTAATTAGTTTTAGTGAGTCTGCGCATAAACCATACATAGCCAGTTTCTTTACAAGGAGGTTGTGATCAATACAGTCAAATGCCTTGGCAAAGTCTACAAAATTTGCTCCAGTTAAGATATTATTGTTAATATTTAAATGCCATTGCTCTATGAGATTGGTGAGTGCAGTATGACATGAATGATTTTCTCTAAAGCCACTTTGATTAGGATGAAATAAGTTATGTTTAGTAAAGTGTGACAGAAGATGTTGCTTTAGATGCTTTTCTAAAGGTTTAGATAAGATAGATAGAATCGAAATAGGTCGATAGTTGGAAGGGTCATTTGGATCTCCAGATTTAAGAACATGTATAACTTTGGCATCTTTAAACATTTGAGGATAGCAACTTTTTTCAATACAGAGATTATAGATATATGTAAGATGTTCAGAGATTACTTGCGCGGAAATCTTCAAAATTTTGCTGTCTAAATTATCTAAACCACGGGAGCTTGTTTGCTTTAATGAACACAATTCCTTATGCACTTCATGCACACCAATATATCTGAAGGACAGTTTAGACTTAATTGACTTGGAGTTACAAAAATCCTGTAAAAGAGGTAAGTCGTTGAGTTCTGAGCGGTCAATGTTTACAATTTTTTCTGCAATAGAACAAAAGTGTTTATTGATCTTTTCTGCAGATAGACCCATACCTGATGAAGCACATGGTGAAGATGATTTACCGGCTAACTGATTAATTGCTTTCCATAGAGACTTTGTGTCCTTCTTAGATGATATTAACTCACTAAAATATTACAACTCACTAAAATAGAGAGAGAGAGAGAGAGAGAGAGAGAGAGAGAGAGAGAGAGAGAGAGAGAGAGAGAGGACGGGCACGGGACGGGAAGGTGACAAACTGGGTTTGATCTGGAAGGTTAGTAAGAAAACCAAGCAGCCAACCAAACAAGCTAGCAACAAGTCATGTTGATGGAAACAATAACAAAGCAATCAAAGAAAAAGACAACAATAGAAAGGCAAAACAAAACAACAAAAACTGGCGATACAAAACAAAACACAAAAGACGACGATGATGTGGGAAGCAGGGAGAGAAACAGAGGAGGAAAACTACAAAAGATGGCACAGCAATACAACAACGAAGAAAACTAAACCATGCACGAAGACAAAGGAGAAGAAAATTAACCAACCAGCCAGCCAATCAACCAGCCAACCAACCATCCAACCAATCAGCCAACCAATCAACTAGCCAACCAGCCATCCAACCAATCAACCAATCAAACATCCATCCAGCCAACCAGCCAGCCAACCAGCCAACCAACCAACCAGCCAACCAACCATTCAACCAAACAACCAGCCAACCAGCCAACCAACCAACCAACCAACCAACCAATCCGGAGATCGACTACAGCCACAATACAGAACATCTTGCGCACACGCTAAAAGCTGTTTCGCTTTGTGGAAGAGTAGGCCATTGTATGCCGGTGGGAACGGATGACAAAATGTACAAAACTGCATACACACGGGGACTGGATGTAAAAATCCACATGAATGCTTGTTCCATTATACTCCAAATAAAAGAATACATTTAACAAAGGAATACATGAATATCAACCTACCCACCCACCTAGTGTATCAACCAACCATCTAAAACAATAATATGAGGAAGGAAAAAAATAAGCATTATCCCGAGAATGACCATAACCATCATTACTAGGAGAGAAAAGACGGACATAGGCCTAGTCTCCGCTTACTCAGAAAAAAAAGAGAAACGAAAGAGAGAAACAAAGAAAGGAAGGCCTGAAGAAGGAAAAAGAAAGAAGAGGAACGAGAATGAATGAATGAAAGAAGAATGGGAAACAAGATGAATGAATGAATGAAAACAGAAGGAAAAGAGAGACAGCTCGAAAGAAAGCCAGAAGAAAAGAAAGAATGTAAACTATCAGCCAACCAAAAAAACCAACCAAAACAAACAAACCAAAAAATAATGAGTGGCGCTGATCTTGTGGTGACGCGCTCTCCCTGGGGAGAGCAGCCGGAATTTCACGCAGAGGAGGAATCTGACTGAAAGTGGTATGACTTATGACATGACACACTTCAGACCCATTTCCAGGCGTGACATTGGCGGATACGCCCGCCATTGTTATACTCTATGTTACATAACAACTCAAGGAAATGAAGATACTTACGTAATTAGATCATCCCCATTACATAACATCAAGAAGCACAACTGCGGTTTCTTGTTCTTGTTCTTCTTTTTTTTTATATACAAAACTGTTTGAGTGACTAGTGGAGGGTACTACAACCATTCTAACAAATTTGATATTTTTCATTCTGAATTCATAATTGCAACAAGTGCGTTACCTCTAGACCACCGATCAACGCGAATACCCATATGAATGGTTTGGATGCCAAACAAGCTGAGGCTTATTGCAGGCCTGTATGCTACTTTTGCACAAATATTTTGCCATTTGTTTATCTGGGGTTGTGTGTGTGTGTTTTCTTTTTACTTTGGGCTGATGTTGTTCCTGTTTATGTTAGTGAAGCCTTCTGCTAGCGGTGACACGTGTGTCTTGACATCAAGTTTTCACTTCTTATCTGTATCACTGGTTTATTTTTCTCGCTTATTCTTGCAAACAACTGTCGTCCTGTTGAACAATATCAAAACAGTTGACTTGTTGGCTGCTTGTTTGATTTTTATCTGTTTATCCTTTGATTTACATTTGTTGACTTAATAGCTAGATCTGTATGAATAATGAAAGTGTGTATGAAAAATGAGATCTGTAAGAATAGTGTATGAATAAGTCAACTGCTGTTGTATACTGTTAACTGACTGGTCACAAGGTATTGACGTATATTGTTCTTCAACTATCCCGTAGTCCCGTACACCCTGGGGGGGGGGGGGGGGGGGGGGGGGTGGAGGCACCAATGAGATTTTGCAACCATGTTACTTGTCTTGTCAAGCTTATGTTTGTGTTTTCTGCCGCCATCTTTCTTCAATAAAAATTCTGCTTAAACCAATTCTAAAAACAACTACACATCACACACGAAGCTAATCTAGCAGCAAGCCTCAACGGCAACATCATCATCATCTTCAGCAGCAGCAGCAGCAGCAGCAGCGCAGCAGCAATAACAACAAAAAACAGCAGCAGCAACCACGTCAACAACACAAAGAACCAATCTGTTACTGCAGGCTTTTGAAAACGTCCTTAAGCTTCTAAAACTGCTCTTCAAAAGCTGCGGAGACGGGCGGGATGTTTGGCCTCCTGGGGATGTGCCTTTAAAGAACTCGGGGCAGGGCAGACGTCAGTCTGGAGGTTCGAACGTAGCGAGGTCAGGGCACAGAAACTTGATGAAAGTCTAACCTCCCCCCCCCTCTCCCCCGCCCCCCACCTCCATCCCTTTCCATCTCCCTTCATCCACTATCATTATGGTATATGAGGATACTCTTTCTGATGCTGGGCTCTCTTGTTGTGTGTGTGTCTCTGTCGGTTGTCTGGGCTGTGCCTCTCTCTCTCTCTGTTTTCTCTCTCTCTCTCTCTCTGTCAGTTTCAGTCAGTCTCTCTCTTTCCCCCCGTTGCCTCTCTGTCTTTCTCTGTCTGTCTGTCTGTCGCCTCTCTCTTTTTGTCTGTGTCTCTGTTTCTCTCTCCCTCTCTGTCTCTGTCTATCTGTCTGCCTGTCTGCCTGTCTGTCTGTCTGTCTGTCTGTCTGTCTCTCTCTCTCTCTCTCTCTCTCTCTCTCTCTCTCTCTCTCTCTCTCTCTCTCTCCCCTCCCCCTCTCCCCGCCCCCTCATTCTCCTCATCCTCCCCCCACCCATCCTCCTCCTCCACCCCCTACTCCACTCCCCCCCCCCACCCCACCCCCCCATCCCCCCACACACCCAACCCCTCACCCAAAAATCTTCAGGAGGCTCCAGAAGGCGAGAGAGAGAGCGAAAGAGAGCGAGACTCGTTGCCTTCAGGTGCAATTTGGCGCGGCATGGATCTCGGGGTGTGCAGGCCAAGCGCCATTAGCGGGCGGCGTGGCGGCGTGCTTCACGTGCCCCGGGCAGCACTGCTGCCTGCCTGCCTGCCTGCCTGCACAGCCTGCCTTTCCCAAGGCGCCCCCGCCACTGTCGCCGTAGTCACGCTCAAGGCGCGCAACTCGTGGCGTCGCCGGCTTCCGCTGTTGATGACCTCCCTTGCTTGGTGGGCGCTAGGGGAGGGGAGGGGAGAGCAGAGTGTGAGGCGGGAATGGTCTCCCCTGCTGAGGCTCAGACCTGGTCTGGGGCATGTCGGGTAAACGGTTGTGACGTGACTGCCGGTTGGGGGGGTTTGTGGGTGGGGGTGGGGGTGGGTGGAGGTTTTGGTGGGGGTACGTGGGTGGATGTTTGGGGGCTGGGGGTGGGAGTGAGGGTAGGGGGGGTGGAGTTGTAGACTTGCCGACCCCTGTAGTATGGCTATGCCACTCAGTGCTGAAGTTAGGTTAGTGTGTGTGTGTGTGTGGGAGGGGGGTGATGAGGACAGAACTAGAAGTGCCGTGATATCACCGTGGAGTGAGTGAGTGAGGTCTGGTTGGATTAGATGATCAGCTCCTTCCTTCCTTCCTTCCTTCCTTCCCTCTTTCAGGAATAACTTAGAAGCCTTCATCATTTCTCTGCAACGTCTTCCTGCTCGACCATTCTCTCTCTGTGTCTGTTCCCCCTGCCGCGTCCTCTTTCTCTTTGCTTCTTCCTACTTGTCCTTTCTTTTATGTTAAAAAAAACCCCATGTTTGCATCTTCGTTTTGAAAGTTGTCTTCCTTGTTTTTTTCTTTTTGGGGGGTTTGTTTCTGTCATTATTTCTCTGTACTTTCTGACTCTGTCTATCTGTCAGTATGCCTGTCTCTGTCTGTTTGTTTATCTATCTATCTATCTATCTATCTATCTATCTATCTATCTATCTATCTATCTATCTATCTATCTATCTATCTATCTATCTATCTATCTATCTATCTATCTATCTATCTCTCTCTCTCTCTCTCTCTCTCTCTCTCTCTCTCTCTCTCTCTCTCTCTCTCTCTGTGTCCCTGTCTGTGTGTATATTGGTCTGTCTATGTGTCTCTGTCGGTCTGTCAGTCTGCCACTCTGTCCCTAAGTCAGTCAGTCTGTCTGTCTGTCTGTCTGTCTGTCTCTCTGTGTGTGTGTGTGTCTCTCTCTCTCTCTCTCTCTCTCTCTCTCTCTCTCTCTCTCTCTCTCTCTCTCTCTCTCTATGTCCTGCTGAGTTGAATCTTCACAATTTTTCTGGCTCCTGTCTCTCCAGCACCCCACACCCCCACCCCAACCGCCGCCACCACCACCACCTTCCTCTTCTTATTCTTCTCTTTTTCCTTCCTGTTCCTTATTTTAAGGCTTTTCTGTTTAGCATCTTCTTTTTGAAAGTTTTGTTCCTGTCTTGTTGGGTTTGTTTCTGTCATTATTTCTCTGTACTTTCTGACTCTGTCTGTCTGACTGTTTCTTTCTCTCTCCCTGTGTGTGTGTGTGTGTGTCTCTCTCTCTCTCTCTATCTCTCTCTCTCTCTCTATCTCTCTCTCTCTCTCTCTCTCTCTCTCTCTCTGTGTCCTTCTCTGTCTCTGCCTCTGTCTGTATGCATCTCTCTTTCTCTGTCTCTGTCTGTCTGTCTGACTGTTTCTTTCTATCTCCCTCTGTCTCTGTGTGTGTCTCTCTGTGTCTCTCTCTGTCTGTTTGTCTCTCTCTGTCTCTGCCTCTGTCTGTCTGTATGTATCTCTCTCTCTCTGTCTCTGTCTATCTCTCTGTGACTGTCTATCTAGTCTGTCTCTGTCTCTGTTTCTCTTTCATTCTCTCGTACATTCATTTTCCAATCATACGTTCACTTTAAATTCCTACTTATGCTTACCCCCTATCCACCCTCTCTCCTCTACCTCTCTCCTCCCACCCCTGCAGTTTCGCTTTAACCGTATATTACACACCTGCTCCCTCTTCCCTCTCTAGCATCCTCGGCAGAGAAGACCCATCACCTGATCTACGTAAGGGGCTCAGGATGTAATTATTGGCTGCTTTCTTTTCCAGCAAACTCAGACTTTCTACTTTTCTCTGCTCGTTCTTCTTCTGTTACCTTGTTCTGTCTGTATTTTTTGTCTTGAGTTTTGTTTTTTCTTGTCTTTTGTTTTTTCTTCTTGTTGTTTGCATTATATTTTCGTTTTATAATATAATGTACATACAGACTGCTGAAACAGCAAAGCGAATCCAGTCATTCGAAACAAAATGCCATAGAAAACTACTGGGCATATCCTGGAGAGAACGAAAGACCAATGAATTTGTCAAGAGTCAAATAACACGGCTGGCAGGTCCACAGGAACCCCTTCTCACCATCGTCAAGAAGAAAAAGCTGACATGGTTCGGCCACGTCACCCGCCACAACACTCTGCCAAAAACAGTACTGCAGGGAACGCTCGAAGGTGGCAGAAGGAGGGGAAGACAGAACAAGTCATGGATGGACAACATCAGAGAATGGACCAGGATGAATGACTCGGCACTACTGCGCAGAGCCAAGGACCGAGATGGATGGAGGAGGCTTACCACGGCATCGTCTTTCGTGTCTCCCCCACGACCGCCAAGGTCACGGGTCTGATGATGATGATGATGATGATGATGATGATGATGATGATGATGATGATGATACATACAAAAAGAACAGTAGCTAATACAGTTAATTTGATAAAGGCAGTTTGAAAACAAATACACAATAAAAAAAATTGTTGCAGTATATACATAGCAACGAGGATATCACACACAAAAATATCGCAAAAGTCATTTTAAGCTTATTCTTGCCCCAGCAAGCACACACACACACACACACACGCATATACATTATCTTTTTTTCTCGCTTTTTTTTTTCTTTAGATAGATGGCTTGATGAAAAAAAGCAAATGCACTGCTTATTCAATGTACCATCTGAAAATAAAAGTTTGACTTGACTTGACTTGACTTGACGCACACACACACACACACACACATACACACACACACACACACACATACACACACACACACACACACACACACACACTCACAAACATACACTTTCATACAGTTTTTGAATGCCCTTCCCTGTCTGCTACCTTCATTTTCAACGCCATCAACAAACACAAACTGTAAAACAATGACACCATAGGCTGATAAGCAGATTTTAAAACAGCAACAACAACAACAACAGAACAACTTTTGTATTTCTTCTATCACAATGATGGGTTTTATGTCTGTATTTTGTTTGTTTTTCTTTTTTCTCTGTCTACCTCGACAGATTCGAGATCTGTTTCGGTACATCAGTTTATTATTGTAAAGTTTAGTCACACTGTGTTCAATTTCCAATGTGATGTGATCTTTAAACGATAAAAGGTTTAGGCATCCCATAACCTATGTGGTCGATGAGGAGCATATCTCCGATACCTCAGCTTCTCTAGGGCCAGCATATTGAGGGCGGTGCCCATCTCCTCTTCCTCGCTGCTTTACCTTCCCTGACCAGGTTCCTCTTTACAGCTGGGTGAACTGGTGTACTGTATTGAAGCCAAGGCGCGCAATCGGTCACCCATCCACTTGGTAACCACGCTCAATGCTAGGCAAAGCCAGAGCTCTAACCATTGAGCTATCCTGTCTCGTAATGTTGTTTTTTTTCTCACAGGTAAACTTCCCAATCAAATAGCCATGTACCCATGTTCTTCTTACCTTTATCTCACAAGTAAAACTTCACATGTGAACAGCCATGTACCTGTTTTCTTTACCTTTATCTCACAGGTAAACTTCACATGTAAATACCTATATAGCCATGTTTTGCTAGACTTTATATCACAGGTAAACTTCACGTGTAAATACCCATATACCCATGTTTTGCTAGACTTTATCTCATAGGTAAACTTCGCATGTAAATACCCATATACCCATATTTTGCTAGACTTTATCTCACGGGTAAACTTCACATGTAAATATCCATATACCCATGTTTTGCTAGACTTTATCTCACAGGTAAACTTTACATGTAAATACCCATCTACCCATGTTTTGCTAGACTTTATCTCACAGGTAAACTTCGCATGTAAATACCCATATACCCATGTTTTGCTAGACTTTATCTCACAGGTAAACTTCGCATGTAAATACCCATATACCCATGTTTTGCTAGACTTTATATCACAGGTAAACTTCACATGTAAATACCCATATACCCATGTTTTGCTAGACTTTATCTCACAGGTAAACTTCGCATGTAAATATCCATATACCCATGTTTTGCTAGACTTTATCTCATAGGTAAACTTCACATGTAAATACCCATATACCCATGTTTTGCTAGACTTTATCTCACAGGTAAACTTCACATGTAAATACCCATATACCCATGTTTTGCTAGACTTTATCTCACAGGTAAACTTCACATGTGAACAGCCATGTACCCTTGTTTTCCTTATAGGAACCTATCACACTTCGACATTGTCCTGAAGAAAAATATACCTCCTTTAGAACATTTTCTATCTTTTTTCAGAAGTATTCACACCGTCTGCCATCTGCATATTACAGTGCTACTAATATGGATTTTTTTTGCATTTTCATTATTTTTTGTATTGTCATAGCCTCTAATCCTCGACAAGAAAAAGAACCACTTGAGTTATGACGATCGTCTGATCAAACAATATGCCATTTCTTTGATTGCAAACACATAACTAATTGTCTGTTGCAGACACATATGCTCATTAAAAAAAAAGAGCTGTGTACATAAACAAAGTAAAATGAACCCAGTTAAGATCCCGAACTACTCTGGGAAAAGTTAAAGTCACCTCAGTATTAAGGTTTCTCCAGACAACAGAAACTCGTGCCACTGATGGTTTCATGGTGTACCGTTTGCAATCTAGCTCTCCTTGGAGGGTTTAGTTTTTAAAACTACAGTGAATCTTCGTATACTATCCAAAACCTTTTTATAATGATAAAAACAATATTCAGTACGTTATGTTTTTTAGCCTGGGCTTTGTCTGTCCTTGTAAATCTTGGGTCATTTCTCTCTCCACTCTTATAATTATCACAGCTTGGCATTAAGGTTAACGTCTGAAACAGAGTGTGGCTTAACAACAACCGCTGCTTCTGGGGAAACCACAACCTTTTTTCAACATCAATTATTCAACGTTTCATCATAAGACACCTCATCAGCTAAACCAATAGATACATATTCCGAAATCGACTTTATCCTTAAATAATAAATGAAAAGACGCTCGTTTGCTTCCTCAGCTGTTGACGGCAAGAGTTATCGATTCTTCCCCTAACGTCTCCACGACCCAAATCGTGAAGTACTCATCCTCCGCTTGTATGTAGCAAGAAGTGTCCCGCTGAGACAAGTGTCCCAGGAGAACCAGATCCTGCTGCACAAGGACACCAGTGGTCCGGGACAGCTGCAGGCCAGACCAAGCTTTCAGCGCCTCAGCACGGGGCCCGGAGCGTGCTGTGTTGTCACGCCAGGGGCATACCTTTGCGCTGCACGTGCGAAACTTGCACAGCTTGAGCTGATTGGGGGGACGTGCTGCTGTATAGGTGTGTCTGTCTGAGTGTCAGCTGCCTCAGACTGCAGCCTTTGAGGCCTGTTGAGTTGGGTTGAGTTGAGTTGATTTGAGTTGATGGGCAGTCTGAGTGGCAACGAGACAGAGAGACAGACAGAGAGAGAGAGAGAGAGAGAGAGATAGAGAGAGAGAGAGAGAGAGAGAGAGACAGAGACAGAGACAGAGACAGAGATAGACAGAGAGGGAGAGAGAGAGAGAGAGAGAGAGAGAGAGAGAGAGAGAGAGAGAGAGAGGACAGACAGACAGACAGACAGACAGACAGACAGACAGAGACAGCCAGAGACAGCCAGAGAGGGAGAGGAGAGTGTGGGCTTTGATTGGTCGGTATTTGCTTCGATGGTGTTTGATTGACATTATGTTAGACTGACTACTATACTGTAGTATAATTGTTGATGTTGTTACTGTTATTGCTTTGTGTGCGTATGGTGATGATTTGGTTTCAATTGTGTCCAGACTGTGTGGATATGTAAATGCATTAGTTTTGTAGTATGCTGTTGTTGTTGTCATTGTTGTTCCTCCTGCTGCCGTTTCACTCATTCGTTTTGAAAAGCAAGGAGATCTAAAAGCCATGACTTAATTTTCAAACAGACTGTATTTTTTTTTTACATCTTGCCTTCTCACCACACCTGAAAATGTGGGCTAGGTTAAGACAAGTCACGTTGACAGTAAGCATTTTTTTCATGTATCATAGCACACAGCTTGCTCCCCCTTTTCCCCCAACAATAAAAAAACAACAACAAATAACACAAAACACACACACACACACACACACACACACACACACAGAATCAAGCCAAACCCAAAACAATTCCAAAAAACGAACACCGAAGTAAATGAAAAACAACAACAACAACAACAAAAAGCAAAACAAAATAAACAAACAAAAGAAAGAAAATTAGGAAAGTGGCAAACTAATAAAGAAAATATACATCTAAAGCTAAACAAGTTGACTTAAGCATTGTCTGGACTTTTTTTTTCGGCGGGAGAGGGAGGGTGATGGGAGTTTTTGTGTTAATGTTTTTAATACAATTTGGACAGGTCACTGCATTAATTTGTTGATGCTGTTGTTGTTGCTGTTGATGATGACGCGTATGCTTTCGTCACAGCTACTACTGAACACACTCGTGTACAAACAGAAGGCAAAGTTATGTGTGTGGCTCAGTTTTCAAAAGGGCAGTAAGTGTTCCCCCATGGTTTTCTCTGTAGGTTGAAAAGACACTGGAGGCTTTATCGTTGATGGCTATGGTGGGTTGTGACGATGGTAGTTGTGATGGTAGTTGTGATGGTAGTTGTGATGGTAGTTGTGATGGTAGTTTTGATGGTAGTTGTGAAGGTAGTTGTGATGGTAGTTGTGATGGGGGTTGTGATGGGGGTTGTGAAGGTAGTTGTGAAGGTAGTTGTGATGGTAGTTGTGATGGTGGTTGTGATGGTAGTTGTGATGGTAGTTGTGAAGGTAGTTGTGATGGTAGTTGTGATGGGGGTTGTGAAGGTAGATGTGATGGTAGTTGTGATGGTAGTTGTTATGGTAGTTGTTTGTTTTGTTTGTTTTTTGTTTTGTTTGGATATGTTTTTTGCTTCAGAAGACGGTACACACTTTGTGAAAGGACACATTTTATTCATGAGAAATAACTCTCAGATAAAGGGTTCTTTAATGGGTTTTTTAAAATTCTGAACGGTAAATTTTCTGTAGTATCTGCAAGGCTATCTTAATCAGGAATAAGGAATAATACTGAATAAACATCAGTGTACTTTTTAAAATTATCAGTACCATAAGCAGTTGTGTACATTTTGCCATCTATTGCCATCGGCAGACAATGGCCTACTCTTCCAAAGGCGGAACGGGTTTTAACGTGTGCGTAAGATGTTCTGCGTGCGTTTGCATTCGAGACCTTGGTTTATAGTCTTTTCAGAAGGAAAGCGGAATAAGAGGCAAGGGAGCAAACTCACTGGGAGAACAAATACCTGACAGGAAAGCAGTTAAAAAACAAAACAAAACGACTCAAAACAATAAAAACTTAATGATAATATCGTATTGTATATGTGTTGCACTGTATTTTATAATGTTGCACTGAATTGTATTGCATTGTGTTGTCTTGTATTGTACAGTACCGAATTTTATTGTGTGGTAGGGGCCTATCACATCGTACTGTAGTATATGGTACAGTTCTGTATTGCATCGTAGTACATTGCATTGTATTATAGCGTGTTGTATTGTACTGAATCGTGTTGCATTACATAATAATAATAATAATAATGTATGGAATTTATATAGCGCTGAATCTTGTAAAGCAACAAATCAAAGCGCTCAGATTTCAATTCATACCACTTTAAGTCACGGCAGATTTCTCTCCGTGAAATTCGGGCTGCTCTCCCCGGGGAGAGCGGGAGAGCGCGTCGCCACAAGCACTGCGCCACCTTTTTTTTTTTCCATGTCTGCAACTGTATTGTAAGGTATCGTATTGTGTTGAATTGTAATGTATCGTATTGTAAGTGTTTTTGGTGTCGCATTGTGTTACATTACATTGTCTTGCAATGCATTGAACTGAACTGTATTGTATGACAATGTTAAGCATTGGGTTGTATTGTGTTGTGTTATATCGTATTTTAAGTTGTATTGTACTATGCTGTAATGCATTTATCATACTGCATCCTATTGTATATTGTTGTGTGGAATTGCATCGCATTCTGTTGCTGTGTGTTACATTGAATGGCACTGCACTGCATTGCATTGCATTGTATTGCATTGTGCTGCGTCAAAATGCATTGTGTTTTACTGTCAAAGTCAAACTTTTATTTTGAGATGGCACATTGAATAAGCTGTGTGGTTGCATTTTATCATCAAGCCATCTATCTAAAAAAAAAAAGAAGAAAGTAATAATGGTAATATATCACGCATTCATAGAATTTGTTTTTTTTAAAACCTAAACAATGATAAGCCATACAAATCAAACAAAAGAAAAAAGTATTGCAAAAATACATCCACTGTAGTGTTTTGTGTATTGTATTGCATTGTTTTGCATTCTATTTCGCACCACGTTTCAATCGCAACATACTTTGCTGCGTAAGATTCGGGCTGCTTTTCATAAGGAGATCACATCACAATTGCTGAGCCACTAGTTAATTTTTTTTTAATTGCTTTCTTGCGAGTGCATTATTTTATTTCCCGGAAGAGAGTGGCTTTCTCTTCAGAATTTTGCCAGGGGACAACTCTTCTTGTCGCCGTGAATTCTTTGACGTGTGTTGAATGTGGTGTCACACAGAACGCCAGTGAAGCATTATCTGAAAGACTAGTACCCAGATAACCACTTATGACCCAGTAGATGGACCAAGAGAGAGCGAGAGAGAGAAGAGAGAGAGAGAGAGAGAGAGAGAGAGAGAGAGAGAGAGAGAGTGTGAGAGTGAGAGTGAGAGAGAGATAGAGAAGAGAGAGAGAGAGAGAGAGAGAGAGAAGAGAGAGAGAGAGAGAGAGAGAGAGAGTGTGAGAGTCAGAGAGAGAGAGAGAGAGATAGAGAGAGAGAGAGAGAGAGAGAGAGAGAGAGAGAGAGATAGAGAGAGAGAGAGAGAGAGAGAGAGAGAGAAGAGAGAGAGAGAGAGAAAAGAGAGAGAGAGAAGAGAGAGAGAGAGGAGAGAGATACAAAATACGGATGGGAATCGAACCAGCAATCTGTCAGATTCCAAACGGGTGTGATACAGCTGAACTACCAATACACCAATTCGTGACGACAGCTACCGTGACCCCTTCCCCTTCCCCCTCCCCTCTACCTCCCCCCGCCCCCCCCCCCCCCCCCCCCCTCCCCAATAAAGGGAGGTTACGGGAGTATTTCTACAGGATGTTTATGGGGCTGTTGGTGTCTGTGACTTTGTTTATGCGCACTTCTCCGTTTTCCTCCGTCACCTCATAAACACCTTCTAAAATCTCTTTCTCGCTTGCTGTCTGTCTGTCTGCCTCTGTCTGTGAGGTGGTCGGCGTTGCTGTGAATGTTGGCTGCGAATAAGAGGTCATGCTCCGATCCAGGCTGGTTTGTTTTGGGCTTGGTTTTGTTTTGGTGTGGTTTTGGTTTTGTTTTGGTTTTGGTGGTGTTTGGTGTGGTTTTGTGTGGTTTGGTGTGTTTGTGGTTGGTTTTGGTGTGGTTTGGGTGGTTTGGTGTGGTTTGGTGTGGTTGGTTTGGTGTGGTTTTGGTTTTGGTGTGGTTTTGGTGGTTTGGTGTGGTTTTGGTGTGGTTTTGGTTTGGGTTTTGGTGTGGTGTGTGGGTTTTTGGTGTGGTTTTGGTGTGGTTTTGGTGTGGTGTTTGGTGTGGTTTTGGTGTGGTTTTTGGTTTTGGGTTGGTGGGTTTTGGTGTGGTTTTGGTTTTGGTGTGGTTTTGGTGTGGTTTTTGGTGTGGTTTTGGTGTGGTGTGGTTTTTGGGTGTGGTTTTGGTGTGGTTTTGGTGTGGTTTTGGTGTGGTTTTGGTGTGGTTTTGGTGTGGTTTTGGTGTGGTTTTGGTGTGGTTTTGGTGTGGGTTTTTGGTTTTGGTGTGGTTTTGGTGTGGTTTGGTTTTGGTGTGGTTTTGGTGTGGTTTTGGTGTGGTTTTGGTGTGGTTTGG
Source organism: Rapana venosa (assembly GCA_028751875.1). Classification (NCBI taxonomy): domain Eukaryota; kingdom Metazoa; phylum Mollusca; class Gastropoda; order Neogastropoda; family Muricidae; genus Rapana; species Rapana venosa. Next base: position 41,144,652 of record CM054157.1, on the reverse strand, counting down.
TTTTGGTGTGGTTTTGGTGTGGTTTTGGTGTGGTTTGGTTTTGGTTTGGTTATGTGTTTTGGGGGGGGTTGATTTCAATTGGTTGCTATATTTTCTATGAATTCGTCATAGCTTTTAAAATTTGTTTTAGATGATAACGTTGTTTTTTTTTTTTATTGTATTGTATCGTTTTGTGTTTATTTGTTTTTGCCGCTGTTGTTGTTGTTGCTGTCTTAAACTCTCACAGATTTGAAAAATCACAGTCGATCCCTCTCTCTCTCTCTCTCTGTGAGTGTATGTGTGCTTTGTATGCATGTCTGTCTGTTTCTGTCTCTGTTTCTTTCTATCTGTCTTTTTATGTTGGAGGGGTGGGGTGGTTATTTTTCTTTTAGGATTATCAAGTATGAATTGTTGTCTGTGTGCGTCTGTCTGTCTGTCGTCTGTCGTCTTTGCTGTCGTTAACTCTCTATCTGTTTAATCCGTCTGTCTGTCCTCTATCCTCTTGAGTGCTATGCTTTATTGGACAATTCGCATAACGTTGTTTTTGATAACTGGTCACTTATAATACTAATCAGTTAGGGTCGTGGTTCTCATTCTTCTTCTCACCATCAGCACATTCATCAAATCACATCACATCTATCGTCTTATCTCTCTCTATCATTCTCATAGTCTTCATCATATCATTCTCATTTTATCTTTATCTATATTATTGTCATATTATTATTCTATCACGTCATCGTCATCTCTCTGTTATTATTTTATTATTATTATTCATATTATTACTTTAACCACTGTGTTCTTAGTCGTCCAAAGCCAGGTATTGTGCCAAGCATATAAACTAAATTATTCAGTGTTCGCGTTAGCTACTTCATCATCATCATCATCATCATCATATCATCATCTTATTATTTCTTTTCTATTTTTTTTTTCTTAAAGGGCGGGATACTCAGTGTCGAGCTCGCTTCCCACAAGTTAAGCAGGTCGACGTGGTTACATTGGATGTGACCGTTTTTACGCGCCTTGTTCTAGTACGTCCCCCAAGTCACCAGCTGTTAAATGGTGGGTACCAAGCCCTTTTAGGTCAGGAAGGTAAATTGCAGGAGGAGTGAGATGGGCGTTCCGCCTCATTGCTTGCCATAAGATAGTCATCTTCGCTCTTCTTCTCTCCTACGACCTTATAGTTATGACTCCTTTTCTTCTCTTCTCTCTTCTCTCTCTTCTTCCTTCTTCTCTCTCTCTCTCTCCCTCTCTCTCTCTCTCTCTCTCCTCTCTCTCTCTCTCTCTCTCTCTCTCCTCTCTCTCTCTCTCTCTCCTCTCTCTCTCCTCTCTCTCACCGCCTCTCCTTTGTCTAAGTGTGAGTTCTTTAACAGGCTATTGTCACAGTAAGCCAGATCGGCCTGTCTGCTCTGCCTGCCCATAACTGTCCGCGGTGATACCCTCTACCTTGGAAGTTGAACACCTTGCTAATCCCCGCGGAGATTGTCAGCCGATAACAGAGGAGGAAAACAGATCTGATGGGATTAGTTCGGGGAGAATTGCAGTGTGTTAATCTGTCTGTAGAGTCTGTGGAGAGTGTGTGAAGCATTTGTTAGCCAGCGGGGATCGAATTTTATTTTCTTGGGTTGGGGTTTGGGGTGGGGTGGTGGTAAGGGGATGGAAGGGGGGTTGGGTGGTGAAGAGAGAGAGCCCGAACGATTTAATCACAAAGAGGGCATTTGCCTCTATAAAGGACTGCTAAACAACAAGAGTCATGTTACTGATGCAGTAAGGTAGACGGAGAAAACATGCCTGTACTCATAAATATGAAACAGTTCTGCGGCTAAAAGGTTAAAGGTAAAGGTGTCCCATAACATAATTATGTGGTCGTAAGGGAGCGAAGCATCAGAGACCTCAACTTCTCAAGGGGCCGGCATATTGAGGGCGGCGCCCATCTCCTCCTCCCCTCGCTGCTTTACCTTCCCTGACCCAACAGAGGGCAGGTACCTATTTACAGCTGGGTGAGCTGGGGTACTGTACTGAAGCCAAAGCTTGCAAACGGTCACCCATCCAATAATTGGTAATCACGCTCGAAGCTGCTTAAAAAGATTGGCGGGGGGAAAGCGAGTGCTCTGACCACTGAGCTATCCCGTGCCCCTAGCTGTTCTGCAGCGGGGATATAAAATTGATGAAAATTTGTGATTCAAGGCGTTGTATAGGGAAAAAAATTTTAAAAGCTCTTTTCATTTTTCTCGAAGGAATGAAAAAAGACCTTCTTGACCGCTGCCTGCCTAACTGACATTGTTTTTTTGTTGCATTTGCCCTTCTTCTTCCTTCTTCTCCCCCCCACCACCACACCTGTACTTTAATACACGCCAGTATTTTGCTTGAGGTTTGGTAAACTACAACGAAAGAATCAGAAACCCGGGCACGGAAAGACATAGGTTTGGGTTTTCCCAAAGAGAACGCGACTTGAGATGCAAATTCCCAAGTGACGCCAGAAGTGCTTTTTCTCTGTCTCTCTGCCTGCTGTCTGTCTGTCGGGTTTCTGTCTTTTTCTCTGTTCCCCCTCTGTCTCTCTCTGTCTTTCCTGTCGTCTCTGTGTGTCCTGTCGTCTGTCTCTGAGGTCTTAGCTCTCTCACGTAGAAAAAGACGAACATGACCCTAATGGTAATTTTGCAGGTAAAACAGTGCAAACTTCTCTGCTCTGTCTGTTTCTGTCTGTCTTCTGTCTGTCTGTCTGTCTCTCTCTCTCTCTCTCTCTTTCTCTCTTCCTCTCTCTCTCTCTCTTCTCTCTCTTCCTCCCTCCTCCTCCTTTCCCTCCTCCTCCCCTCCTCTCCCTCCTCTTCCTCCCCACACATTAACAACACGATCATAGCCGGAACCACACAAAAAATCACGTGATATCAGCCAAAGTTAATGAATGCTCGATTGGTGCAGCCGGCAAAATTGACGGCGCATGAGCCTTCCCTTACCGAAAAGAACGGAACAATCAAGAAAGAAACAAAACCCCAAAAACCCCAAAACCCAAAGACCCCCCAAACAACAAAATGGTGCCAAAGGACCCGCCCATAAAAAGCGAGGGAGAAGAAAGAAGAAAGAAAGGAAGGAAGGAAGAAGAAGGAAGGAAGGAAGGAAGAAAGAAAGGGAAAGGGAAGGAAGGAAGGAAGGAAAGGGAAGAAAGAAAGGAAGGAAGAAGGAAGGAAGGAAGGAAGAAAGAAAGAAGGAAGGAGAAGGAAGAAAAAAGAAAAAAAAAGGGAAAAGGGAAAGGAAGGAAGGAAGGAAGGAAGAAGGAAGAAAGAAGGAAGGAAGGAAGGAAGGAAGAAGAAAGAAGAAGAAGGAAGGAAGAAGGAAGAATGAAAGGAAGGAAGGAAGGAAGAAGGAAGAAAAGAAAGGAAGGAATGAAGGAAGGAAGGAAGGAAGGAAGGAAGAAAGAAAGGAAGGAAGGAAGGAAGGAAGGAAGAAGAAAGAAAAAAAGGGGAAGGAAGGAAGGAATGAAGGAAGGAAAAAAGGGAAAGGGAAGGAAGGAAGGGAAAAGAAAGAAAGAAAGAAAGGAAGGAAGGAAGGAAGGAATAAGGAAGGAAGGAAGGAAGGAAGGAAGAAAGAAAAAAAGGGAAAAGGAAAGGAAGGAAGGAAGAAAGAAAAAAAGGGAAAGGAAGGAAGGAAGAAGAAAGAAAAAAAGAAAGGAAGGAAGGAAGGAAGGAATAAAGGGAAAGGGAAAGGGAAAAGGAAGGAAGGAAGGAAAAATAAAAAAAGGGAAAGGGAAAGGGAAAAGGAGAAAGAAAGAAAGAAAGGAAGGAAAGGGAAGAAAGGAAGGAAGGAAGGAAGAAAGGAAGGAAGGAAGAAAGAAAGGAAGGAAGGAAGGAAGGAAGGAAGGAAGAAGGAAGGAAGGAGGGAAGGAAGGAAGGAAGGAAGAAAGAAAAAAAGAAAGAAAGAAGGAAGGAAGAAGAAAAAAAGGGAAGGAAGGAAAGGGAAAGGGAAAGGGAAAGGGAGGAAAAAGGAAGGAAGAAAGAAAGGAAGGAAGGAAGGAAGGAAGGAAGAAGGGAAAGGGAAAGGAAGGAAGGAAGGAAGGAAGAAGAAAGAAAAAAAAAGGAAGGAAGGAAGGAAAGGAAGGAAGAAAGAAAGAAA
>CM054157.1:41120569-41133069 GCA_028751875.1 Rapana venosa | reverse complement strand
TTGTTGCTGTTGTGTGTATGCGTGTATATATTTATTTATTTATGTATTCTTTTATATCGAGGATAATGGCATAAGCTTTCGCATATAGATGTGTTGTGTGTGTGTGGAGTGTGGTGTTTGTGTGGTGTGCGAGCGTGCCTGCCTGCCTGCTGGTCCGTCCCTCTGATGTCATTGACTCTCTGTCTGGCCTCTTGTTTTTCTGTCTGTCTGTTCCCCCCCCCCCCCGCCACTTCCCCTTTCCTCTCATCTTTCGTCCCACTAGTAGCTTTCTTGCTTGTGGCGCGAAGACTTTAATGTATACAATTTTCGCAGCTTTTTCTTTGCAATTTAGTTTAAAATGCCGGTTGAAGGAATTTTCATCAACTCCAGAAGGCATCACATAGTGAATGCTACCCAAAACAAAATGTCTTGCGGTCTTTTATTCAAAATTGAAGGCAGAAGCACTCAGACTGTTATCATTGTAAGCCTGTTACCTTCAACTTTGATTAACCCTCTTTGACACTGGACAACATTACCTACAGAGAAAAACGTCCCTTACAAATCAAGAGAGACAGAACAAGAGCTGGACTGCAGCAGTCAAAAACCGTTATGGTCCCTTTCCGGCTTGCTTTTGCTCACCCCGCCCACTTTTCATGACAACACTGACACCAGTGACTGTACATTGTGCTGGTTTTGTGCTGTATTGCAGACCTCATGTGTAGTATTGTGTGTCTCTTCGAGCTTCCCTTTTACTCTGTAACAACACTGAAAAATGTGAAGAAATACTGACGTTTAAAAAAGTTTTATTTTGTGTTCAATGAACAAAACTGACACAGAAATGTGCGGTTTAATTCAGTCCCTGTGCTCATGTGGTTTTGTATCATTTTGTTATTCTGTTTCACTGGTAAAAGGCAGAGGACAAAACAACAAGACAGAAAGACAGTCACGAGCATGGGACATGACGAGGAGAGGACAGTCAGACGCATGGACAGACAGAGAGACAGTCAAACGCATGGACAGACAGAGACAGACAGAGACAGACAGCAGTTCGAGAAGCTAACAGACTAAGAGACAAAATAGTCAAGACAGGCAAAGTGCGAAATTGTGTTAGTGAGAAGATGACAAATCCCAAAGATGCAAACACACAACACAACCCCACCCCTCGCCCCCTTCCCCACCCTCCAAACAAGAACATCCAAAACACCACAAAGAAAAAACAACAACAACATACACGTATCCTTAGGTAAGGAAAAGACAACCTATGAGTCAAAGCCACGTCTCTGGTGTCTTTAAGAGGTTATTGTCGTAAAATGGACAGGTTCAACATAGATAAGAACTGACCCAATGATCTAGAAACTTCCTATGGAATTCCACGTACCCTATTAAATGGAAAATGCCCAGATGCCAAAGCAAGCTCAAAGCATTTTCCCCTGCCATGTTCTGTTAATGTTATTTAGTCCTGAACTGAATGCATTCTGTATTGGTTAGCTGCTGAAATGAGTGTACTCACCTTCTTCTTTGCTTTACCAGGTGGGCTGTCAATGCACTGACTGGAAATTGGAAAAAAAAGAGCATGCAATTAGGGACAAACACTACAGATCTTCATGGTAAAATTATGGAGTACTCGTGTTACGTTCCCTGTCTCACATGAAGTTTCATTATTTTAATCAAAAAACGTTTATTGCCGTTATTTTGAGTCAATGTTTCATCTGTGTTTGATTTATTTTTAAAACCTTTTATTTCAAGGATGATAGCATACAGTCAGTGCTTGTTTACGTCCAGTCCATGTGTGTATGCAGTTTTGTATATTTTGTCATGTTCCCACCATCACACCAGCCTACTCTTCCAAAAACAGAACAGGTTTTATCGTGTGTACGCAAGATGTTCTGTATACGTTCGCATACGGGATCTCGGTTTATAGTCTCATCCTAAAGACTTGGTTTTGGGGTGGGTTTTTTTTTTTTTTTGGAGGGGGGGGGGGGGGGGGGGGGGGGGGGGGGGGGGCGTGGGGCGGTACTGATGTTAACTTCAGAGTAAAATATCCCCTTGAACGGATTCGAACCTGGGTCAGCAGATCACGAGCGTAAATTGATGGTGGAAGGAACGTGTGCAGGATGGTTTAAGCGTTATTGCCTGCCAACAAGTAAAACTCATGAGTTGGATCGATTCCCAGCCTCAGACCTTTCTTCCCAGTTGACAAAAAAATCGAACTGAATGTCAAAGTCCTTCGATGAGACTATAACAACCGAGGCCCGTGTGCGAACGCATGCAGAACATCTTGCGCACACGTTAAATCCTGTTCCGCTGTTCGAAAGAGTAGGCCATTGTGTGCCGGTGGGAACAGATGACAAAATTAAAAAACCACATACACACGCATTAAAAAAAAGCGCTTTGATTTGTAGCTTTACAAGATTCAGCGCTATATAAATTCCATACATTATTATTATTATTATTATTATTATTACTAAGCAGTTTACCAAAAAATAATGTTCAGTTACTTTTAGACCGGTTTCGTGTAGTTGAAAATCTTGAACCAGCTAGCGACAAGAAAACCACCATACGGACACCCCACACGTCCCAAACACACAAAAAAAACCCGTGTCCTCTCCCAACACAATCCATATATCTCCCGTTTGTCGTATCATGGGAACCACTCTCACCTTCGGCTTCAACCAAGACCTTGTTAGTGTATCTTGGTCACAGACACGCACCGCAACACGACCAGAGCCTTTGTTAGTATGACCCGCCGGTGTTGCCCAACTGTGAGAGATGAATGTGAATCCCTGGGGGCGGGGATTTAGTGGTGAAGATGGAGAGAACGAGGGAGAGGAGGAGGCGGAGTGGAAGAAGAAGAATGAAGAGGATGGGAGCAGCAAGGGGAAGGAGGAGGAGAAAAAGAGAAGGAGAATTGCAAAAAAAAAAAAAAAAAGAAAAGAATGAGAAGAAGAATGCATAGAAAAACTCAAAAATTGCAAAGAAGAAGAAAAAAAACCTACAAAGAAAAAAAAAGAACTGCAAGGAAGAAGAATTGCACAGAAGAATTGTGAAGAAGAAAAAGAATTGCGAATAAGAAGAAGATGAAAGAAGAAGAAGAAAAAAAATTGCAAAGAAGAAAAAGAATAGCAAAAGAAGACTTGCAGAGAAAGGAGAGAATTGTGAAGAAGAAGAATTACTAAAAGAAGATGACGGCTATAAAGAGAATGCGAAGAAAAAAAGCCAGAAGACGGACAATTGCAAAGAAGAACAAGAATTTCAAAGAAGAAGAAAAATTGCAAAGAAGAAGAATGCGAATAGGAATGTGTAGAAGAAAAGGAATTGCAAAGAAGAAGAGGAGGAGACGGATGATGATGATAATGAAAGAGGAAAAAGACAAAGAGAAAAAAAAAGACAAAAATGAAAGAAAAAACAGAGGAGAGAGAGAGAGAGAGAGAGAGAGAGAGAGAGAGAGAGAGAGAGAGAGAGAGAGAGAGGAGAGAGAAGAGAGAGAGAGGAGAGAGAGAGAGAGAGAGAGAAGAGGCAGTTAACTGCTCAAAAACTAGTTGAAACTTAAGATCTTACGAGCTAAACATAAAAGGGTTTTAACTATTTCATCTACAGAATAATTATGATCCCATTCTCTGTTTCAAGAAGCAAATGTAAGAACTGAAGTGGTTTTGTTTGCAGCCTCTCGCTAATACTGTTCCTTTCTGAAATGACATCATCTTCAGAGATTATTGAATCTTTGTTTAAACAAAACATCTAAGTGATTTTTAAAATCAACACTCAAGCTCTGCCTGCCTGACTCTCTCTCTCTCTCTCTCTCTCTCTCTCTCTCTCCTCTCTCTCTCTCTCTCTTCTCTCTCTCTCTCTCTCTCCCTCTCTCTCCTCTCTCTCTCTCTCTCTCCTCTCTCCTCTCTCTCTCTCTCTCTCCCCTCTCTCTCTCTCTCTCTCTCTCTCTCTCTCTCTCCCCTCCTCTGTATGTATGTAACGTATGTATGTATGTATGTATGTATGTATGTATGTATGTATGTATGTATGTATGTATGTATGTATGTATGTATGTATGTATGTATGTATGTATGTATGTATGTACTACCGTAGTCTTTTTCCTTTTTATCTACTTTAAAGTTGTTCTTTTTTCCTCTCTTCTGTCGATATGTAGTAACACGTTGTTTCTATATGTTTCATAGATGTAGATGTAGAGAGTTGAAGGTAATGACTGTAATGTATAAATCATATATTTATTTGAAAAAGAAAAGTGTTGTTGTGATGATGACATGTTTTTCAGCTGCCATATTAACTATTTATTTCGTGTTGTTTGGTGTTAGAACACATAATAAACTTTGCAAAGCCTGTTGTTGCTATGTAATAGATTTATGTACGATTTGTTGTCGTTGTTGTTGTTGTTGTTCTTCTTCTTCTTGTAGTTGTTGTTGTTGTTGTTCTTCTTCTTCTTCTTCTTCTTCTTCTTCTTCTTCTTCTTCTTCTTCTTCGAACGCTCGTAACAGCAACCACTTTTTTTCTGTCATATGAACAAACGAAAATGCGTCGCGCTGTCGTTAAGCGCCTGACAAGTCAGGCCCAGCACAAAGGACTTCGGCATGGGAGAGAGCTGTTATCTTTTAAATCTTTCTAGTAAAAACAACAACACGGGCAGGAGAATGGACCGAGTAAGCAGACACAGACGCTTGAGACAGAGAGAAATCTTCGCTGGACCAAACTTCTCACGCTCTCTCAGCCGGACAGAACCGCCGAGGGGCAGGGGTTAATGAAAGGCCATCAGTAGCCAGCGGTCACTTCAGTCACAGAGTGATAAATGACGCTGTCTGCTCACAACGACTTCTCCTTAATACACTAAACACACTTCATCTGACTTCTGCCTTAACTCCTTGAGGAGTCTCCGGGGGTGGGAAGGGGGGGGAGGGGGGGGGGGGGGGAGGCTGCACTGACATTTTGTTTCCAGACAGTGTGTCGTGCGCAAGTTTGACATGGTGGAGTCTATTCCTCTCCGGGTAGTAGGATGCATGCTGGGTATGCTCGTGTCATCTATGTATTTGGTCATAGCTTGCCTGCTCTTCTACAAAAAAAAAGCGGATAGAGTTTTTTTTAACGTGTGCGAAGAAGTTCTGCGTGAGTTTGCACACTCGTCCCAGGTTTACAGGGGGGGGGTGGGGGGGGGGGGGGAGGGTGTTGTTGGGGCGGGGGGGTGTTGTTGGGAGGGGGGGGGGGCAGGGGGCGTTGGGGGATGGGGGGGTTGTTTTGTTTGTTTGTTGTTTTTTTTGGTGGTGGTGGTGAGGGGGGTGTGATTTTTTGGTATTGTTGGTTTTTTGTTTGTCTGTTTGTTTTTGGTGTTGGGTTTTTGGTGGTTGTTTTTGTTGTTTGTTGTTGTTGTTGTGGGGGGGGGGGATGGTTTTGGGGGGGAGGGAGGTTGTTCCTCGGCTAGAATTCCGAGTTTAACCAATGGCGAAATTCTGCGTATGCGACCGATTTTGCCCATCATTCAGGTGGCCACATTCCGACTTTGGGCATGTATGTCTGACATGTTCGTGTTTCCATAACTCACTCAACGCTGACATGAGCTACAGGATCTTTAACGTGCATAGTTGATCTTCTGTATGAGTGTAATAGGCCTACACGAAGGGAATTAAGGCACTGGCAAGTCTGCACTTAGGTGTACCTGGGACATCGTAAATATCCCTACCCTTAATACACCAAACGCCGCCGGGATTCGAACCCACGACTTCACACGGACCCATGGGATTGAAGTAGAACGGTCTTAACCACTCGGCTACATCGTCCATCACGGTTTAAGTCTGACCCGAAGGACTTTCAGGGAGAGTGGAGATAATGCTGATGTTAACGCTAAGAGACATATCGCCACGAACAGATATTTCACTGGAGACTCGAACTCGGATTCTACTGTAGATGTCGTCACACGACGAGCACGACACTCTAACCGCTAGGCTACCCTGCTTTCAGGTAGAGAGCAGGTGTGAGCTGATCCAATAGTTATGTTTGTCATTGTTCTGTGAGATTGATAGTATTGATGTTGCTTTCTTGTTGTCTTTTATTGTGTTGTTCTTTATGGAGTCGTTATTGTCGTTGTTGCATTGTTATTGTTGTTGTCGTTGTTGCTGTTTTTTTCGTGTTATTAGGTATGGTGTGTTGTTGTTGATGTTGTTGTTTTTTGTCATTGTTCTTGCTGTTATTGTTGTTGTTGTTTCTTGTTCTTGTTCTTGTTTCTTCTTGTTCTTCTTCTTCTTCTTCTTGTTCTTTTGTTCTTCTTGTCTTGTTCTTTTCTTGTTGTTGTTGTTGTTGTTGTTATTGTTGTTGTTTGTTGTTGTTCTTCTCTTCTTCTTCTTCTTTTTCTTCTTCTTCCTTCAATGTAGCATAGTTTTTATGGGGTTTTGTCTTGTTTGTTCAGCAAGGGCTTTTTGGTTGGTTTGCTTTAATGTCTCTATAATATGGTAAAGTGGTTATTAAAAGAACAAAACTCACTGGCTTTGTATTAACGTCACTTTATGCCGCATCGCACGGAAGACAAAATCTGCATAATGATATAGAACGATGTAAATCATTATGCCTATATTCAGTGTATAGTACTAAATCATTTTCAGGCAGACAAAGAGAGCTCTTGATGTTCTACATTATTACAAGCTTAACTGCAGTGTCAGTCTATCTCTCTGTCTGTCTCTCTGTCTCTGTCTGTCTGTCTGTCTGTCTGTCTCAATATTGTAAGTTTACAGCTGATTCAATATTCAACATTGTACTCTCTCTCTCTCTCTCTCTCTCTCTCTCTCTGCTTTCCAGTCACCCCCTCAGGACCTTGTATGTCAATGTGTCAGCAGTCCCGGAAAGCTGTACAGTCATCCATTACACTCAAGACCTACTGACCGCGACATGATGGCCTATTTAGCGGCCCTGCCCGCTGGTCAGTGAAATACTGGCCACTGGTCAGTCAAGCCTCTGTGTGTGTGTTGTGTGGGGGGGGGGGGGGGGGGTGGAGGATGGGGGGGGGGGCGCATATATGTGTGTGAGGGGGGATAACAATAACGAGATTTGATTGCTTTAAGCAATGGGGGAAAGGGGGAGGGGGGGGGGGTAGAGAGAAAGAGCTTTAATGTGTGAGGGAGGGAGAGAGAGACAGAACAATGTGTATATGTTGTCTGAACAAAGTAGATCTTGTCTGTTTGCCATAATATAGTTAAAGACTGTTTCTGTACTATGTATAGGGCAATAGGTGGGAGGTTGGAAGGAAAGGGGTGGGGGTTAGGGAGTAAAGAGGTGGGGGAGAGTGTGGTGATGACAGGGGGAGAGGAGTGGGGAGGAGGGGGCACTGTAATGTATATCTTGTCTGCTTGCTTACAGATAAACATTGTTCGTCTTGTGAAAAGTGGGGAGGTGGGGGGTTGGGGGGGCAGGGGGGGTGGGTGGTAAGGGGAGATCTGTCGACTGGCCATGTCACGTGATTAAGTGACGTCAGCTTTTGCTCATGGAGGAACATATTTTGGGAAGGGGTGTATGTACATCTTTGTGTCTGTCTGTCGGTCGGTCGGTTATTCAGTTTTGATTGCCTGCTTTCTTTGATGTGGATGCTTACCTGTTTGTTTTGTTGTTGGTTTGCTTCTTTGTTTCTGTGTCTTTCTTTCTTTCTTTCTGTCTGACCTAAGTATACCTAGTCTGGTTTTTATTTATTTATTGATCTATTTATTTATTCTTTTATATCGAGGATAATGGAATAAGCACTTATATGCTTTTTTACATCCAGTCCCCGTGTATATGCGGTTTTGTAAATTTGTCATCTGTTCCCACCAGCACACAATGGCCTACTCTTACGAAAAGCGGAACAGGATTTAACGTGTGCGCAAGATGTTCTGCGTGCGTTCGCACACGAGGCCTCGGTTTATAGTCTCACCCGAAAGGGAGAGTGAAGTCTGCACTGATGTTAACTCCAGGGGAAAATATCCCCTTGAACGGGAATCTGAACCCGGGTCGTCAGATTGCCAGCGCAATGTTCTAACCACTAGGCTATCCCGTCCCCCTGATGTCTTGCATGCAAACTCAGCAAACCATCTTGAGCACCACGTTCCGCCTTTCAGAAGCATGAAGCCTTGAGTGCCAATGGGAATGGGGACACCCTGTGCAGAGCCCCTTGTACTCTGGTGTCTGGTGTCTGGTGTCTGGGGTTGCAGACCTCGTCAACCCACAGTGGGGTTGGGTTTAGCCGTTACCGCCGCTGCCCATACCAATGCCGGGGGCTGGCTCTTTCCGACAGGACCACAGCCCACCCTTGAGGCTTGATCGCTTGGACTGTACTTTTCCATCACACACATATTATCTGGTGGTGGATCGGTGGTCTAGAGGTAACGCGCCTGTCTAGAAAGCGAAAAGTCCGGGTCTGAAGTGTGCGGCGGTTCGTACCCCGTTTGGACCGGAAACTTTTCCCCCATCCATTAGACCATGAGTGGTGGTCTGGGCGCTAGTCTTTCGGATGAGACGATAAACCGAGGTCCCGTGTGTTACACGTAATTATTTAGCGCACGTAAAAAAAACCACGGCAACAAGAGAGTTGTCCCTGGCAAAATTCTTAGAAAAAAGCCACTCTGATAGGGAAACAAATACAGTTGCAGACATGAAAAAAAAAAAAAAGGGTGAAAAGGGTGGCGCAGCGCTTGTGGCGACGCGCTCTCCCGCTCTCCCCGGGGAGAGCAGCCCGAATTTCACGGAGAAATCTGCCGCGACTTAAAGTGGTATGAAATGAAATCTGAGCGCTTTGATTTGTTGCTTTACAAGATTCAGCGCTATATAAATTCCATACATTAGTATTATTATTATTATTATTATTATTATTATTATTATTATTATTATTATTATTATTATTATTATTATTATTATTATTATTATTATTGTTCTCACATAATATCATTCCCATTCTCACATAATATTTCTGAAACTTGGTGGTGGTGGTGGTGGTGGTGGGGAATCCAGAGAATGCCCCAGAGCGTGGCACTGATCACTATGTACACCAGCAGCACGCACGTGGCTGGGAGGGAAGGGGGGGGGGAGGACAGACCAGCCTGCCCTAGCAACGCTTGTCACACGTGGCAGCGTGGCAAACCAAAACGTCACAACCAAACGAAGAAACAACAACAATAAAATCAGACAAAAAATTCAAAACCATAAGAATTGCAATAATTCAGAAGTAAAAATAGAAAAATGTCGTCCTAATGTATATACATATATATATATATAAATATATATATATAATATATATATATATATATATATATTATATATATATATATATATATATATATATATTTTATATATATTTATATATATGTATATATTTATATACTTATGTGTGTGTGGATGTGGGTGCGTGTAGGGAGAGAAAGAGAGAGAGACAGAGAGAGAGAGAGAGAGAGAGAGAGAGAGAGAGAGAGAGATGCGGTGTGTAATAATAGGTACTTTGGTATGAATGCGGGTGTGTCTAAATCACCATGTAGTGAATAGACATTAAACAAACAAAACAAAACAAAACAACAAAATCAATGGTGTCTCCTTTGGTAGCAGACGATTTCGATGATTAATTAGACAGTGAATTGAAAGCTATTGCATTGGAAGTAGAAAAAAATTGAACGAGAAATGTTAAGTAAGTCAGATGTTGAAAGCTGGGGAGGAAGAGGGCGAAGGAAGGGATGCAGTGAAGGGAGAAGAGTAACCCAGAAAATAGTGATGAGCCCCTCGCCGCCATATTCCTGAAAAGTGTGGCGGCCTGTGCTACACAGACTGACTGGAGACATGTGACCTCCCAGCTGGTCAGTGACAAAGACGCCTGGAAACGTGAAGCCTTTGACTTGTTTCTCATGATCACCTCACTTTTCTTTGAAGCTGCACTGGCAGAAGCAGACAGAGATGATGATAAAGAAAATACCAGGATGGAAAAGAAAACACGTGTCCAGTGTGCCGAGGTGGCACAGGTGGCAGCAATGGGTACACCCTTGACACGTCCACAATGTGGCTGTCCTTGATGTGATGTGATGTGATGTGATGTGATGTGATGTGTCCCTGTGCCGTCACTACAACTACTTTACAGACTACCATGATTAGCATTTCTGACTTAAAGTGGTATACAATACAATGTAACACAATAGTACAGAAACTCTGTGTTGTTTTGCATTTGTTGCACCTGTGCACTGACACTCATGTACAATAACACACATTTTGTGCACATAACAAACATGCGGTTAACACATACAGATACGAACTACTGAATAAAGGCCAGACATTGACTGAATATGACTTCGTTTTAAAAAGTTTTAAAAAAAGCAAAACAAAACCTGCCTCATCGAGACATGTCAACAATCAACAGGAGTTATGGAGACGCTGAGTTTTCAAGGAGGAGGAACAAGATACATTCTGATTCCTTTTATTATCTATCAGGTTTAACGACTTATTACACTATTTTCTCCCTCTTCTCGCCAAGCCATTGTGTGCCGGTGGGAACGGATGACAACATTTGCAAAACTGCATACACACGGGGACTGGATGTAAAAAAATGTACGTGCGTGCTTATTTCATTATCCTCGAAATAAAAGAATAAATAAATAGAAAAAAATATATAGATAATAATAATAATAATAATAATAATAATAATAATAATAATAATAATAATAATAATAATAATAATAATAATAAATGGAATTTATATAGCGCTATGTCTTGTAAAAAACCAACAAATCACAAATAACACTAACGACATGCAAAGGTATGGCATTCAGAGACAACTTAGCCTTTCTGCAAAGGCTGCTGAAGCAATGACCCAGATGTCTTGTTCTACGTTTTTTGTTTGTTTGTTTGGGGTATTTTTGTTGGTTTTTTGTTTGGTTCTTTTGCATGCCAGACCTCTGAGGTTTACCAATGCTGAGATTTTGTGAACGCCGCCATTTGGCTGCTATCAAGGCTGCCGTATTCCAACTTCGGGATGTTTTACAATGTAAGACAAGGGTTAAAAAACTATGTTCTCACCACAGCAAAGGCAACATGAACAACAGCAGCTTTGAATGTCAGACAAGGGTTAAAATACTATGTTCTCACCACAGCAAGGCAACAGTGAATGTAAGACAAGGGTTAAAATACTATGTTCTCACCACAGCAAAGCAACAGTGAACAACAGCAGCTTTGAATGTAAGACAAGGGTTAAAATACTATGTTCTCACCACAGCAAAGGGAGGCACCGTGGTCGAGTGGTTTAGGCGGTCCACTCGTGATCCAGAGGTCGCGGGTTCGATCCCCGCTCGGCTCGGTGTTGTGTCCTTGGGAAAGACACTTTACTCCTATTTTCCTCACTCCACCCAGGTGTACAAGTGGGTACCAGCTCTGCTGGGGAAGTATCTGGCGACAGACTAGCGTCCTGTCACAGGGGTGGTGAAAAACCACCAGTTCGCTTAACGCTATAGAAACCGGGATAAGCTCCAGCTCTATGGGCCTTCTGGCTCGAAAGAACATACTACTACTACTACTACTACCACAGCAAAGCAACAGTGAACAACAGCAGCTTTGAATGTAAGACAAGGGTTAAAATCCTATGTTCTCACCACAGCAAGGCAACAGTGAACAACAGCAGCTTTGAATGTCAGACAAGGGTTAAACTACTATGTTCTTCTGCTATGTTCTCACCACAGCAAGGCAACAGTGAATGTCAGACAAGGGTTAAAACACTATGTTCTCACCACAGCAAGGCAACAGTGAACAACAGCAGCTTTGAATGTCAGACAAGGGTTAAACTACAATGTTCTCACCACAGCAAAGCAACAGTGAACAACAGCAGCTTTGATTGTAAGACAAGGGTTAAACTACTATGTTCTCACCACAGCGAAGGCAACAGTGGACAACAGCAGCTTTGAATGTCAGACAAGGGTTAAAATACTATGTTCTCATCACAGCAAAGCAACAGTGAACAACAGCAGCTTTGAATGTCAGACAAGGGTTAAAATACTATGTTCTCACCACAGCAAGGCAACAGTGAACAACAGCAACTTTGAATGTCAGACAAGGGTTAAACTACTATGTTCTCACCACAGCAAAGCAACAGTGAACAACAGCAGCTTTGAATGTCAGACAAGGGTTAAAACACTATGTTCTCACCACAGCAAAGCAACAGTGAACAACAGCAGCTTTGAATGTAAGACAAGGGTTAAAATCCTATGTTCACACCACAGCAAAGGCAACAGTGAACAACAGCAGCTTTGAATGTCAGACAAGGGTTAAAACACTATGTTCTCACCACAGCAAAGCAACAGTGGACAACAGCAGCTTGGATTGATAAGGGAAAGTAGTGTGGGGTGCTGCCCTGACCAGGACACCAGACCTCCTGTTGGCGAGGGCTCCTGTGTGCGAGGGTGGGTGGGTGGGGCCAGTTCCAGCAGAGGGTTGGGGATCTGCTCGGGGACTACCTTGTTGTTATGAGGCACCGTGGTCGAGTGGTTTAGGCGGTCAACTCGTGATCCAGAGGTCGTGGGTTCGATCCCCGCTCGGCT
>CM054157.1:41093069-41115569 GCA_028751875.1 Rapana venosa | reverse complement strand
ACATACATTCACACACACACACACACACACACACACACACACAACACACACACACACACACACACACACACACACACACACACACACACACACACACCACACACACACACACACACACATATATTATATATATATATATATATATATATATATATATATATATAAGAGAGAGAGAGAGAGAGAGAGAGAGAGAGGGGGGGGGGTGGGGACAGAGAGACAGAGAGACAGAAACACAGAGAGAGCGAGAGCGAGAGCGAGAGAGAGAGGAGAGAGAGAGAGAGAGAGAGAGAGAGGAGGAGAGAAGAGAGAGAGAGAAGAGAGAGAGAGAGAGAGAGAGAGAGAGAGAGAGAGAGAGAGAGAGGAGAGAGAAGACAAACAAACAGAAGGAAACACTCAGTAATTTTTTCCCCAAAATGTTCTCTCTCTCTCTTTGTCTCTATCTCTCTGTCTGTCTCTCTCTCTCTCTGTCTTTGTCTCTGTCTCTCTGTCTCTGTCTCTCTCTCTCTCTCATGTCAGACACTTTCTTCTGATTCCCCAGAGGACCCATCTTCACTCTCACATTTATCCTTTTTGTTTTCTTTACCTGTCACAAGGGCACGTCACAAGTCGTCAACACATCGTGACAGCCTCGTTGACGTCATCAGAGACTCACTCTTCTGCCAGGAAGATGAAAGAAAGGCTGCTCTGCGCACGCGCATGAATGGCTCTCTGGATGAAGGGAGACTACTTTTTTTCACTCACTCAGCTGATGAAAAAGCAATGGCGATGGTGGTGGTTGTGATTTTTTGTTGTTGGGTTTGTGGGCTTTTTTTGCTTTTGTATTATTCCTCTTTGTGAGTGAGCTACATTAATGAAATTGGTGATCGATTTGTCTTGGTGTATGCAAGCTGAGAGTTTCATGTTTTGCATCTTATATATGCAGGTGATTTTTTTTGGGTCTCAGTCGCCTCCTTTCCCACAAATATATATGGTCGTGACATGCGTGTATGCAGGCATGTACAGATGCATGCTGGCACACACACACAGAAACACATTGTATATCCAAAAATATGAAACTAATATCTAAAAAATATCAAAATGAACTCTGCCCACATTTCCTCAGCATTTCATAATCCATAAATCTTTTCTTCACTGCAAAAAGCTCCAGTATGTCCATATTCTGATCAACAAAATTTTCCATGTTCACTTTCAGCCAATAGCGCAAGATTGCAGCCCTTCATCCGAACAGAATCCATACAATTCTGTCAATACTTTTTCTGCACAGCTAACTCCCACTTTCCCTTCCTTCCACACAACACCCTTCAGTCACCTCATTACCGCCCTTTGTCGCCAGTTCCCATAAGACCTTGCGCGGAAGTCCCAGCATGCCTGGGCGGTAGCCATGTTGAAGATCAGCATGGAGAGAGGGCGTCATTGTGTGAGAGCATCGTGTCAGCAACCCTGTCCATAATTGAGCAGAGTCCTGTTCTGGAGTTCCCAGTGGAGTAGGCTTGTGTGTGAATAGAAGAGTTGGTGGTCTAGTGGTAACGTACCTGTCTTAAAAGCGAGAGGTAAACAGGTTCGATCCCTGTTTAGGTTTGTCCCATTCAGAGTGAAAAACACCTTTGTTGTTGCAATATTAATGTCTAACTGTCACTGTGAACGTCCAGTCATAAAACCCTTCAGTCCAGTAGAAGCCCCAGGACAATGACATCTATAATCTCTGAAATTATTTCCAATTAGTCATTTTTAGCCAAATCTCAAGCACTGAATCATTTATCCTAACGGAATCAATACATCATTACATTTTTGCAATACCTTTCTAGTGGTGTTTAGATTTTCCCTTTCTTTCAATCAACGCCCTTCAGTCATCTCATTATGCCCTTTTGTCACTACTTCCCAGAAGATCTTGCAGCAGAAATCCCAGCAGACCTTGAGGCAGCCATGGGGAGGGTCAGCGCGGAAGGAATCCCTGTGTGAGTGCACTGTGTGCGATTTTGAACGCCATGTTATTGCATTAAAAACATTGTGCTTAGTACACCCCTTGTAATGAGCAATAGCAAATGAATGGCAACTTGTGACAAAATGGACAGATGGCAGTAAACATTGTTTGTAACCAACTCAAGAGGTTCTACTGGTTGATCAAGAAGATGGGACAAGACAAAGCATTGTGAAGAAGATGAGACAAGACAAAGCATTGTGAAGAAGATGAGACAAGACAAAGCATTGTGAAGAAGATGAGACAAGACAAAGCATTGTGAAGAAGATGAGACAAGACAAAGCATTGTGAAGAAGATGAGACAAGACAAAGCATTGTGAAGAAGATGAGACAAGACAAAGCATTGTGAAGAAGATGAGACAAGACAAAGCATTGTGAAGAAGATGAGGCAAGACAAAGCATTGTGAAGAAGATGAGACAAAACAAAGCATTGCAAAGAAGATGAATTGCGAAGAAGAAGAACTGCAAAGAAGAAGAATTGTGGAGAAGAAGAATTGCGAAGAAGAATCGCAAAGAAGAAGAATTGTGAAGAAGAAATGCAAAGAAGAAGAATTGCAAAGAAGAAGAATTGCAAAGAAGACTTGAAAAGAAGAAGAATTGCAAAGAAGAAGAATTGCTAAGAAGAAGAATTGTGAAGAAGAAAAATTGCAAAGAATTACAAAGAGAAGGGCAAGATAAGAAAAATTGTGAAGAAAAAGAATTGTTCAGGAGAAGAAGAATTGCAAAGATGAAAGAATTGTGAAGAAAAATTGCAAAGAAAAAGATTTGTGAAGAAGAATTGCTCAGATAAAAAAAAATGTGAAGAAGAGTTGCAAAGAAGAGTTGCAAAGAAAAATTGCAAAAAGGAGGAGAAGAAGAAGAAGAAGAAGAAGAAGAAGAAGAAAGAAGAGGAGGAGGAGGAGGAGGAAAAAGAAGAAGAGAAGGGGAGGAAAATAGGATACGGAAATAAAGAAGAAAAGAATAGAAAAGAAGGGGGAGGAAGACAACAAAAAGGAGAAAGCATTAAAGAGGAAGAAGAGAAGAGCAAGGAGAGTAGAAGAAGAGCCACAGGAGAAAAGACAGCAGGAAGACATCAACAACATCAACAACAACAACAACAACAACAAAGACAAAACAAATAACAAGACCACTTCCTCTTCCACCAGCACCAACAAAATAACAACTGTAACTGGTGCAGAGGGATGACAGACAATCTGTCAATTGAAGCTCGGGATAACGTAGTTGATGAAACGACACCAAACAACAAACCTCCACTCCGCTGACTCGCCTCCCAAGGAGGCAGAGGAGGAGAATGGCGATGACAAAAATGTGAAAAATAAAGCAATTAGGGTTAAGCCTCCTTTTTAAAATTTTTTAAAAATACTTTTCCTGTCTCGCACGATAGCATGCACAGATAGCATCTCATAGTTTTCCAACTGACAAAGCAAAAAAAAAAAATGTTGAAGGCATATTATGCATACTGCACGCGCGCGTGCGTGCTCTCTCTCTCTCTCTCTCTCTCTCTCTCTCTCTCTCTCTCTCTCTCTCTCTCTCTCTCTCCTCTCTCTCTCTTCTCTCTCTCTATCTCTCTCACACACCACACACACACATTTGTGCAGGCGCACGAATTAAAAAAAAGTAACTGTTGCTTACTCAATGTATTATTTGGAAAGTAAAGTTTGACATATCATTTTGACTTTGGCTTTGGTTTTCTCACACACACACACACACACACACACACACACACACACACACACACACACACACACACACACACACACACACACACACACACACACACACACACCACACACACACACACACACACACACCACACACACACACACACACACACCAACACCACACCACACACACACACACACGTCAGACACTTTCTCCTGATTCCCCAGTGGACCCATCTTCACTCTCACATTTTCCTTTTTGTTTTCTTTACCTGTCACAAGGGCACGTCACAAGTCGTCAACACATCGTGACAGCCTCGTTGACGTCATCAGGAACTCACTCTTCTGCCAGGAAGATGAAAGAAAGGCTGCTCTGCGCACGCGCATGAATGGTTCTCTGGCAGAAGGGAGGCTACTTACTCTCACTCACTCAGCTGATGAAAAAGCAATGGCGGTGGTTGTGATTTTTGTCTTTATCTTGCTCTTTGTGATCTCTTTGCATTATGGAAATTGAGAGATGACGACGATCAATCTGTCCTGGAGTCTGCCAGCTGATATTCTAATGCTTCATATATGACATGTGCAGTTTACTCCCCCCCCCCCCCCCCCCCTCTCTCTCTCTTCTCTCTCTCTCTCCATACCTTTTAAACTTTTTTTCTCCTACGTTCACCCTTGCACACACACATATTTATGTATTTTATTTATTTATTTATTTATTCTTGTATATCGAGGATAATGGAATAAGCACTCATACACGCATGCATGCCATGCCCAGATGTATGCATGAAGGCACACAAGCACCTGCATGTGCAGACACACACAGAGACTCAGACACAGACACAAACACAGACAGACAGACACACGCACAGATGGACGGGATAGCCTGGTGGTTAGAGCATTGCACACTGTGCTCGTGATTTGCAGACCCGGGTTCGAATCTCATTCAAGGGGTTTTTTCCCTCTGGGGTTAACATCAAAGCTGATTGCACTTTCCCCAGAAGTCCTGCTGATGAGACGACTAAGCTGAGCCTCCCTGCGCTACCTCATGCAGAAGATCTTGCCCACACATTAAAACCAGATCAGCTTTCCGGAACAGTAGATCATTATGTGCTGGTGGGAACGGATGGCAACATTTATAAAACCACATCCGTACGGGGACTGGGTGTAAAATAGGGCATGTGTGCTCATTCCAATACCCTCAAAATAAAAGAATGAGTAAGTAAAAGATAGAGTTAAAACACACACATACACACACACACACAAACACACAAACATACTCACACACACACACACTCTCTCTCTCTCATTGTCTCTCTCTCCACCCACTCATTTACTTACTCACTTAGTTATGGAAACTAAAAGTTTGATAAGTGAAAGCTTATAGCTGACAAAAAATCTATAGTAACAAAATAAAATCATGACAGCGTTTACAGACATACCTCCTTGCATGACAAAATCCATCAACATTTCGCTTCCCCATAGCACTCAGTTATCCCTGTATTCTCATCGACAACATTTTCCATGTTCGTTTTCAGCCAAAAGACCAACACTGCAGCCCTTCATCCGAACAGAATCCATACAATTCTGTCAATACTTTTTCTGCACAGCTAACTCCCACTTTCCCTTCCTTCCATACAACGCCCTTCAGTCACCTCATTACCGCCCTTTGTCGCCAGTTCCCATAAGACCTTGCGGCGGAAGTCCCAGCATGCCTGGGCGGTAGCCATGTTGAAGATCAGCAGGGAGGGAAGGCGTCATTGTGTGAGAGCATCGTGTCAGCAACCCTGTCCATAATTGAGCAGAGTCCTGTTCTGGCGTTCCCACATGGGAGAGACCTGGAGATTGTCTCTATCTGAATTGTTGCAGGTTTACGTGTAGTCAGAGTGGAAGGTAGCCTAGTTTGGCGTGGCATTTTGGTGGATATTCATTACAAACAGTAGATATATATATATATATATATATATATACAGAGAAAAGAGCGAGAGAGAGAGAGAGAGAGAGAGAGAGAGAGAGAGAGAGAGAGAGAGAGAGAAGAGAGAGAGAGAGAGAGAGAGAGAGGGAGAGAGGCCATATGCCTCCAGGCATATTATGTTCACGTTAATCAGTCTTGAATGTTGTGCAAATACTGCAACAGCATCTCTTTCAATGACATTATAACGGCAGTTGTGTAAAAGCAGCGCACCGTAAAGCTAGGCAGTGGAAGCTTTACTTTCAGCAAAGCAGCAAGCATTTTTTATTAAAGAGGGTTGCAGTTATGGTCGATGGTATGGATGTCATGAACACCCATTATGTCATCAATCTGCGCACTGAAAATTTATGGAAAAGAAAAATAATCATATTCTGACAAAGTTTAAGTGCGTTAAGCAATTTTCTGTAGCAAAAAGGAAGATTAAAGTCTTTCCCCCAGGAGATTCGAAATTGAAAGAAGCCAGCTCCTTGTCATTGAGACATATACATAAACTACTGTGATATAATGCTACAGCACCTGACATTTCACACCATTCCTGTTGTTCAGATAAACATTTTTCATCTTTTTCATATGATCTTTTCCTCCAACCTTGCAGGAAGTTATTGTGGCACCCTCTTGAAGAGC
This sequence comes from Rapana venosa, assembly GCA_028751875.1. NCBI lineage: Eukaryota > Metazoa > Mollusca > Gastropoda > Neogastropoda > Muricidae > Rapana > Rapana venosa. The sequence goes on along the minus strand of CM054157.1, from coordinate 41,109,337 downwards.
TATTCCCTGAATTCCACTGTGTATGAATTTGATTATTGTCATTATTATTTATTTATTCTTTTATTTTGAGGATAAAGGAATAGAAAGCACTCATGTGCTTTTATTTACATCCAGTCTCCGTGTTATTCAGTATTGTAAAGTTTGTCATCTGTTCCCACAGACACACAATAGCCTACTCTTCCGAAAAGCGGAACAGGTTTCAATGTGTGTGTGTGTGTGTGTGTGTGCAAGATGTTCTGCGTGCGTTGATTATACGCATGTCAAGTATGGTTGTTTGCGAGAGGTTGACCAGTGCATACTGTAATGTTCTTATTAAACTGAGAGGTTGTGTATGTGTGTGTGTTTGTGTGTGCACACATGCATGCTTGTGTGCATGCGTGTGCGCGCGTGCGCGTTCTGCTTTTACTCTTCTTTCCTCTTACTTTTATTTCTTTTTTGTTCATCCTTTTCCTCCTCCTCCTCCTCCTCCTCCTCCTCCTCCTCCTCCTCCTCCTCCTCCTCCTCCTCCTCCTCCTCCTCCTCCTCCTCCTCCTCCTCCTCCTCCTCCTCCTCCCTTGACAGTTACCTGGAGAGCAGCAGTTGAAGCAGGGGCCAGTGCAAACAATGAAAAAAAAAAGCCGGATTCAAAAAGATGAACCAAACCTTAGAATGTCGACCAGACTGCACGCAGCATGCAGGCTTTACAGGGTAACAAGAAAAAGCCGCGTTCACCACCATTACATGGAGAGAAGCTCTAGGACACAGGCAGCGTGAGGCAGGTAACACAGGCAGTGAGGAAGACACTAGGGAATGAACTACCTGCCACACTACAATACAAGGCTCCCTGATCCTTGATGAAGTCAGGCAGGAGTCATTGCCCCTGATTGCCTCCATCAAGCGCGCGCCCGCCGCCATCCCTCCCCCGTGACCCCCTGTGTAATGGCGGCCTCTGGTGCTTGGTTGAGCACGCGCACGCAGGAACGAAGTGAGCTGAGCGGTCAGCAGTTGGGTTTGGGTAATCAGGGCTCCAAGTGGCATTGTTTTGTGGAGGGCAGAGGACAGTGCGGGCACAGGAGGATGTTTATTAGCTGTCGACCTGGCATGGGGAGGCTGAAAGGCAGATAACAGTCATTAAGGGAGCTCAGGGCCTGGGGGTTCTTGGGTGTGCTTGGGGAGGGAGGCTGAGGACAGGCTTGATTGTGATGGCCAAAAGAGATAAACGATGTTTTGCCCCGACAATACAAAACCAGGTTGGGTGCCTTTCCTGTGGGGGGGTCTTACCCTGTGTGCTAATTTTCTCCCATCTCCACGCTCTCTTCCAGGTCTCTACTTTCTCGCACTGTAAAGGTCTTGAGTCGTCTGAAGAGTTCTGGGGGGGTCTTTCTTGTGTTATGATAATGATGCGTTGGTTTAGTGTGGAAGGAAGGGGGTGGAGTGGGGTGGAGAGGAGTGTCTTGTGTTGTTTGTGGCAAGGATCTGATATGACTTTAATGATTATGGTGATGAGGACTTGGTGCAGGTCTTTTCTTAGCCCCACCGTGTGTGGTAGTGGGAGGATGGGGGATTGATAAAGATTGGTGACAAGGCAAGGCAGGAGATGGTTTTTTGATTGTTCGAGAGTGTGTTGAGAAAATGGTTTTTAGTGTCCTCTTCTTCCTCTCTTTTTCTGTCTGTCTTTCTCTCTTTGTTTCTTTCTTGGTTTCTTTCCTTCTTTGTTTGTTTCTTTGCTTCTTTTTTTTTGTTTTGTTTCTTTCTTTCTTTCTTTCTGTCTGTCTGTTTGTCTGTCTGTCTGTCTGTCTCTTTCTTTCCTTGAATCATTTCCCCCTTCTTTCCTTCTGTTTATTACTTTGGCTGTCTATCTGTGTCTCTGTCTGTCTGTCTGTTTTCTTATAACAGCGAATTAACAAGCTGAAGACCCCAATGGTATTTTGTCAGAGCCTTTATGATTACTTTACATTTTACTTCGGTATGTTTCTTTCACAAATTCAAAACCAAAGAAAAGAACAATATAGTTGATGAATGTATTTTTGTTTTCCAGAGTGATAGCAAAGACAGGCTACGGACTTTTCTGGACTATTTCAATCTTGCAAATGTTTTTATCCTTGGGAAAAAAATCCGGAAGCGTAAGGGTTATTCAACTTAGCACATATATCAGGGCGGGATAGCTTCAGTGGTCAGAGCACTCGCTTTCCCCCAGCCAATGTTAAGCAGCGTCGAGCGTGGTTACCACTTGGATGGGTGACCGTTTGCGCGCCTTGGCTTTAGTTCAGTCCCCCAGTTCACCCATCTGTAAATTGGCACCCGCCTCTTTAGGGTCAGGGAAGGTAAAGCAGCGAGGGAGAGGAGATGGGCGCCGCCCTCAATACGCTGGCTGCTGGAGAAGTGAGGTCTCTGTCACCTTGCTTCCCTAGGACCACATAGGTGAATGGGGCACCTTTACCTTTACCTTTACCTTTACATCTATCATCAGCTCTTGGCATTTTCGTCCTCGACCACAGCTTTGTCGTGTAGCTATTTTCTTTGTTGGCAGTGGAGGAAAATGTCTGTGCAAAATTTGGGACTGGTCCTGACTGATTTGAACCGACTTCTCTCTTGACTCATTTGGGGGCATGGTGCAGTCTGGGTATGATGGCAACACTAGTTTGTTTACCTAGCCTTCCGCGAAGAGAAATGGAGGGTTTTAACGATTGTGCAATATAATCTGCATGACTGTGTTCGCTCAGAGAAGTTCAATTCATTTTCGCATGTCTCTGTTTTTCTGTGTTTCTGTTTTCCTCATAGTCGCAAGAACTTTGTTATTTTCCTTTCTTCTTTATCTTTTACATTAGCAAAACTGCAATCGATGAAAATGATTGTTGTTGGTTTACACTTTGCAGTTCGGAAGCCATCGTGTTCAAGTTAACTTTCATTGTTTAATTGAGCACACCATGAGCTATAAGCTTGTTGTTGCTATGGTTCCAAAATGCTGTTTCTTTTCAATGTCTTTTATCGTTTCTGAATTAAAAAAAAATACTTAAACCAACTTTCAGGATAGTAGAGTCAGTGCGTATGTTAAGTCCAGTGGAAGAATCCCTTGGAAAGACACCTCAGTGGAGTTTCGAACCTGTGCTGTCAGTTACCCCTCAATTCACAAGCACAGCACTCTAACCACTAGGCCATTCCGCCCCACTGGAGCTGGCCAGGGCAGAAAACAAAGTTTTTTCTATTTCCCTGGGGACACAACAAGCGTTCATACCAGCGGGCTGCTTCCGTACTGTCCGCAAACCGTTACGTGGTGTATTACCAGTCAGCGTTAAACCTGAAAGCAATTAAGCACCCTGACCAAATTGACTCCCTTCCAGCCGCTTAGTGACTGACCAGCTGACCAGTGTCCGCCTGGATTTAGCTGTTGTCAGCCCGGACACCGTGACACCAGTGACGAATCGTCTGCTCAGCGTTGAACATCATCATTTATCCACTTCTGGCAGGGCATCTAGGAGATTGCCTTGTTTAGGTTGAAGTGGCGGGGTTGGATAAGTAGGTTGGTTGGTTGGTTGGGAGGTGGGTGTGGTATGGATGGGTGATAGAATTGGTGATGATGGTGGATGGTTGGTTGGTTGGGTAAAGTTGGATGGATGGATGGATGGATTGCTCATGTCTAAATAGGGATGAGGTTGGGTGGAGGTGCGTGTCTGTAGATCTGGGAAACCCGATGGCCAAACACACACACACACACACACACACACACACACACACACACACACACACACCACACACACACACACACCACACACACACACCACACACACACACACATACACACACACACACACACACACACACACACACACCACACACACACACACACACCACACACACACAGACACACACACACACACACACACACACACCACACACACACACCACACACACACACACACACACACACACACACACACACCACACACAGCACACACACACACAACACATTAGACATTCTCCAGCCTTCAACTGTCTGTCTGCGTGACTGTTTCTCACTTTGTATTCATCTGTCTTTGTGTCACTTAAAGAACAGTCGTTTGATGTAATATACATTTTGGTACGTCGTCGTCGTCATTGTATTTTGTATTTCGATTTTCCTAATGTGCATTTGGTTAAATTTTATCTTTGACATGTAAAAAGAAAGATAATATGCAAACTGATGGATTAGTATCAAACATGACCGTCCTCAGCTGACCTTTGAGGTTGACCAGGGCTTTGATACAAGGACAGCAGGGTTGGTTCTTAACCCCTGTGTTAGTCTTCATGTAGGGCAATAGTGTTTTCATCTGAGATTGAAAACTCTTACAAGGTAGTGGCCCCAATGTGGCCTCTGGGGTTGGTGGGACTATAGACAACAGGATTGGCTTGGATTGTGTCATACATGTGCATTGCATCAACATTTACCATAAAGTTTAGTGCCAAAAAGTGGCTACAATATCTTTTATGTTTATTTTAAACAAAGTTCATTTAATTACTTATAACAATCGTAAAATTTACTTTTCATTATTTCACTGTTACCAGGTCACATTCTTTGTTAGATTCCAGAAACGATCTATTATTTTCAGTCCTGATTTCAACTAGAATGTCTGTAGTCACAAAACTTTAACTTGACCATCCCAAGACAGACAACCACAGAATGAGAAATAGAAACAAACCCACGAACGGAAAGACATACAGACAGAGAAATAGACAAAAGACAGGGGGACAGACGAACAGACAGAAAGACGGGGCGACAGAGATACAAACAGATATAGAAACAGACAAACGAGAAGCATAGAGACAGACAGACGTACAGACAGAGAAACAGACAGCAAGAGACAGGGAAACAGACAGACAAACAAGAGATATAAGAACAGACATACAGAAGCAAACAGAGAGACAGACAGGAGACAGATAAACAGAGGGCAGATGCTGCTAATGGCCAACAGATGTGGACGCAGGCGCGGGCTTAACACGCCAAGGGTCCCCATGTCATCCCAAGCCGCCCTAAGCGGCAGACATGACAGGTACAGGTAGGTGAAGTAACTCTGACAGACAGACAGACAGACCACAGCCTACAGCCAGAGTGACTCTCTCCTGGCTGTGGTGGCTGACTGATGCTCCCAGGGAAGACATTCAGTTGAAAGTAGCCTGTGTCTCCTGCTTCCTTGTAGTCTGATGTCGTCAGTCCACCATGGACTGTCGTCTTTAAAATATTTTTTAAAAAAAGAATATTAATGCTAATAGTATACCAGAGCTGTGTTGTGTCTACGCTCCTGTACGGTTCTGAGTGCTGGAGGATGACGGAAGTGGATCTTACCAACTTCGATCCTTCCACACCATATGCCTGCGAAGAATTCTCCGGATCTTTTGGCCAGAGAAGATCTCCAATGAAGACCTACTACGGAGATGCAGGCAAGAAGACATGGGAACCATCATCACCAGAGGACGGTGGAAGTGGATTGGCCACATCCTCTGCAGAGACCCACAGTCAATCGCAAGAACAGCATTGCACTGGACCCCAGAAGGAAGGAGAAAGAAAGGAAGACCAAAAGCAACGTGGAGAAGAACTGTAGAAAGTGAGATGAAGGCCATGCAGCACTCTTGGGGATCAGTGACTAGGTTGGCCCAGAATAGGCAGGAGTGGAAGCGCTTTGTTGCTGCCCTACACACTGCTGGGTGTAATGGTTAATGATGATGATGATGAATGCTAATAGTGAGTGTATTGGTAGTTTTGTTGTTGTTGGTGTTGTTTTTGTTGTTGACCACATTCGACACAATTCATCCAAAATCAATAATTGTATTCACACACACAAGCGTAGTATGGTATGGTATTGTACATAATACGGTATGGTATGCTATGGTATAGTGTGGTATGGTATGGATTCGTTGAGTTAGGTAGGGTAGGGCATGATATGGTAAGATAGGGTAGGGTAGGGTAGGGTAAAGCAGGGTAAGGCAAGGTAATGTGTGCATTTGTTGGTTAGGGTACGGTAGCGTAGGGTAAGGTAGGGTATGGTAAGGTAATGAACGCATTCGTTGGGTAAGGTCTTCACTTCATCACCTATCCCATAGTCCGGTAGACCATGAGGGCACCGCTTAAGATTTTGCAGCCAGCTTCCTCCACTCCCCGCGGTCCTCTGCTTTTCGAAGCAAATCGTTCCACTCAAGGCTACCAGTCCACTCTCTGATGTTGTCTTCCCATCGTTTTCTCTGTCTGCCTCTTCGTCTCCCTCCTTGCACTGTTCCATGCAAGACAGTCTTTGCCAGTCCAGATGTTCGTGTGTAAGGTATGGTAAGGAACAATCTTTTTAGACGCCTCATCGCCCTCACGATACCATTTTTATAATTTCCTCCTTCTCCACATTTCTTTCCCACCAGTTTGTTCTCAAGTTTTCAAAAACTGCATCAGATTCTGTTCTGAATGTTGATGCAGGAAAACAAAAAGTTTTGTAAAGGTAAAGGTGTCCCATAATCTGTAAGGTCGTAGGGGAGCGAGGCATCAGAGACCTCACTTCCCTAGGGGCCAGCATGTTGAGGGCAGCGCCCATCTCCTCTCCCTCGCTGCTTTACCTTCCCTGACCCTAAAGAGGGCAGGTACCCGTTTACAGCTGGGTGAACTGGGGGAACTGTACTGAAGCCAAGGCGGGCAAAGGGTCACCCATCCAAGTGGTAACCACGCTCGACACTGCTTAACTTGGCTGGGGGGAAGCGAGGTGAATTTGTACAAGCAACGAAATCCAACCTATTAGGTTTTACACACTATATAAATTCCATACATTATTATTTATTATTATTTATTTTAGAAGTGCGTGTCTACAGAAATGGACTGAACACCTTAGTACCTAGGAAGGTGTTGTCCATTGAATGCAGAATGTAGCCCTCCCTCTGTAGCAGCCCTCTCCCCTCCTGTAGCAGCCCTCCCCCCTCCTTAGCTCCTCCCATCTGTTAGCACCTACTCTTTTGTAGACTCCTTGTACGAGCTCCTCTGAGCAGCTCCCTCCCTCTGTAGCAGCCCTCCCTCCCCCTCCCTCTGTAGCAGCCCTCCCTCCCTCTGTAGCAGCCCTCCCTCCCTCTGTAGCAGCCCTCCCTCCCCCTCCCTCTGTAGCAGCCCTCCCTCCTCCCTCTGTAGCAGCCCTCCCTCCCTCTTGTAGCAGCCCTCCTCCCTCTGTAGCAGCCCTCCCTCCCTCTGTAGCAGCCCTCCCTCCCTCTTTAGCAGCCCTCCCCTGACCCCTCCCTCCCTCTGTAGCAGCCTCCCTCCCTCCCCCCTCCTCTGTAGCAGCCCTCCCTCCCTCTGTAGCAGCCCTCCCTCTCCTCTGTAGCAGCCCTCCCTCCCTCCCTCCTCTGTAGCAGCCCTCCCTCCCCTCTGTAGCAGCCCTCCCTCCCCTCTGTAGCAGCCTCCCTCCCTCTGTAGCAGCCCTCCCCTCCCTCTGTAGCAGCCCCCCTCCCTCTGTAGCAGCCCTCCCTCCCTCCTCCCTCCCTCTGTAGCAGCCCTCCCTCCCCCTCCCTCTGTAGCAGCCCTCCCTCCTCCCTCTGTAGCAGCCCTCCCTCCCCCTCCCTCTGTAGCAGCCCTCCCTCCCCCTCCCTCTGTAGCAGCCCTCCCTCCCTCCTCTGTAGCAGCCCTCCCTCCCTCTCGTAGCAGCCCTCCCTCCTCCCTCTGTAGCAGCCCTCCCTCCTCCCTCGGTTCCTGTCTTGTGCCACTCTGTGCCATGTCACGCCCTCGTCTTTCTTGATGTCATCAGGTCATCTGCCTGCCAGTCTGCCAAGAGTGACAGCTCTACATGTCTGTTTAGGAAAATAGAATAAACTAGCAAATCAACAATGAACTTGACACTTTGCTTGAAATGCAGCAGACAGCATAGAAGAATCAGGGATAGGGAGAGATAATCGGCAGCGACTACCAAGCGCATGTTGGGTTTCTTTCTCTTGTAGCTGTTGTTGTTGATGATGATGGTGGTCTTGTTGTTGTTTTTCTTCTTCTTGTTCTTCTTTTCTTCTAATTCTTCTTTTCTTCTTCTTGTTCTTCTTCTTCTTCTTCTTCTTCTTCTTCTTCTTCTTCTTCTTCTTCTTCTTCTTCTTCTTCTTCTTCTTCTCTTCTTCTTCTCTTTCTTCTACTTTTTCTTCTTCTCCTTCTCCTTCTCCTCCTCCCTCCTCCTCCTCCTCCTCCTCCTCCTCCTCCTCCTCCTCCTTCTTCTGCATTCTTTTTATCCTTATTATCTTCTCTGCTGTACCTGTAAAATGTTGCTGCCTTTGTTTTTTTTTAAAAGCCGTCTGCTGGTTCTATAGGTCGTGATAATATATCTGCTGCTGTTGTCAGCGTGTTTGCTGGTCTCGTGGTCGCGCGCGCGCACACACACACACACACACACCCACACCCACACACACACACACACCACACACCACACACACACACACACACACACACACACACAACACACACACACACACTCACACCCACACACACACACACACACCCCCACCACCACACCACTACCCATAACCTACAGTCAATCCTCAACCACATCTTTCTTTCTCAAGTACCCAACACCACCCACTCCTCCCACTCCCCCCCAAACTCATGCTAACCCAACCCATCTTCTGTCCACTCCCCCCCCAACCCCATCCCACCACCACCAATCTCCCCCTTCCACCCCCCCTCCTCCCCCTCCACTCACCCAACAACACAACCCCATCTCCAAACATCAGCAAACACTCGCCGCGCCATCATCACCCACCACCACACCCCTCCCCTTCCAACCACCACCACCACCCACCACTACCACCCCCATCCCCTCCCACTAACCACCCCCCTCGCCCCCACCCCCACCCACCCCCACCCACCCACCCACTACCACCCACCACCACCACCACCACACCACCACCACTACACAACCTCTACCAGACAATCCCCGGTCTATGGGCGCAAGCCTTAGCGGACAGGAGTGGAGCTAGCTAGCTAGCTATTGAAGGCCCATTAGTTAATTAACCTAGGCAGGGCCCCAGCTCCTAGCTTGTATTGCTGCTGTTGGAGCCGTGGTCACACACACAAAAAAAAAAAAAAAAAGCAGGGCGGCTTTTGCCAGATGACACACACGACGACCACCAAAGCAAGCGCTGGCTCGATCAAAGCCGAAGACTTTCTTCCCCAACGTTGTCTTGGGAGACACTGGAGGAAGGCCTGCGTAATTATTGTTGACTCAGAGATATTGACCGTTGCTCTCTGTCTGTCTGTCTGTCTGTCTGTTCTCTGTTTCTCTGTCTGTCTGTCTGTCTGTCTCTTGTCTGTCTGTCTGTCTGTCTGTCTGTCTCTCTGTCTGTCTTCTCTCTGTGTCTGTCTGTCTGTTTCTGTCTGTCTGTCTCTCTGTCTCTCTGTCGCTCTGTCTGTCTCTCTGTTCTGTTTATCTGTCTGTCTGTCTTCTGTTTCTGCTGTCTCTCTCTGTCTCTGTCTGTCTGTCTGTCTGTCTGTCTCTCTCTCTCTCTCTCTCTCTCTCTCTCTCTCTCTCTCTCTTGCTGGGCAGAAAGTTTCTATTGGTGAAGATCTGGGTTTAGAGGGGTGGGGGGGAGGGGAGGGGGGGGGGGGGGGGCTTATAGTAGATTTCCGTAATTGTGTTGAGGTTTTGTTGGGTGGGTATTCTGTGGGTGGTGGTGGTGGTATGTGTGAATGTTGGAGAGGGAGAGTGAGAGGGGAATGTGTAGGATGTGTGGAGTGTGTGTTGATGATGTGTTGGTAATGTTGTTTTTTGTGTGTTTAGATTTGCTTGTTTGTTTTTCTTTATTAGTGTTGCTTTGTTTAATCTAATTTTCTTTTTTTCTTTAGATTTGTGTGTTTTTCTTTCCATTCTAGACTTGTGTGCTTTGTTTCTTTCCATTCTAGACTGTGTGCTTTGTTTCTTTCCATTTAGACTGGTGTGCTTTGTTTCTTTCCATTCTAGACTTGTGTGCTTTGTTTCTTTCCATTCCGGACTTGTGTGCTTTGTTTCTTTCCATTCTAGATTGTGTGCTTTGTTTCTTTCCATTCCGGACTTGTGTGCTTTGTTTCTTTCCATTCTAGACTTGTGTGCTTTGTTTCTTTCCATTCTAGACTTGTGTGCTTTGTTTCTTTCCATTCCAGACTTGTGTGATTATATAATGGGATTGTTCAATGCTTTTGTGACACAGAAGAAGAAGAAGTAGAAGAAGAGCAAGAACAAGAAGAACTAGAACAAGATCATGATGGCGACGGTGATGATGAGAAGGAGGAGGAGGATGACGACAGTGATGATGATGATGATGAAGATTATGATGACGATAAATAAAATAATTCTGCAGGAAAAGCAGAGATAAAAAAGTAATCTTGACCAAAATAGGAATTGCAGTTAAAATCACTCACAAACGACATCCCCCTCCTCTCCCCCGCCAACCCTCCCCCCCCCCCCCCCCCCCCCCCCGAAACTTTAACAGGAACCCCCCTTCTGCAATAAAGAAAAGCCTCCCACCCCACCCTGATTTTCCCTCAATCTCTCCTTCCCCATTCTCCCCAAACCTCAACGGACCCCCCCCCCCCTCCTCCTTACAGTTGTCCTTTCCCTTGTGAAAAGGAAGGAAAATCTGAAGCAGCTCAGAAGCAGAACTAAGTAAGGCGGGAATGGCAGGGCAGGGCAGGGCTGTACTGGGCAGGGCAGGGCAGAGCAGGGCTGTACTGGGCAGGGCATGGCAGGGCATGGCAGGGCAGGGCTGTACTGGGCAGGGCAGGGCAGGGCAGGGCAGGGCAGGGCAGGGCATGGCAGGGCATGGCTGTACTGGGCAGGGCAGGGCAGGGCTTTACTGGGCAGGGCTTTACTGGGCAGGGCAGGGCAGGGCTTTACTGGGCAGGGCAGGGCAGGGCTTTACTGGGCAGGGCAGGGCTTTACTGGGCAGGGCAGGGCTTTACTGGGCAGGGCAGGGCAGGGCAGGGCTTTACTGGGCAGGGCATGGCAGAGCAGGGCAGGGCAGGGCAGGGCTGGACTGGGCAGGGCAGGGCAGGGCAGGGCAGGGGAGGGCAGGGCAGGGCAGGGCAGGACCAGGCAGGAAGGACAGGCAGGGCATGGCAGGGCCTTTACTGGGCAGGGCAGGGACAGGGCAGGGCAGGGCAGGAAAGGCAGGAAGGGCAGGCAGGGCTTGTACTGGGCAGGGCAGGGAAGGGCTGAAAGGGCAGGCAGGGCGGTACTGGGCAGGGCAGGGCTGGACTGGGAAGGGCAGGCAGGAAAGGGCAGGGAGGCAGGGCAGGGCATGGCAGGCATGGCAGGGCATGGCTGTTACTGGGCAGGGCAGGGCAGGACTGGGCAGGGCATTGCAGGGCAGGGTATGGGCAGGGGAGGGAGGGCTTTACTGGGCAGGGCAGGGAGGATGGCAAGGCAGGGCAGGGCTTACTGGAGGGCATGGCAGGGCAGTGGCATGGCTATGGCAGGCAGGGCATGGCTGATGGGCAGGGCATGGCAGGGCAGGCAGGAGGTGCGATGGCAGGCGGCAGGTGCGCAGGCAGGCTGGCGGGCATGGCAGGGCAGGATGGCTTATGGCAGGCAGGGCAGGGCATGGAGGGCAGGCAGGCTGTACTGGGAGGGCATGCGGAAAGGGCAGGGTAGGGCAGGGCAGGGAGGGCTGACTGGGCAGGGCAGGGCAGGGCAGGCAGGGCAGGGCAGGGCTGTACTGGGCAGGCAGGCAGGGCTGGATGGGCAGGGCAGGGCTGGCAGGGCAGGCAGGGCAGGGCATGGCTGTATTAGGCAGGGCAGGGCAGGGGCAGGGCTTTACAGGGCAGGGAAGGCATGGAAAGGGCAGGGCAGGCAGGGCAGGGCTGGACTGGGCAGGGCAGGGCAGGGCAGGGCATGGCAGGGCAGGGCATGGCTGACTGGCAGGCAGGGCAGGGCAGGGCTGGAGGGCAGGGCAGGGCAGGAGGGCAGGCATGCAGGCAGGGCAGGCTTAGGGCAGGGCAGGGGGACTGGGCAGGGCAGGGCAGGGCAGGGCAGGCAGGGAAGGGCATGGCGTAGGACGGGCAGGCAGGGCAGGGCTGGACTGGGCAGGGCAGGGCATGGCAGGGCATGGCAGGGCAGGGCAGGGCAGGCAGGGCAGGGCAGGGACTAGGGAACTGGGCAGGGCAGGGCAGGGCGAAGTGCAGGGCAGGGCTTACTGGGAAGGCATTGCAGGGAAGGGCAGGGAGGGCAGGGCAGGGCTGGATGGGCAGGGCAGGGCAGGTGGACTGGGCAGGGCAGGGCAGGGCAGGGCATTGGAGGGCTAGGCAGGGCAGGGCAGGGCTAGGCAGGGCATTGCAGGGCAGGGCAGGGAATTGCAGGGCTAGGCAGGAATGTACTAGGAAGAGCAGGGATGTACTGGAAAGGGATGTAGATGTTGTGAAGATATCAGCTCCCCCCCTCTTCACACACACTTACAGGGGGGGAGCGGGATATCCTGGTGGTTAGAGTGATGCGCATTGCCCCCGCCATATGCTGACCCGGGTTCGATTCCCGTTCAAGAGGAATTTTCCCCTGGAGTTAACATCAGTGTCGACTCCACTCCCCGCAAAAGTCCTTCGGATGAGACTATAAGCGGAGGTCCTGTGTGCGAACACACGCAGAATATCTTGCGGACACGTTAAAACCCGTTCCGCTTTTCTTAAGAGTAGGCCATTGTGTGCCAAGTGGGAACGGGTGACAAAAAGTTCAAAACCGCATACACTCGGGGACTGGATATAAAAAAAGCACATGACTGCTTATTCCATTATCCTCCAAATAGAAGAACAGAGAGAGAGAGAGAGAGAGAGAGAGAGAGAGAGAGAGAGAGAGAGAGAGAGAGAGAGAGAGAGAGAGAGAGAGAGAGAGAAACAGAACACACACACACGCGCGCGCGCGCACGCACGCGCACGCACACACCCAGACACACAGAGTCCACGTCGCCGAAAGTTCCCTCAGTTTTCAACTCTGTCACTCTCACCCTCACCAACACAACACGACACAACACGACACAACACGACACAACACGACACACACGGAATCGGAACACTCCATCGCGACGCCGAGCGACTTAGTCCGGGTCAGGACCTTTGACCCCTCAAATCGTGCACGAATGGGATACCCGGAGCCAGGAAAGGGGGAGACAATCTAACATGGCCATCAGACTGACGACAAGGGGAGGAGGAAGGGGAGGGGGAGGTGGTCGAAGAATAGAGGTAGGGAGCGGGAGGGAGGGATCACTTGCCAAAAATCTTCTTCGGCCATCACGGCACCGTGAGATGATCGTGTTAGATCTCTGTGGCGACACTGACTCAGTCCTTGTCCATGTGGAGATGGCTGTTTCCTTTTCTTTCTTTCTTTTTGTGTGTGGTTAGTTCAGTACCTATTTCCCTGTCCCAGTGTCTGTCTTTCTGTAATCTGTAATCTGTTGGGGGACAGACGGGACAGCTCAATACTAGTCAGAGCTCTTGCTCTCCCTAAGCTAAGATTGAGCAGCAGTTACCTCTTGGAGGGGATGACCCTTTGTACACCTTGGTTTCAGGGCAGTTCTCCATTCACTCAGCTGTGAATGAGGTACTTGACCTCTTTAGGGTCAGGGAAGGTAAAGCAGGCAGGGAGAGGAGATGGGCGCCGTTTTCAAGATGCTGGTCCCTGGAGAAGCTGAGGTCTTTGACATCTCGCTCCTCAATGACTGCATAGGTTATGGGGACAGCTTTACTGTTGTCCTGTTTTATCAGGGTCTGCCAAAAAAAAGATTAATACAAAAAAGAGAGGGGATGAAAGGAAGAAAGCAATGAAAGACAATGGGTATTTCTTTTGCCATAGTGAGAGACATTCACATTGATGTTCTAACCGCCAGGCTTTCACAACACCCAGATTAAGGCAACTGAGGGAGCGGATTTGAGTTTTCGCTGAGGTATACAAATACAAATTCGAACACTATAATATCTCACAAACAGTGAAATTTATGTGGGTTACAAGCTATAAATTTAGAAAAGTAAACAGAAAAACATTGATCACAGAAAAATGCCACAACACAGTATCGGAATAATTATCAGCACAAGAGCCTTTCCATTCTACCCAACATTAATCACAAGACAACAAACAGCAAACATCAGCAATACCTAAGCCAGTCATCCACTCATCAGTGGCAAAATCACATGCACTCATGCGCGCACCGACATGCGTGCACGCACGTACACACACATGTGCCGCCACGCACACACACACACACACTCACTCACTCAGTCCCCGCGCGCACGCGCGCACACACACAAAGTTAGAGAGAGAGAGAGGAGGGGGTGGGGGGGGGGGGGGGGGGGGGGGGGGGCATTTGCACACACGGGCAAGCGTTTTTATAAGGTAAAATAAAGTAAATGTGTCCCATGCCCTATGTGGTCGTTTGGGAGCAAGGCGTCAGAGACCTTAGCGTTTTTATAGCATAAACTAAATTCGTTATCCGCTCAAGCAGATTTTCCAGAGAGGGCGAGAGAGAGAGAACTCTGAACTCTGAACATTTTAATTGTACTTCGGCCTTGGGCCACAATATAAGTAAAGGGGACAAAAGGGAACAAACTGAAATGTGTAAATCAACAGTTTTCTGTATACTGTCTAGTGATGCACACATTCTTCAAACACATAGCACACGACTGAAAACCTCGTCGTTATCATAATCCTAAACACATGATGTCACCGTTATCAGTAATTACATTCAATACAATCATCGTTATTATCTTCATCATCTTCATCTACATCGTATACGTTATCAATCACGAAAGTGACATCTTGATCATAATTTACCTTACATCTATATAAGCATGTACTTTCCATCATACTTTAGCAATGCATATGCACGCACGTTATGACTCGCACGCGCGCGGCACATACACATGCCACGGAGAGGGGAGAGAGAGGAGCGGAAGAGAGGAGAATGATACATTAATGACTTACTTGCTGAAATCCTTTGAATAAGACTATACCGGCGGACGGATGCTCAGTGTCGGAGCACTTCGCTTTCCCAGCAAGTTAGCAGCGTCGAGCGTGTTACAGTTGATGGGTACCGTTGCGCGCTTGGCTCAGTACAGTTCCCCAGTTCCCACAGTGATGGGTACTGTCCTTTTAGGGTGGGAAGGTAAAGCAGCGAGGGAGAGGAGATGGCGCCCTCAATATGCTGGCCCTAGAGAAGTGAGGTCTCTGACGCCTCGCTCCCCTACGACCTTATAGGTTATGGGACTCCTTTACCTTTACCTTTACTAACCGGCGTCCCGTGTACGAACACATGCTGAAACCTTATGTAGAATTATGTTAAGACCCTAGGCTGGAGACTCTGTGCCTGACTTACAGGCCCTTAACAACAGCACAACGTCTTTGTGCTCATATGACAGAATGCAATAGTGGCTGTCTGAGCTATCCGAGAAAGAAGGAGAAAAAGAAGAAGAGAGGGGGAGAAGAAGAAGAAGAAGGAGGAGACGAAGAAGAAGACACCTGTCCACATTTAGTAGAACGATAATTATGCAAGCTACGGCCGACGGTAGAAATGACCCGAACATACCCAGCCTGCAGCCTAATACCTGGAGATGGATGGGCTCCAACAGACTGAAGTTGCCTACAACCCACCCCCTGAAAACCCCAGTGCAAGGCCCCGCAGACTCATGATGTTAGGGGCTGGGCACACGCTACCACTGTTGCTTGGTGCAGCCCGCAGTTGTGTGGCGGCAACAGTGGTAAACCACCCAGTCCTACAGCAACGTTGCCGAGTTGAAGAAGCGAGTGGTGGGCTGGTTTCATGGCAGGAACAATAACCATTCTGTTTTGTTCAAGTATGGCACAATCTGTCATGCCAAGCTCGACATGGTTGATCACTGTATAGCAGCACAGCTGAAGAAGAAGCAAAAGAAGAGGAAGGAGGAGGAGGAAGAGAAGACGAAGAAGAAGACCCCTTCCCACATTTAGTAGAACCATAATTATGCAAGCTACGGCCGATAGCAGCAGTCCTGTTTTTCTACAAGTGTTTAGGTTGCAGCCAAGCACAGCCTCGTTTCCTGTCTCATGATACTTTTTATTTACTCCACAATGGCAGAGGAGATTTTACTGACTGACTGTGAAACATGCACAATTATGCAATTAATTCGTGATTCTATGACTGACAACAAAATAACAACAGTGGCTGTCGCAGCAGGGATATTTTTGTTGTTCCCGTCGTCGCCATCGTTGGAAGCCATTTTGGATCAAATGTAATTTGGGGAGGGGGGGGGGGGGGGGGGGGGGGGGTAACGGAAATTTCCACTAGAGTTTTCCATATACTAGTATAGAAGTGCTTTGTGGCGG
>CM054157.1:41075569-41085569 GCA_028751875.1 Rapana venosa | reverse complement strand
AAGTTGTGGGGTGATTGTGTGCGGTGGTCTTTGAACCTGTAATCATGACTACAGGGTTGTTGAGAGCTGAGCTGTTCTGTGGGATGAAGTTGTGGGAAGCTGCAGGTTTGAGATGTTTGAATGGGCGGTGCAATGTTAAATGTGTCTGCTGTTCATGCCATGCCTTTGAATACTGGACAGCGATGAACATTATGACAGGCTTGCATTTGACATTCTTCTTCTTCATCGAAAGCTGAGACAGCAACTATTGTTCTCTGTCATTACGAGTGAAAATACGTTGGACTGCCGTTAAGCGCCTGACAAGTCAGGCCCAGCACATCCAACTTCGGCGTGGGAGAGAACTGTTATCTTTCAGTGGGGGGGAGGCAGAAGAATGGACCAAGAAGGCAGAAAATAGACAAGAAGGAGGTAACAGGAAGAACAGGAACAGGGCAGAAACAAAGAGAGGGGTAGAAAAAAAGGGAATTTCAGGCACAGATTTCCAAAAAGAGGGTCTACTTTTATATTGACAGGCCTCTCTCCCCTCTCTCCACCCCGGTCTGCAAATGAAGCTACATGCCAATACTTACTTATCCTTTGTATTTCAACAAGAGTTCTTTGAGGTGCTAATGCTATTCACTTCGCCCTGCTGTGTTATACAAAAAGGTAAAGGTGTTCCCATAACCTAAGTTGGGGAGCAAGGTGTCAGAGACTCACTTCTCTAGGGGCCAGCATTTTGAGGGCGGCGCCCTTCTCCTCTCCCGCGCTGCTTTATCTCCCCTGACCCTAGAGAGGGCAGGTACCCATTTACAGCTGGGTGAACTGGGGGACTGTACTGAAGCCAAGGCGCCCAACCCATCCAAGAGGTAACCACTCTCAATGCTGCTCAACCTTAGCCTGGGGAAAGGGAGTGCTCAGACTCACCGAGCTGTCCTGTCTGAACGCTCTGGTGTTAGAGCTCCCCTAAACCTGCAGCTTGCTCCACCCACGTCCATGCAGATCCTGTGAAGATGTCCTCACTCCCGGCCACCACCCTTCATCTCCCGCAGAAGGCGACAAACAGCGGTCTTCATCTCCCGCAGAAGGCGACAAAAGTAAGTTCTTTCGAGCCAGAAGGCCCATAGAGCCGGAGCTTATCCCGGTTTCTGTAGCGTTAAGCGAACTGATGGTTTTTCACCACCCCTGTGACAGGACGCTAGTCTGTCGCCAGATACTTCCCCAGCAGAGCTGGTACCCACTTGGACACCTGGGTGGAGTGAGGAAAATAGGAGTAAAGTGTCTTTCCCAAGGACACAACACCGAGCCGAGCGGGGATCGAACCCGCGACCTCTGGATCACGAGTTGACCGCCTAAACCACTCGACCACGGTGCCTCCTCGAAGGCGACAAGCAGCGGTCTTCATCCCCACAGGCGGCGTCCTCACGGACCAGGAGCTAGCTCTCAGTGCAGGGCGTTGTAAGAACTGTGGCTTTGAGGAAGGGCTTCATGGCCGGAAAGGCAGAGAGTGGTGTGGTTTGTGGCAGGCCCTGCAGCATTAGGGGCCTGTTCTGTGTTGTTCACAGCTGAAAGGAAGATGTAAAATGTGGAAAATTGCTGGTCTGGGAGGTCTGAGTGGGCTGTAAAGTCTTTTGTTAATCCTAACTGTTTAGCATTTCAATCCTTGATATAGAGAAAAAGGGAAATTAGTGTTAGTGTCATATCTAACATGAGCATTTCTGTTGTTTCTGTTAGCTTCCGATTGATTGTAAGTGGGGTTGTGTTTTTTTAAGGGGAGGGGGGGGGGGGGGGGTTGTTTTGTTTTGTTGTGTGTTTTGTTTTTTATTTAACTTGTAAATGCCTAAAAGCCGTTACTCAAAATAAGTGCACCTACAAAAAATCCCACCTCATAATTAATTTTAATGCCAACATGAAACTTTCACTTAAAACCAGCTTCCTGCTTCAGCTGTGTCCATTCCAGACCTCTGGAAGAACTGTACCCCCCTCTGCCAACATCTCTCACCCCTCGTGGCAGGCGAGGAATAAATAAAGATGCTCATGATGGCCGCCATGATTGTGTCAGAGGCTCTCGCCATCTTGTGACGTGGCTATGAGGACCTAGTGATGTCCCTTTGAGGAGGCACTTTGTGGCGGCAAGGAGCGGCAAGGAGCGGCGCTTTATGGAGCCCTGGTCACGACCCAGTGTTGCAGAGAGCTGTTGTGGGGGCTACAGCTGTGAGAAACAGCAGGTCTGAGGCGATAGTAAACGGCTGCTTCCTTCCTCCCTTGATCGTTATTACCTGCCATGTTTATCATCTAACTGGCGGGAAATACTCAATACAGCTTTTGACTGTGATGCAGATGACTTGCATGGATATGTTCGTAAGTTGTTCGTTCCTCGTTTATATCTGATATAGCGAATGCATGTGCATTCTTCGTGTCGTGCGTGATGCGTTGTGCACCTGAGTGCGTGATAATTGGTAGCTTGGAAATTAAATGTCATTTTGGCCTGTTATTCTTTTTGTATGTGATTGTAATTGCTAGTTTTTTTATGTTTCTAACCATCAATTGCTGTAAACGATGGTATTTTGCCATCATTATTTATAATTATCCTCCTCCTCCTCCTTCTTGTTCTTCTCAAATTTTTCACAATTCTTCGTCTTCTGCGTTCCCTGGTTACGCTAATATCGTTATTCATTTCAGTTGACTCATTTCTATGTTGTTATATCTTAGTGCCTTAGGCTACCTAAAGGTAAAATGGTGTACATGTTTCCACCTATAAATATTACATAACACTAAACTGGTTTTAAATGATGGTTTCATTCACGGTCAAGTGATCATAGCACCTGTCTCCGACACCAAATGAAGAAACCTTTGTGCAACCCTCTCATTCAGATGATCTGAATGCACTGTCAACAAAACAAAATAGACAAACCAACAGATAACATTTGTAAAGCATTGACATTTCTGCAAGTTGACACAAGCTTTAAGTTCTTAGATGTAAATTTGTGCACCTATGCCAACAAAAGAATCCCATTTGTTTCACTGCCTGATCCGAGAGACCATAAATCTTTGCCACTGGCTCTGAACACATTCATAACATGAACACTTGTGCCTCCATCACCACACACACACACACACACACACACACACACACACACACACACACACACACACACACACACACACACACACACACACACACACACACACACACACAAACACACACACACACAACACACACAACACACACAAAACCACACACACATTTCTGTATCAGTCATTTCAGACAGTGGTGCTGAACTCTCACTCAAAACCTGCTCCCTCTACCAAACTGTGCCAATTCCTGACCCTTGACAGGTGATGGTCACGTTCTCCCAGCATTCCTCACAAAACGTAGCAGGCAACTGCATCAACAGTAATGGTCTCCATTACAGCCCCTGTGAATGTTACCAGGACCTCTGCCTCCTTGTGAAGTAGCTGCCAGGTCTCTGTGATGTTGCTGTGAAGAGAGGCTTGTGGCAGGGGCAGCAGGGAGCGGTGTTCCTGGTGGCTGCTCTTGCACCTTTGATGACGACTTCAGCGCCGCTAAGAGCTGTTCTGGCAGAGCCAAGGTGTGGGAACAGCCAGGCTGGATGCTTGAACGGCAGTAAAGACCCCAGTTTACCCTGTCCACAACTCCTGCAGGGAACAGCACAAGGAGGGAGAGGAAGAGGCGGACAGAGAAAACGATGGGACGACAATAGCAGAGAGTGGACTACTGGCCTTGAGTGGAACGAACTGCTCTGGAAAGCAGAGGGCTGTGGGGAGTGGAGGAAGCTGGTTGCAAAATCTTAAGTGGTGCCCCCACGGTCCACGGGACTACGGATAGGTGAAGGTGAAGGAGGGTGAAATCCTGGAGACTGAATCTTACACACTAAGAAAAAATGTCCGTTCCGTTGTAATTTCTGACTTGGATGGTTTTTTGCTGTTTATCAGTTTTTGATTGTCACTGTCTTTTAATGTTCATGTTTACACACTTCGATTTCAGATAATAACTCTATAATAAGAACCGTGAGTTTCCGAGGCAGATTAAAAGGAGAAATTCTGCAACAGAGCTTTCCGTCAGGTGGTCTGGAATTACCATTCATTAGAAATGAACGAAATTCCACAGTTTAGTTTTAGCCATAACACTGACATGGCTTGCCCAACAAAGCAGCAATGAACCGGGGAGAGTTCTCGGATCTGTTTGGTTTTACACATGCTTATACCACTCAAAACAGACTAAGACACCCATGAGTCTGTTGAACTGCTGACCTTGTAGATTACAAGCATATAACTTTGTCTACATTGACTTGAGCTACAATTTTATCTGAAAAAGTAGTAAGGAATGTTGTGGCAGAGAGAGCGAGAGAGAGAGAGAGAGAGAGAGAGAGAGAGAGAGGAGGAGAGAGAGAGAGAGAGGGAGAGAGAGAGAGCGAGCAGTCAGTATTTTTGTCTGGCAGAAAGATTAATAAATGCTTTTTGTGGCAGAAAGAGCAGAAAGTGGTTTTTGGGGCAGGAACAAAACCTACATCTCTTAGCAGAATAACTCGTACTTCCGGTTCGTTACATGAGGAAAAAAAATCGCCTGAAACTGGAGTATGTGGGCCTATAATCATAATGACCCCGAGGTGCAGACAGTGGTCCTTCAATCAACCTGCTCCTCCAGAGTGGACCTAATTAAGAGACTGACACGGTGATTCTCAGGTAAGAAAAGTGAGACAAGAGTGATATTCTAGGCGACCTCCGAAGGATGTTAAACTGAGGAACGCACACAATACCCCCCCCCCCCACCCCCCTCCCCCAGACATATGGGATGAATAAATAAACAAATCTGTGGCCATGTTTTCCATAAAATACGCACTACTCGGGGGTGATGAGGTAGTTCACGATAAAAGCATCCTGGCAAAACGTCTAGCGTTCGGCGTCAGCGCCCACGACAAATAGGAAGTAAAACCAGCTTTTATGAGGGCACATGCACCAAGCACGGCCATGTCTATTCTCCAGTCTCAGACACACACACACACACACACACACACACACACACACACACACACACACACACGCACAGACACACACACACAGACACACACACACACACATGGCGGCCAGTCTCTCGTTCCTCTCGTTCCTCCCAGCTAGTCAGGCCAGAGGGCAGTGGTGGACAAGATGAATTAAGGCTGCCCTCTACCTCCACATATCCCTTGCGCGTGGGGGGCGGCCATGGCTGGCCTGTCACAGCCAATCAATGCCCGCCTCGTGCAGCACGTGACTGTGTGTTTGAAGCTGGTATATGATGGAAATGCTATGGGAGGGGAGAGGGGGGCAAATGGGTGGTGGTGTGGGGTGTGGGGTGGGGGTGGGGGGAGTTATGGTGGCTGAATGTGTGTGTGTGTGTGTGTGTGTGTTGTGGTTCAACATAAACTTAGTTGAGTGTCGTACAAGCGTGCGTGCACGTGCACGTGAGCGCACACCAGAATGTTTTAAGTGCGATTAGTCCTGTCTTTTTGTGCACTTCTCAATGGTTGCTGTACTGGACTAGGGATAGGAAATAAGTTGTACTGGCGACAAAGGAAAGTATAAAACGGAATTTGAAGGTGAAGCCCCCATCCCGAGGTAAATTTACATCGTTGCTCAATGATGCGGACAAGGTGACTTTGACAATGATACTCCTTCTAAAGTCACGTTTTCACACATGGGCTACAACTACAACTGTCAGTACAGGGGGATTTTAGGTTTGCATATTCTTCATGACGGCCAGTTGGTTGAAATGGGGAACGTCCAACAACAACGACATGGATCATCATTATACGTTGACAATTGGAGTGTAGTCACACAAAACGCCACCAAAACACGCAAGACAAACACAACAACAACATGGATCATAATTATACGTTGACAATTGGAGTGTAGTCACACAAAACGCCATCAAAACACGCAAGACAAACACACCAACATTGAGGGGGAATAACTTTTAAAATCCAGACAAGTCAAATACAGCTTCATCTCCCAAATAAAGTAAAAGGTTTAAAAAAAAAAGAAGGAAAAAAAGAGAACAAATAAACAGCAGTTGCTTTACCTCCCCTTCCCCCTTTCCCAGCAGAAGGAAATCTCCAAAAGCGCGAACAAAGAGGCAACAGCAGGTAGAGAAACAAAGTAGGAACGGCAAGTTAGGTCACAACAGTGCATCCACTACTGGTGTTACCAATCACTATTTTATGTATTTATTTATTTATTCTTTTATATCGAGGATAATGGAATAAGCACTCATGTGCTTTTTTACATCCAGTCCCCGTGTGTATGCGGTTTTGTCAATTTTGTCATCTGTTTCCACCGGCGCACAAAGGCCTACTCTTCCGAAAAGAGGAACAGGATTTAACGTGTGCATAAGATGTTCTGCATGTGTTCGAACACGGGGCCTCGGTTTATAATCTCATCCGAAGGAGGAGGCTACAGTTATGAAATAAAAGGAAGCTCACATGGTATGGACATGTGACAGGATCAGATGGGCTCTCCAAGACCATACTGAGAGGGGGACGGGATAACCTAGTGGTTAGAACATTGCGCTCGCAATCTGATGACCAGGGTTCGATTCCCGTTCAAGGGGATATTTTCCCCTGGAGTTAACATCAGTGCAGACTCCATTCTCCTCAAAAGTCCTTCGGATGAGACTATAAACAAAGGCCCCGTATGCGAAAGCGCGCAAAATATCTTGCGCACACGTTTAAAAGGCTGTTCCGCTTTTCGTAAGAGTAGGCCATTGTGTGTCGGTGGGAACAGATGACAATTTTCAAAACCGCATACACACGGGGACTAGATGTAAAAAAGCACATAAGTGCTTATTCCATTATCCTCGATATAAAAGAATAACATTTTAAAAAATCAATAAAAATTCTGCAAGGAACAGTGCAGGGGAAGAGAAGGCGAGGCAGGCCGAAGAAGAAATGGGCAGACAACATCACTGAATGAACCGGGAAGAGCTTCTCCACAACCAGGCACTTGCCCACTACCGCCACAAATGCAGCCAACTGGTGCAACGTTCGTCACTGCAGTGCTCCTACGCCCCCCACCCCCACCCCACCCCCACCCCGAGGGGTTTATGGGAGCAGATGAGATGAGAGAGACAGTTATGCTTTCGACAACATCACAGATAGTCGCGCTTTCATTGCCAAGATATTTCTTTGTCTTGTTTGCTTCTTTGCTTGCATTGAAAGATAAGAACATGTGTAGATAGCACAGGGACACATAACCGGTTGTGTGGTATCATTATCGATGACTGCAGAACAACTGTTGGCAGGCAACAAGATGGGGTGCGTGGCCTCTAAGCATGAGCCGTCCCATGTCCCATTGAGGGTATTCTTCTTCTTCTTCAAGTGTCCGGTCTGGTCCTGCAGACATCGACGATCATGGCTCTCCATTCTTCCCTGTTCTCGGTCCCTCTCATGAGCTCATTGTTGGTGCCCTCTTTATTCGTTGCGAATTTGTTTAAGCTGTCTGTGAATTTTGTGCATTGTCTTGCTCTGCTCTTGTTTCCACATATTTTGCCACTCCATAACAGTTTCTCTAGTCCGTCAGCCCTGATTATATGGCCGAAAAATTTGAGCTGTCTTTCTCTGATGGTGTTGAGAAGGGATCTCTTGTATCCAGCCATTTCCATTACTTCTGGATTTGTTTTTGTATTATTCCTCGGAAATAGCGAAGATATAATTACTGTCTTGTTTTGTTTTGTATTGTATCACGTTGTAATGTGTTGTACTGTGTTGTGTTGTATTATATTGTGTTGTGTTGTATTGTATCATGCTGTATTGTATTGTGTTGTAATGTGTTGTACTGTTGAATTGTGTTGTACTGTTGTATTGTGTTGTGCTGTATTATATTGTGTTGTGCTGTATTGTATCGTGCTGAATTGTATTGTTTTGTGTTGTATTATAATATGTTTCTCTGTGGTGTTCGCCGATGACCTCCAAAACAGCAGAGGAGGCAGATGCTGTTTCGGAAATTGAAAAGACATTAGATGATAATGGAGATGCCTTGCCCACAGCACATCCCCACTCTCTCGGCCAAGTGGGCATAAGGACAGTCAGCGTTGGAGATGTTCTCCAAAGGCCATCTAACCCCCAGGGATGCAGCACATAAGGACTGTGCAAGTCAAGCCTCCTAGTCAGAGAGTCATAGTCGATCACTAAAGACTAAGCTGTAAAGTGAAATTCCATGAGTGGGAAAGTCACTGGTCATACAGCCTCTCACTTTGCTGTTGCCCCCAGCGTCAATAGTTTAATTAATCAAGAACTGTGATAAAACCCAGGCGCTGAAGGCATGTTGTATTGTAAAAGGGTAAAGGTAAAAAGTGTCCCATAACCTATAAGGTCTTAGGGGAGCGAGGCGTGAGAGACCTCACCTTCTCAAGGGCCAGCATATTGAGGGAGGTTCCCATCTCCTCTCCCTCGCTGCTTTGCCTTCCCTGACCCTAAAGAGGGCAGGTGCCCATTTACAGCTGGGTGAACTGGGGGGACTGTACTGAAGCCAAGGCGCGCAGTCACCCATCCAAGTGGTAACCACACTGGACGCTGTTTAACTTGGCTGGGGGAAAGCGAGTGCTCTGACCACTGAGCTATCCGTCCCCGTATTGTATTGTATTCTATTCTATGCTACTGTTTGGTTTGGTTTAATTGTTTTAGAGTCCCACCGGAGTTATTCGATTTTATTTTATTTATTTATTTATTCTTTTATATCGAGGATAATGGAATAAGCACTCACGTGCTTTTTTACGGATTGACGGATTGTACCTACCATCAACAAACAATAAACCACATACTATCATATTGTGTGTGTACTGTATTGTGCTTTATAGTGTGATTATTATTGTATTGTATGGGTGTATCGTGTTGTGTTGTGTTGTGTTGTATTGTCTTGTCTCCCAAGACAGAAGGAGCCTACTATATTGTGTTGTGTTGTGATGTGTTGTGTTGTGTTGTACACCACAGTCAGTAACTGCACATGTCAGACTGCTTCTCCCGAGAAGAACCCGTCGCCACAAGAGCAGGGCCACCCATTTGATAAAACATTCTGTTTATGAATTTGTCCCTATAAAAATGCACATTTTTGCCAACATTTTCCGGAGACAACTCTCTTGTGCTGTGGGTTTCTCCTTTCAATTTCAAATCAAGTACTTTGTTATCTCAGAGACAGAGATATTCCGGTGGGTCACGAGCCGTACATACAAACAATAAACATGTAAACATGATATCACACACACACAACCATACATACAAACAATAAACATGTAAACATGACATCACACACACACACCATCCGATAAAAAGCACCCACAAATCAGCAATATTTCAGCCAGTCATCAACTCACCCAAGTAAAATCACTAATACTCATGTGCGCACCAGTAAACCCATGCATCCGCGCGCGAACACACACACACACGCGCGCGCGCGCGCGCGCTGGAAACATTCGCATACATGCACACGTATTTTTTATGACATAAGCCAAAATTGTTATAACATATTGTTTAAGACAAATAAATATCAATTAAATTAATACTCTGTTCTATTAAGATATTGAACACAATCTAAAATAATAACACGCACACACATATGGCATAAATCAAATTGGTATAACATGATGAGACAAAATGTCACTGAAATTCACGTTTTATTCTTTCCCGATGAATGTATATTGCACACGAGACGTCAGGTTATTTATTGCCTCAGCCGAAAGACTAGCACTCAGGGTCTAGTGGATGGGGGTGGAAATTCGGATTCAAACGGGGTTCAAACCCACAACCTTTCGATTTCTAGACATGTGTGTTACCTCTTGACCACCGATGGTGCACAGGATAGCCTGGTTGGTGGTTAGAGTGATGCCCATTGCGCTCATGATCTGCTGACCAGGGTTCGAATCTTGTTCAAGAGGATTTTTCCTCTGGAGTTAACGTCAGTGGCGACTCCACTTCCCCCAAGAAATACTTCTGATGAGGCTATAAACCGAGGTCACACGCGCGAACGCATGCAG
>CM054157.1:41055569-41070569 GCA_028751875.1 Rapana venosa | reverse complement strand
TGTCGTTGTTGTTGTTGTTGCCGTTGTTGTTGTTGTTGTTGCTGTTGGGCGTTCCCCAGCTTAACACGTTGGGGGGTCACCCAGAAGATGCACTCTGGCTCATTCACCCTACCTGGGAGGCATTACAGAAAATTCTAAGTGCACAGTAGATGAAAAGTTGACATGTGAATTAAGACTGTTTTCAAATACCTGGCTAGATAGACAGCCCTGCTCCGACTTCTGAAGATGTTGTACTTTATTTCAATGGTACTTGAGATCGGCACAGATCACAAGTCAGTGAGGACAGAGTAGCGGAGGAAAACAAGTGCAGGTTAGGAGTACAAGTTGGTGATTTAAAAAAAGCAACAACACTTTTTGGTCACATGTAACATTTGGTGCAAGCAACGTTTTATTCAGAAAGTCATACATATTCATAGATACAAAGGAGTAGCTTGTAGGGAGCTCAGCAGCAACACTGTGTTCAGCTTGTACGCTAGGGAGCTGGTGAACATGAATAGCTTTTAGCTGAGACGCTTGTGACAATCAGTGAATGGAAAATCCTGCCTCCAACAAGTCACTGCAGGCACATGTGACACTTCTCTACTTTGTCTTAGAATAAATCAAGGTATAAATCCCAGCACTCTCGATCCCATTAAAAACAACAACACACACACACACACACACACACACACACACACACACACACTCACTCACACAACAACAACAACAACAAAGCTTGGTCGACATACATATTGCTCTCACCAGCAGTGAGATCAGAGTCATGGTATTAACCAGCAGCCTATTGCTCTCCAGTCGATAATTATGTAGCAACCTTTCAGAAACCAGACATCAGCGTTTCGGGGTTTGAAGCTTAGGTTTTATTCACTAGGCTATCCCATCCGGCATTCCTCAAAATCTGAAAAGCATGGCGGTTTGTTTGAAGGCACGTACCTGATATAGAAATGGTCCTTTTTCTTCCGAAACCATCCAGACACCCCTCCACCTGATGATCAGTGGACAGACAGAAAGAATTGTCTGGAGACAGGTGAAGAAAACTCCGTGATCTGTAGAAAAGCTGAGTGCCCCAGTGCCGGCTGCTCTACGAGCCAGATGACTCTACCGTGAATTTTTCTGCTTTGAGATGATGACTTAGTTGTGTTTCAATTTGAATATCTTGAAAATGATATAATATTATTTTTTTTCTTTAAAGTGTAGCGACTGGTCTCATGAAACTTGCCAGTCTTTCCCATCCGTTCTGTTGGCCCTGTACCTAGTACTGCATATCATGACTTAACTTCTGCTTTCACACACGCCTGTTACACTTTCCAATAATGAAAAACAACAACAACCCATTATCATCATATCAATACCCCCCATAAAAACCAAAACACCGAAACTCCCAAAAAAGGCCTTAAGATACAAGACAATGCTTGTGCAACTGCCCCTTTACAACAAAAGCTAGTAAGCTAAATGACATGTTCTCCAACAAAAAGAAAAGGGTCAATGAGATTTCAATATGTGTGCATAAATATTCTGCGTGCCTTGACACACGTCATCGATGTATGGACTCATCATGAAGACTTCCAGGGAAGTCAAGTGTAGTAAACACCAATCACATCCCCTTAATGTTGTTGTTGTTGTGTACAACCAAGATTTTGAAAAACTGTGTAGAGTGACAAAATAGTTTGAATTGAACAAAACATTCCAAGAAATGCTACTTTTCTCTCTCTTGCTTTTTGTTTTATATTATGCTGTATTCTGGCACTGTGTTATTTTATTTTATTTTTTTGGAGAAAAAGAAATGTACACCATTTCGGAGTGGGGGGAAATGGGCGGATAAAATCCACAAACAAGGAGTATAATCATGAATTTTCTGTCAAGGGACTTAATCGATGTTAATTAGCTCCCCTGAACATCCCGCTAGCAATCCTTCATGAAAAAAGCATTTGGTGGGTGGGTGTGGCACTTTTTTCCAAATGTGTTGAATCGCTCATATCACGGTTTATCTGTTTATCTGATTTTTGTTTGTGTTTTAAACGTTGTTGTGCAATCAAATGTTTATCGGCGCTCTCTCTCTCTCTCTCTCTCCATCCTTCTCTTCTCTCTCTCTCTCTCTCTCTCTCTTATTCTCCTCTCTTTTCTCTCTCTCTATCCCTCTCTTCTCTCTCTCTAACTCCATCTCTCTCCTGTGCAGAAAGGTCGCCAACATGTCTCTTAGACAGCAATGAGTCAGGTCAACAAAAAAACCCATTTTAGTTGCGGGTCTCTGTTATACACATACAAGAAGTATCCCCAGTATGTTAAAAGTGATTTGGAATAATTGAGTACAGCATGAGGCATTATCCGAATGAACACATGCAGTCCTCTTTCCGCCAGTCCTCACCAGTGATGTTTTGTGACACAAATATATTTTAGCTTCAAGGTTGATAGTGCTTCCGTTGCTGAGGATTGTGCTACTATGTTTCTTTCTTTCTTTTTATTTATTTTATTTTATTCTTTTATTTCGAGGGTATTGGAATAAGCATTCATGTAGGGTTTTTTTTTACATCCAGTCCCCACGTGTATGCAGTTTTGTAAATTTTGTCATCCGTTCCCACCGGCATACAATGGCCTACTCTTCCGAAGAGCGGAACGGGTTTTAACGTGTGCGTAAGATGTTCTGCGTGTATTTGCACACGGGGCCTCGGTTTAAAGTCTCATCCGGAGACTTCGGGAGTGAGTCGACTGATGTTAACTCCAGAGGAAAAATCCTCTTGAACAGATTAGAACTGAATCAGCATATCAAGGGTGCAGTGCGCATCACTCTAACCACCAGGCTATCCCTTCCCCCCCCCCCCCCCCCCCCCCCCCCCCCCATCCTCCTGTTTAATGAAAACCTGTTTAAAGAATAAAATGTCTATATTGTTTTTGGAGCAAGCTTTGGAAAGGTGCTCTAAGAAAAGTACTTGTTGTCACAGGTTGCATGCCACACATAGCTGGCCTTCGTTTAGCTTAAATGAAAGATGGCTTAGTTATCAACAGATACTATGCTTGCCTTTGTACTGGTAACCGCGGTGTATAGCCTCACCCTTCACCCGTGGGGATGCCTGGGGCCTGTCATATAAACAGCATCCCCACCTTCTGGAAATACTGTGCTAGGAATTCCCTCTTCTCTATCCCTCTCTCTGTTTCTGCCTTGTTCCTTTTCGTCCTCCTTTTTGTCTATGTTCTGCCTTCTTGGTCCATTTCTCTATCCTATTTCTCCAGAAAGAGTTGACATGACATGACAACGAAATCAGATGTGCTGGGCCTGACTTGTCGGGCGCTTAACGGCAGCGCAACGCATTTTTGCTCATATGACAGACAACAATAGTTGCTGTCTGAGCGTTAGAAGAAGAAGAAGGAGGAGGAGGAGGAGGAGGGAGGGAGGAGGAGGAGGAGGAAGAGGAGAAGAAGAAGAGAAAAAAGAAGGAGGAGGAGGGGGAGGGAGGGGAGGAGGAAAAGAAGAAGAAGAAGAAGAGGAGGAGAAGAAGAAGAGGAAAAAGAAGAAGGGAAGAGAAGAAGAAAAGAGAAGAAGAAGAAGAAGAAGAAGAAGAAGAAGAAGGAGGAGGAAGAGAAGAAGGAGGAGAGAGGAGGAGGAGAAGAAGAAGACGGAGGAGGAAGAGGAGGATGATTCTCATCAGAAGGACTTGCTGGGGAAAGGTATCAGAACTAAACAATTCAACGTGACTCTATGATTTTCTGTTGTACTTTTCTAACCCTTTCCTCTCTTTATATCCATCTAAAATTTAAAAAAAATCACCAGCTTTTACAGCTTACATTCTTAGAACAACGTCAGTCATCTTTGTCCCCCCCCCCTCCCCCCACTCCCCCTCCCCCCTATCCCCCAGCGAGGACTGAATCAGTATTAGTAGTCTTCACATATTTATTAAAACTGGCATACAACACCGATGAAGTGTCTCATTGATATTTCAGCAACTGAAGCAAGCAACAACAGCAGCCAGCCACCAAGCCCTGACTGGTTGGTAGGTATTTAAAGTGCCTCTGAGGCCTCGCCTCTCTCTCTCTCTCTCTCTCTCTCTCTCTCTTCTCTCTCTCTCTCTCTCTCTCTCTCTTTCCGTGGCGGTGGAGCTGCTTTGCTTTGGAAACTTGTCATCTCCAGTATTGATTACAGCAGGCACGTAGAAAAAAAAGGGCATACATATGCCTTGTCGTCCTTTCCACACTCCTACCACTATCACTAGTACACTTGAGCTTTTCAAATCAACATTACTTTGCTGTAAAGGAACAAATAATTATGAAAACACACCGAGAAATATTGTTTAGTGGGTTGGTGTTTTTTTTGTGGTTTTTTTTTTTTTGGGGGGGGGATATTTCAATCAACTGATGGGCCTATAACCATAAGATGAGGTAGCTCTAAAGAGAGAGAGAGAGAGAGAGAGAGAGGAGAGAGAGAGAGAGAGAGAGAGAGAGAGAGAGAGGGGGGAGGGAGAGAGAGAGAGGGGGGGGGGAGAGAGAGAGAGAGAGGAGAGAGAGGAGAGAGAGAGGAGGAGGAGAGAGAGAGAGAGAGAGAGAGAGAGAGAGAGAAGAGAGAGGAGAGAGAGAGAGAAGAGAGAGAGAGAGAGAGAGAGAGAAATGAGAATGTAAAAGGTGGATTGGCGCTAGGCTATAAACAGACGAGAAAGTTGCGGGCGCGGTAAAAGTAGGCCTAACAGCAAACACACACACACACACACACACAACACACACACACACACAAAACCACACAACAAACCAAAACGCCAATAGCGTTGCTTCTCCGCTAATGACCTCTCATCGCTTCTCCCACTCCCACCCCACTCCCCAGCCCCACCCACCCACCCACCATCCTCCCTTCCCTTCCTCCCCATTTCTCTTCTGCCAGGCTCCGCACTTCCCCCACTCCATCAACACCCCCCCCCCCCCCCCCTCCTCTCTCAGTGATTCTCTCTCTGCAATCGTCTGCCTCTCTTCTCTCCCTCTTTCTCCTAGAGCTTTGCTAAGCCTCTCTCTTCTCTACTACTCCGTCCGTCCTCGCTCGTCCGCCTGATGTTGTCGTCTGTCTGCTTTTGCACAACTCTCCAGGCTTTTCCTGCTCGCGATTCTCTCCCTTCGCTCTGAAACTTGTCAAGCAGACGACAGCGGAGTGTATAGCGTGTGAGTGAGTGTGGTGGTGTGGTGCGTGTGTGAGAGTGTTTCTTCCACTGGCTTTTCCATTCAAACGACAAAAAAAACCCACACCCAGGCCACTTGCTGAAATCAAGATGTGCCTGCCCTTACTGCTATCCAACCTTGTCGGAGGAATCACTTTACCATCAACTTAATCCTCACCTTCATTTTTTTTTCTTTTTTGTGGGGGTTCAGTTTTCGACAAGTTTGTTGTGAAACCAGAGGTGGAAGTTTGTTCAGTTCTCTTTCCTGTTTTACAGTTCTGTTTTACCTGTTTGTCTGTGAGGGAGATCAGTGGCAGAAAGTGATAGGAAGGTCATCACCTGTGCCCCGGTGCTAACAGCGACATTCAGCAGACACACTGGAATCGGATCTGTCTGAAATCTTCACCGTTTCTCTGTGGGAGGGAGGGAGGGAGGGAGGGAAGGCAGCGAGCCTACTGCCCTATCTGTCATCTGCGCGCCAGGGAGTGTAGACTTGTTTATTGTCAGATTTGTGTGGGCTAGCGGCAGATAGGTTTAATACCCCTAGGCTTCGGATCAGCAGTTTGGGACTCTTTTTTTTCGTTTTTGTTTTGATTTTGTTTTTTTTGTTGGCTGTCTCTTGTTAAGAAATAAAAAAAGGAACTTCTGACGATTTTGAAAAAGGGGGGAAAAATAAGAAAAAAAGAAAAAAGAAAAAAGTGTGCGCAATTTTGTTTTCATGATTGCTTTTTTCTTTATGATTTGACTTCAAGATTAAAGAGGGTGGGAGGCCTAGATTGTTTTTTTGGTTTAAAAAAATGATTAACTAAAAGAAAGAAAATAAACAAAAATACAAAACAGTACAGCGACAAAATGTTTGACAAAATGCAAGTTTCGACATGGACTACATTTTCGTCTTGGATAAATTTGATGAAAAACTTGAGAACACCGTTTAGCGTGTTGATTTGTCAGGTGTGGTGAAATGCAAAAGAGATCACACAACTATGAAATAAAAAAAATACCACGCTCATATAAACAAAAGAAAGACAGAAATCAATACAGCTGAGTAAAGAACAACATCACAAAATATAACGTTTTTGAAAAATCGACGTTTTTGTACACAATTAGCAGCTCACGTGCTGAAAAAGAAAGAAATCAGCCCTGACAGTATTGACAAACAGTCCAAGCTTTCAGCAGTGTGAACAACACACACACCACCCACCTGACAAAAGCCAACAGCAACAGCAGCAACAACAACTACAGCAGCAACAACTACAGCAGCAACAACAACAGCAGCAACAACAACAGCAACAATAACTACAGCAGCAACAACTACAGCAGCATCTACAACAGCCAGCAACAACTACAGCAAGCAACAACTACAGCAGCATCTACAACAACAACAACAACCACAGCAGCAACAGTCACATCCAAAAAGGAAAATATCGACTCCAAGAAAACCTGCAAAAAAGAACCCCCTCCAAAAAAAAAAAAAAACCCAGCCAAAAAATATTTTTAATTTGTTTAACACCTTAATCAACACCCCTCCCACCATCCCCCACCCATCCCCATCACCACCATCACCACACCACCACCACCACCACCACCATGGCCTTCACGCCTTTCTTCCTCCCTCGTCCCTCCGACTACGGCAGCCTTCTGGCCCCCCACCCTTACCTGCCGGGCTTCCCCCTGCCCCACCCCCACCACCACGCCCTCCCCGGGCCCCTCCTGCCCAAACTCCAGAGCGCTATGGGCCGAGCGGGACTGACCCCCGGGGATTTTCTGGCTGGGGGTGGGGGTGGCCCCCTCTCCCGGGGGTTGGGAGGGGATCGTGGGGGTGGAGGGGGAGGAGGGGGAGGGGGGATGGTGGAGGGGAACGATCCTGACGTGGAGGATGACCCCCAGGTAGACTTGGAGGCCAAGGACCTGTGGCAGAAATTCCACAAGCTGCAGTCCGAGATGGTCATCACCAAGTCGGGAAGGTGGGTGGGTTTGTCTGTCTGTCTGTCTGTCTGTCGGTCTGTCTGTCGGTCTGTCTGTCTGTCGGTCTGTCGGTCTGTCTGTCAGTCTGAGTGTGTGGTTAAAAATAAAATAAAAATGTATATATTTTAATTTTATTTTATTGTTTTATATCGAGGATAATGGAATAAGCACTTATGTGGGTTTTTTTTTTATTTATATCCAGTGTTAAGTGAGTGAGTGAGTTAGTCAGTTAACCCTCCATCCCTCCCTCCCCTCTCCCCCATATACTGGTGGTGGTGGTTGTGGTTGTGGTGGTGGTTGTGGTGGTTGGTGGTGTGGTGGTGTGTGGTAGTTGTGGTTGTGTGTAGATGTGGTAGGTTGGGGGTTTGTGGTGGTGGTGGGTATGTGGTGGTGGTGATGATGTGGTGGTGGTGATGGTGGTGGTGGTGTGGTGGTGTGTGATGGTGGTTGTGTAGTTGTGGTGGTGGTTGTGGTGATGGTGGTGGTGTTGGTGGTGGTTGGTGGTGGTGATGGTGGTGGTGAGGTGATGGTGGTTGTTGTGGTGGTGGTGATTGTGGTGTGGTGGTGGTGGTGGTTGGTGGTGGTGATGGTGGTGGTTGAGGTGATGGTGGTTTTGTGGCGGTGGTGGTGTTGGTGATGATGATGGTGGTGGGATGATAATGGTGGTGTGGTGATGATAGTGGTAGTTGTGGTGGTGGTGATTGTGGTGTGACGGTGGTGGTGGTGGTGATGATGGTGATATGGTGATGGTGGTGCCTAGCCTGTCTTCTGTGTGTGTGTGTGTTGGATGTTGTTATTGTTGTTGTTGTTGTATGTCTTTTGACCTGCATGGGCAGGGAGAGAGAGAGAGAGAGAGAGAGAGAGAGAGAGAGAGAGAGAGAGAGTCCTTTGTGGGAGATTTTGTTCGTCTGTCTGTAATGAGTGTCTATGTTATACGTCTTTTTGTCTGTCTCTCTGTCTGTCTATTTGTTGTCTCTCTGTCTGTCCCTCTACCTATCCATATAGAAAACATAAGCAAAAAGACAAAAACAAAATACTTCAATGACAAAAACCGCCACCACCACCACCACCACGACGAAAACCCAAACAAACACATCCCCCATTCCCCCCTTCAAAGAAACAAACAAAGAAAAACCCCAAACCCAAAACAAACAAACCCAAATACCACAAAAAAAAAAAAAAATCTGCTACTGGCCATTCTAAAGTGTATCGTCCGCAAAAAGTGTATCGTTTCAACTTAATCATCTACTTAATTAAAAGTATGAGTTGATTTGAGATAAACTGATCAGTTAATTAACGAGGGAAGCATCATGCAATACAGGTATCTGTTGCAATGCATGTATAGAGGGGACTTGAGTGTTGTACTGTGTGTGTGTGAATGATGAGAGAGAGGAGAGGGGGGGGGGTGGGGAGAGAGTGAGGATGAGTAGAGAGAGAGAGAGAGAGAGAGAGAGGAGAGAGAGAGAGGAGGGGGGGGAGAAGAGAGAGAGAGAGAGAGAGAGCGGCGGTGAACGAATTCTGAATAGCTCTTGGTTTGATGGGATTTATTTAATTATCTATGTATTATTCATTTATTTATTTTTCTTTCCATCCATTTATTTATATACTTATTCATTCATTAGTTTATTTATTCATTTGAGATAAGGGATGAAGGCATCCAGTATAAACAATTTTCCGTTGTTTTTAATGACTTATTTATAGTTTTTTCTCTCTTTCTTTGGATTGGAACTGAATGTATCACACACACACACACAAAACCAACGAAGCTTGAAGTAGATTATTACCCTCTTTTAGGACACATTTTGAACTGAAATATGAATGCAGTACTCGAAATTCATCATTTAAGCTAACTAGCAATGTGTGCAGACTTTGAAAACGAGAAATTTACCAAACAATGTACTACAGTTAAGTTTCTTTTATATGTATATATTTCAATAATTAACAAAGAATTCGTTGAAATAAATACGCGGGAGAATTGTACTGTGTGTTGCTATAATAAGTAAGTTAACCTAGACATTGCTATGAAACTTTTATAAATTGAACACACACACGCACACACACAACACACTGGTTGTACAAATACACCGTTTATTGTGTTGTGTCAAAGACAAGTCTACATGACTTTTACAGCAAGAAGATTTGTCAGAATTAGCGCTTCACTTGCGCGAAACAAACCAACCGGAGACAAAATCAACCAAACAAGAACACAAGCGAGAACCAGTGAAACAAAGAAAGAAAGAAAGAAAGAAACGAACAAACAAACAAAAACCAATAATGAACACAGGAAAAACAACATTTAACAAAGGAGCAAACACATGACATTTATAGAAACAAAACCACAACAAACTGCTTCAAAATAATTGTGAGTAAACGATTGGTAAAGATTCAAACAAGTTGGTCAACAAGTGCTTTTATGTGCGGCGTTTTGAGGGGGTACTCTCAGATCAACTTTGAACAGGGGAGAGAGAGAGATAGAGAGAGAGGGGGGGGGGGGGGGAGGGAGGGGGGGGATTGGACCAGGTGGGTGGGGGCGGAGGAGGGGGAGAGAAGAGGAGGGGAGGATCGAGCAGGCGTGAATCAGTCTCATATTTCGCGCGCGTATGTGTGTGATCTTCAGTTTAACGTCTATTCACATTTAGTGATTTTAGACGTGGAAAAGTAATATAAACAAGAGAATGCAAACAATAACAAAAAAGTGTCAAATAACAGTACTTAAAAACTAACTTTAACATACTACAAAAACTGAATTATCGGACTTCTTATCAATCCTAATACAATGTCCAACAGTAACGATGGTTCAGACAAAATCTGATCCAGTGACAAACTTGGTACAGCGGGTAAAAATGCTTTTAAATGTCCACAATCAAAAATAACATGACTTGTGTGTGTGTGTGTGTGTGTGTGTGTGTGTGTGTGTGTGTGTGTGTGTGTGTGTGTGTGGTGTGCGTGCGTGCGTGCGTGCGTGCGGGCGCGTGTGTGTGTGGTCAAAGGAGTTTTCCCCTTCAGTTTGATTGGCTCTTCACGTAGGCTATTGTATTATTGTTGTTGTTATTATTATTATTATTGTTATTATTATTATTATTATTATTATTTTATTATTATTATTATTACATTATTATCATTATTATTATTATTATTTATTATTATTATTATTATTATTATTATTATTATTATTATTATTATTATTATTATTATTATTATTATTATTATTATTATTATTATTATTATTATTATTATTATTGTATGAATGATATTATTATTCAACAAAGGTGAATAGTACTCATAATGACATTACATTTGCATGTGAGAATAGATGCTTTTCAACAATGATGGCCAAATGATAGATAAAATTATTCTACTGTTTATGAGAAAATGGAGTTTCCGTGGGTGCCTGTATTTTATTATTATTTGTTGACATTGCAGAGACTGACACGTTATTTCCCCCTACTTTTATGTAGACATGTTTGATCTATACCAGACGCGAAAGTTTAACAATGAGAATTATTATTGTCTTCATAATCATCATTATTCCTAGCATCACGATTATTCTTATTATTATTAGTGGTAGTAGCAGTTGTATTATTATTATTGTTATTATTATTATTATTATTATTATTATTATTATCCCGAAGGCGGAATTCGGCTTACATAATGGCGGAAGGGGGGGGGGGGGGGGGGGGGGAGGGGGGTACGGAAGGGGAGGGGGGGGGGGGGGGGGGTACGGTCTGAAACAAGACAACAACCAAACCCAAACAAACAAAAACAGAACAAAACATACAAACCCTCCAAACAATTCCTGGCTGCAGTTTCTATTGGATTTGAGACATCAGTAATTCATGACCACACGAAACAAACCCACACCCAGCACCAACGAAACCAAATGATTAATAAATCATCCATCACTTGACTTCTCCTCTACATGAAGTGTGTGTGTGTGGAGGGGGGGGGGGGGGGGGGGGGGGGGGGGGGGGGGGGGGGTGCTGCACTGAATATTTGAAGCAATACGTCCTGAGCAAGATGAACCTGGCGGAGTCTATTCGTCTCAGATCGCACAGTGCATGCTAGGTGTATATTTTTGTGCATCCAGAAAATCACCGGCCTTAGCCACTTACTCTTCTACAAAAAAATAATGAGAAAAGGATGTTTAACGTGTGCGCGCGCGCACAAGACGTTATGCATGCGTTTGCACACAGGACTGAGGATTGGTGATTTCACCTGAAGTACTCTGTCCGGGGCCATTGTCAGTGCAGCCACGTTGAGATGAGGAGACACGGCAGAATAGAGTGGTTTTTTAACCTTTTAATAATAATGATAATGATAATAATAATAACCAAAATGATAATGAAGACGACGATGATGGCGACGACGACAACAACGATAATAATAATAATAATAATAATAATAATAATGATGATGATGATGATGATGGTGGTAATAATAATAATAATAATAATAACAACAACAACAACAACAACAACAACCATAATAATATTAATAGTAATAATAATAATAATAATAATAACAATAACAATAATAATGTGTGGAATTTGTATAGCGCTGAATCTTGTACAGCTAGAAATCTAGACTATCACAGACTCAAGATTATATTCGAGTCATCAACAAGAACACATAACAGAACAAAAAACATTGCAGTCTAGATAATTATCTAGTTGCACAGAACACTTAACAGAACAAAAACCCCTCATTAAAAAAAGTCGAGATAATTATCTAGTTGCACAGAACACTTAACAGAACAAAACTCCATTATTAACAGATACTACAAAAAACATTGCAGTCTAGATAATTATCTAGTTGCACAGAACACTTAACAGAACAAAAACCCCTCATTAAAAAAAGTCGAGATAATTATCTAGTTGCACAGAACACTTAACAGAACAAAAAACATTGCAGTCTAGATAATTATCTAGTTGCACAGAACACTTAACACAACAAAAAACATTGCAGTCTAGATAATTATCTAGTTGCACAGAACACTTAACAGAACAAAAAAAACCCATTAAAGTCGAGATAATTATCTAGTTGCACGGTTTCATTCTGTGATTCGGACAAGGCAACAAACCCCGATGTTATGGCCTCAGTTGTCGGCGGGGCTATAAACAACATTGTTAGATTGGATCTATTCCCCAAGTCGGAAGCGGCTACCTAAATGGTCGCATAGGCAGAAAGCTCGCCATTGGTGACCGCCGACCTCTAGCCGAGAGGAACGGGAGGAGGGGGGGGGAGGGGGGGGGGGAGAAAAAATAGATCGGAATCAAACCAATGTTTATTCCAAGAAACCCCCCCGTCCCCCCTCCCCACACACACACACACACACACACACACACACACACACACACACACACACACACAACACACACACACACACACACACCTACCTTAGATAATATTATCAGTAATGACGAATGCCTAGTATTTTCTAACGTTTTGCTCCTGTACCTTTTTATTATCTAAAGTATAAACGTGAAAGAATGGATGTAACAGTAGGTGAAGTAATTTGTTTGTCCTGACGTTTTATGATTTTCTTTTTTTAATTCTTAAAACATTTTTATTTAAATGTGTGTGTGGACGTGAGCACGCACGCGCTCAGGTGTGCATGAGTATGTGTGTGCGTGTATATGTATATGTGGTAATTTGTATTTTCAATGTATTTCCTTATCGATTTTTTTTTATTTTTTTTACTGGTTTAATTTAATGGTAAATGATGCAATAATGTAGTGTCTTAGTATAATCATTACGAAACTTGTTCTTAGATAGATGGCTTGATGAAAAAAAGCAAATGCATTGCTTATTCAATGTACCATCTGGAAATAAAATTTTTGACTTGACTTGACTTGACTTGACTTAGAAGTGACACTGCAGTACAGATGTGAAGCTGCCCACCGGATAGCCTAGTGGTTAGAACTCTGTATTCGCGGTCTGGGCGGTAACTGTGGGAGCAGGTTTGATTCCTCACTGAGCCTGTACAATTTTCAATTGTGATTACCCCTTTGCACGTATCGAGCATGTTTCTTTAAGAAATAATAATGATAATAATAATAATAATTATAATAATAATAATAATAATAATAATAATAATAATAATAATAATAATAATAATGTATGGAATTTATATAGCGCTGAATCTTGTAAAGCAACAAATCAAAGCGCTCATGATTTTCCGCAGGTAATTCACTTGTCAGCTTTGCTAGCTTAGTGAAAAACACTTACTATTACTTATGTCGGAAAGTGTTCCATTTAGGGGATGAAAGATAAAGGCTGAATTCAAGAAATGACTAGAACGATTTAGGAATATAATATTATTGAAGGCATAGAATAAAGGAACGCGCTAACGAAACTACATGATTGTATCGCAGTATTCGAATGCAAGCGCTTTGATTTGTTTGCCTTTACAAGATTGGGCGCTCTAAAATTATTATTATTATTATTATTATTATTAATTTATTTTTTAATTTATTTTTTAAATTAATAAATCTAAATACATTTGCTCGTGGTTTTCTTCTATGTAGTGAGAAAAAATTATGAGATGTCACTTTTTTTTTTATTGTCAGTTCTGTTGAACATTCTACCGTGCATCATTTTGAAAAATCGTGTGTGTGTGTGTGTTTTCTAAGTTTGAATAAAAACATATATAATTGGAGATGATTGCCTGATTTAAAGAAAAAGGAGAGGTATCATAATAATTCGGAAAGATGTTAGAGGAAAAAGTAACCAAACTGGATTAAGAAAAATCACAACAGCTCCCATTTAGAGTTTTTTCCCCATTAAAAATTCTCTCCCATAATACAGTGATTGGCATTAGGATACTACTGATTAATTAATTAATTATTTGCTGTTTACTTATCAGGGACAGAGGTTTAGACTTCAAGACAGATATCAGCAAACTGTTCAGATGTGATTTCTAAAGCGCTTTGTTTCCCAGACGTACTGGAAAATGTACTGACCCCAGCCTCCCTCCCCTAACTACCTCCTCCAGGAGTCGTTGGGGCACTGTACTGACTTGTCCAGGCAAGGTCAGCTAAATTTGGTGGAGCCCATCCCTCTCCAGGTAGCAGGATGCATGCTGGGTATGTTCTTGACCACCCATCTCCCACCGCGCACTGTCAGGCTAGTGCACACACCTGTGCAGAAGAGCGGATGACATGGCGTTGTATCATCTCTGGCGTCTGGTCAATGAAGGGTGGCCATTTTTACGCTCTCCCTGGTCAACTTCAAGTGCACACCTGCCAGAGTCTTCATTACCTGCAGAAAATCAACTATTTTCGGAAGAGTAGGCTATTGTATGCCGGTGGTAACGGATGAAACAATTTACAAAACTGCATACACACGGGGACTAGATGGAAAAAAAGAACATGAGTGCTTTATTCCATTATCCTCGAAATAAAAGAATAAATAAAAGAATAAATAAATACATATTCACGTTAAATATCCCGCAACTTAAGTCAGCGTTCGGTGGGTTACGGAAACAGGAACGTACCTCGGAATCGGAATGCGGCTACCTCCATGGCAGGCAGCATTAGTCGCACACGCAACATCTCCCCACTGGTGAACCTCGGAGCTCAGCTCAGGAACGACCAGTTCAGTAATGTCGGTGAGATCATCTGCCTACGTTCGCATAAACAGTCCTAGTTGAAAACCTTATCCGAGAGAATGTTTGCGGCAGTTGAGTGAGTAATAGGTAGCCGCATTCCGATTTCGGGGTATACTATTTTGTGTTCCCGTGACCCACCGACCGTTGACATGAATTGCGGGATATTTAACGTGAATATTCATTTATTTATTCTTTTATTTCGAAGATAATAGAATAAGCACTCATGTGCTTTTTAAAAAAAAATCCAGTCCCCGTTGTGTATGCGAGTATCAACCTCAGCACAAACTAAATCTCTCA
>CM054157.1:41035569-41050569 GCA_028751875.1 Rapana venosa | reverse complement strand
CAGTCGTTTCTGAAAATGACGCAGCAATGCGTGTGTGTGTGTATGTTTGATTGTGTGTGTATGTGTGGGTGTGTGTATGTGTGTGTGTGTGTGTGTGGTGGGTGTGTGTATATGTCTGTGTGTGTGTGTGTGTGTGTGGGGGGGTTGTGTGGTGTGGTGTGTGTGAGTGTGTGTGTGGTGGGGTGTTGTGTATGTGTGTGTGTGTGGGTGTGTGTTGTATTGTGTGTGATTGTTGTGTGTGGTGTGTGTGTGTGTGTTGTGTGTGTGTGTGTGATTGTGTGTGGTGTGTGTGATTGTGTGTGTGTGTGTGTGTGTGTGTGGTTGGTTTGTTGGTTTTTGTGTTTTGTTGGTTATTGTGGTTTGGGTTTAAGTTTTGGTTTGATGTTTTTTTTTTGGTTATTTTTGTTTTTTTTTTGTTTTTTTGTTTTGTTTGCGTTTTATAATTTCATTCGTTTCTTAACTTGCTATTTTTTTTTCCATTTTGGTTTTTTGGGTGGGGGGGGATGTTTAATTTGTTTCTTTAATGATTGTATGGTGTGTTTTGAATCCTGACAGGTTTTGTGTGTGGTGTGTTGTGGTGTGTGTGTGTGTGTGTGTGTTGTGTGTTTTAGATTCGAACAACAAAACCAGGAAGCAAGCAAACAAGCGAATAAACGCGTTGAGGATGAAGCAGTTTCATAATCAAACAAACAGACAGACAAGCAACAAAAACAAAATCATCGTTATATAATTATGTCTTGTTATAAAAAAAAACCCAGCCCAACAACCAACAAACAAACCACGAAACAGCGAGCCTACTTAGACGAGAGGAAAGAACGTTTCAAATGTTTCATCCGAGGGTCGGGGGTTTGATTCTCCCTCTCGGCCTTCAGCCTGAAAGATGGTATTCCTTTCTCCTGTGAACCAGTGTTGCTTTGTGCAGACTGCATGCAGCCCTAGTCTTTTGGCTGGGATGTGCAGCAGTCAGTAGCCAGGCAGAGACAGCAGTCAGTAGCCAGGCAGAGACAGCAGTCAGTAGTACCCAGGCAGAGACAGCAGTCAGTAGTACCCAGGCAGAGACAGCAGTCAGTAGTACCCAGGCAGAGACAGCAGTCACGACCCAGGCAGAGACAGCAGTCACGCAGGCAGAGACAGCAGAGACAGCAGTCAGCAGTACCCAGGCAGAGACAGCAGTCAGCAGTACCCAGGCAGAGACAGCAGTCAGTAGCCAGGCAGAGACAGCAGAGACAGCAGTCAGCAGTACCCAGGCAGAGACAGCAGTCAGCAGTACCCAGGCAGAGACAGCAGTCAGTAGCCAGGCAGAGACAGCAGTCAGCAGTACCCAGGCAGAGACAGCAGTCAGTAGCCAGGCAGAGACAGCAGTCAGTAGCCAGGCAGAGACAGCAGTCAGCAGTACCCAGGCAGAGACAGCAGTCAGCAGTACCCAGGCAGAGACAGCAGTCAGTAGCCAGGCAGAGACAGCAGTCAGTAGCCAGGCAAAGACAGCAGTCAGTAGTACCCAGGCAGAGACAGCAGTCACGCAGACACGGTAAAGCTCAGTCTCTCTTTTGCAGCACAAGAGTTGGACCGTGGCGAATCAGTAGGAAGGAATGATAACAGCAAAAACAATAGCAGCGTTAATCCCACCCCCCCCCCCCCCCCCCAAAAAAAAAAAAAAGCAAACAAACAAAAGCAAAACAAAACAAAAACAAGAAAGCCCCCAAATCCAACAACAACAAGCAAAACAACAACAACAACAAATCTAAAAATCAAAATAAGAACCAAAAAAAAAAAGAGAGAAAAATGTCACTTAGCATTGTGTCTGGACATCAGGCCCAAAGGTGACGTGTGGTGAGTGAAGTTTGCAACAACTACGGCGATAGTTGGACATATGGACATTATTGTTGTTGAGGAATAAACAGAAAACAACAACAACAAAACCGAGAGACAAGCAAAACATGCTGCAGAAACACCACCACCAGCAGCAGCAGCAGCAACAACAGCAGCAACAACAACAAGAGGAACAACAGACCATTATGGAAACATAATCCTAATCATAGCCTGAACCCTTCACTGGCTTCTTTATAACGTCATTTTATACCTCGTGCGTTGCTTTCTGTTCTCACTCGATGATGTAGCAGGCGTAGTGTGCAATGATGACGATGATGATGATGATAATCATCATCATTATTATTATTGTATTATCATCATCATCATCATCATCATCATCATCATCATCATCATCATCATCATCATTATTATTATATTGTTATTATTATTATTATTATTTTATTTTTTAAAATTTATTTTTATTATTATTATTATTATTTATTATTATTATTATTGTTATTATTGTTATTATTATTACACCGGAGAAGCAGGCCGACAATCAAAAACTAAAACTTAATTTTTATGATTAAATTGAGAGAGAGAGAGAGAGAGAGAGAGAGAGAGAGAGAGAGAGAGAGAGAGAGAGAGGAGAGAGATGAGAGAGAGAGAGAGAGAGAGAGGGGGGGGGGGGGGGGGGATACACCAAACAGTCCATCTATGGGCTGAAACACATTAAACAAAAAAACTAGACGAAAAAGAAACAACCCCAAACCCCAAACCACACACCACCACCACCACCACCACCACCACCACCACCACCACCACCACCACCACCATCATCACCACCATCACCAACAAAAACAACAAAAACTGCATAGCAATATTAGATGTAATGAATCTGTGACTTTATTTTTTGATTTATGCTTCACCCCCCAAATTTATCTCCCCCCCCCATTCCCCCTCCCCGTGAGGATGCCTGGGAAGGGGAGAGGAGGGATGTCAGTATAATTAGCATCCTCCACCTTCTGGAAATTCTCTGCTAGGAATTCCCTCTTTTCTATCCCTCTCTTTGTTTCTACCTTCTTCCTTTTCTTCCTGTCAACTCCTTCTGGTCTATGTTCTGCCTTCTTGGTCCATTCTTCCGCCTTTTCCCCCTAGAAAGACTTAAAAGATAACAATTCTCTCCCCCGATGAAATCGGACGCGCTAGGCCTGACTTGTCAGGAGCTTAACGGCACCCCAACGCGTTTTCGCTCAAATGACAGACAACAATAGTTGCTGTCTGAGCGTTTGACGAAGAAAATTCCATTTCGAAGAAAAATGTTCATATAACAGCCAACGTCTCCTTAACCACATTCACTGGATATATGTATCTTAAAAAGGGTAGCAAAATAAAAAAATGAAATGAGATAACTTCAGATCAGGCTATGTTATGTCAGTGCTTCTAGTAACAAAATAATTCTCTAAAAACCAAACAGACAAACACACAAACAAGCAAACAAACAAAAAAGAGAAACCAAACAGTCTTTAATTATGTACAGCGAGTGGTGCAAATTTTGTAATGCAAGAAATACACAGCAGATGTATCGATAAAATTATCATTAAAATACTTCTTATTATTTCATTGTAATCATATAATTAGTTCATCTTCGAGAGGAATATCTTTTCCCATTAAAAAGAATCGTAAAAAGAAATTACCA
The DNA here is from genome assembly GCA_028751875.1 of Rapana venosa. Lineage (NCBI taxonomy): Eukaryota > Metazoa > Mollusca > Gastropoda > Neogastropoda > Muricidae > Rapana > Rapana venosa. Next base: position 41,047,061 of record CM054157.1, on the reverse strand, counting down.
CCCTTGAGAAAAACCGGAAGTTGGCTACACAGGAGGTATAATCATTTTTCAGAAGAGTGAAAGATAAAGAAATTCAGTAACCAAAATGGCTGTTCAAAACTTCATGTTTCATGCTGATAACAGGGACATTTTAACACTACCGATTTCGAATAATCAAATGAAAAGAATGCAGATAACAAGAGTTTAGTTCGCTTGTTTCTGTGTTTGTTTATTTGGAAGGTTGTATTCTCTTGGGAGCGGGGAAAGATAAACTCCAAATGCAAACAAAAGAAGAGATTAAAAAAGAAAACAAACAAAAACAAAGACAACCCGACCAACTTACAAACCGGCCATTAAACTAACAATCCTATCAACGTGCAAAGGTGTTCCACTTGATTAAAGTGTTTGATAATTAATTTGTCAGACCCAAAGTCTCGAAATAGGGTTGATAATTATCAAGTCACGTGTCTGTTTAATAAGGCGCTGGTCTTCTTCTTGTTCTTGTTCTTCGTGTTCTTGTTGTTGTTGTTAATGTTGTTGTTGTTGTTGTTGTTGTTCTTCTTTTCTTCTTCTTCTTCTTCTTCTTCTTCTTCTTCATCTTCGCAATTCTTCTTCTTCGCAATTCTTCTTGTTGTTCTTCTTCTTCTTCGCAATTCTTCTTCTTCTTCTTCTTCTTCTTCTTCTTCGTCGTCGTCGTCGTCGAACGCTCAAACAGCAACTATCATTGTTTGTCATATGAGGGAAAATGTTTCTCAATGCCGTTAAGCGCCTGACAAGTCAGGTTCAGCGCATCCGACTTCGGCATAAGAGAGAATTGTTATCTTTAAAGTTTTTCTGGAAAAAAGGCAGGAGAGTGGACCAAAGAAGCAGAACATAGACAAGGAGGAGGGGACAGATGCACTGGCATGATTTCTGGCTTGGGCTTCAAACACTCTGTTCAGTTCATAGGCAAGAAAGAAAGACAGAAAGAAAGAAAGAAACAAACAAAGCAAACAAGCAAAATCTGAACAAAACAACATATAAAACAACATTTAAGAAAGGGAAAAAATCCACTTCGATATCACAGTAGGGGAAGGATATCAAGCTACGGTTTTGTTTAAACAAAATGTTCTTCGTTCTGATCAACGCAGCACCAATACAGGAAACGAGTTCAACAAGCATTGCTTATACTGTTATGGGTACTCTATCATTTATATGCAAAAACATGGGCGGCAGCGGAGCAACATTGCGCCAAGAAGATAAAACAATAAGCTAAGCTAACTAAGTGTTTAAAGACTGTGGAACCATAAAGACAACGAAACGAGCAATAAACAGCAATAAACAGCAATAAACAGCAACAAACAAGGGGGTATTATGTATTATGGCAATACAGGGCAACACTATCGCTTATCGTTTATCTTAATCTCACCCGTAAATAGAAACAGTAACCGTTTTGCTCGAGCGAGCTTTGGAAATATCTTACATATCTATTACTATGATAATGGAGAAAGCACTCATGCGCTTTGATTTGTCTTTGCAAGATATAGCGCTATATAAGTTCCATTTATTATTATTATTATTTACATCCAGTTCCCGTGTACATGCAGTTTTGTAAATTGTATCACCCGTTCCCACCGGCACATACTGGCCTACTCTTCCCGAAAGGTGGAACAGGTTTTAATGTGTGCCCAAGATGTTCTGCGTGCGGTCGCACAGCGGACCTGGGTTTATAGCATTATTTGAAGGATTTATTTATTTATTTATTTTTAGTTATTTATTTTTTTGTATCGAGGATAATGGAATAAGCACTTATGTGCTTTTTTATCCAGTCCCAGTGTGTATGCGGTTTTGTAAATTCTGTCATCTGTTCCCACCGGCACACAATGGCCTACTCTTACGAAAAGCGGAACAGGATTTAACGTGTGCACAAGATGTTCTGCGTACGTTTGCACACGGGGCCTCGGTTTATAGTCTCATCAGAAAGACTTTTGGGGAGAGTGGAGTCTGCACTGATGTTAACTCCAGGGGAAAATATCCCCTTGAACAGGAATCAAACCCGGGTCGTCAGATTGCGAGCGCAATGTTCTAACCACAAGGCTATCCCGTCCCCACAAGGATTACAGAGCGAGAGTGAGAGCGAGAGAGCGAGAGAGGAGAGAGGGGGAGAGAGAGAGAGAGAGAGAGAGAGAGAGAGAGAGAGAGAGAGAGAGAGAGAGAGAGAGAGAGAGAGAGAGAGGAGAGAGAGAAAGAGAGAGAGCGAGAGAGAGAGAGAGAGAGAGAGAGAGAGAGAGAGAGAGAGAGAGAGAGAGATTGATTCTTTTTTGTTTCTTTCTATATTTTTTTAATCGTTATCTCAAAAATCTTCCAAGCTTTTAAATGAAAATAGAGCAGGCTCCTTTATAAAATAAATAAATAAATAAATAAAAAGGGGAAAAGGAAAAAAAAAAACGAAAAGAAAAATAGCATGGGTTGTCAAGATCAATACCATGTCAGAATGCTTGTGGGTGTGGTGATGAGGGGGGTGGGGGGAGGGGAAGGAGAGGGGGAACGGAGGGAAAACACAGAGAGAGAGGGAGGGGGGGGGAGGGGGGAGAGACAGATAACGATAACCATAACGAAATTTTATTTTCTGAGGGTAATAGAATAAGTACAAGACTTTTTTTTACATCCAGCCCTCGACAGAGAGAGACAGAGAAAGAGAGAGAGAGAGAGACAGACAGAGAGGGGGGTGGGGGGGCAAAGTGGAAGAAAGAAAGATGAAGGATCAGAGACTTGTGTGTGTTTGAACTGCATAAATTATAAAACAAATAAAAAGAATAAAAAGAAAAAAGCAAAAGCAACTCCCAGAAAGGAAAACGAAAAACCAACAACAAGGAAGGAAGGAGAGAAAGAAAGGAAGTAAAAGAAGGAAGGAAGGAAAGAAGGAAGGAAGGAAAGGGATAGTGATGACAACTCCTACAGTGCCTGAAGTGATCTGTGATGTTGACAAGGGGATGCTGAGGCCTGCGAAAGATGTCATCATCTGTTTGACCGATCCATAAAAATAATCGATAATGATGAAGACTATGTCAACAACCACAACCACAACCACAACAAAGACACGTGTTCTCCACGTGGGTGGTATGGTAGTGGTGGTGGTGGTGGTGATTTGGGCAGGGAGGGTAGGGGATCCTAAGGGGGTGTGGTGGTGGTGGTGGTGGAGGGGGAGAGGAGGGGTGGGTGGTGGTGTAAGGTGGGAGGAAGAGAAGGGAGGAGGCTTAATGACTGGTGTCGGCTTGCACAGACTTTTGGGTTGTCTGAGCTTTCATTGTGTCGAGATGTAGGCTCCCCTCTGTCATGAAGGCGAAATATAGCAACCTTTATGGCTGGTTAAAAGAAAATAATTGAAAAATTAACCTTCGCACCCGAAAGTAAACAACATTAATAAAAAACAAAAAGCAAAAAAATATCCCAAACAACCAATCCCAAAAGGTTCTATAGACATGCTGTGTTGAAAGACAGTATGAGCAGAAAAAGAGATCGCTGTCATCCCCTTTGAAATGATGGCCTGATGTAAATTATCCTGTAACTCCAGAACATGCAAGGAGAAGAACAAACCAACAAATAGCAAACAAACAAAATACCCGACAACAACAACAAAGCACAAAAACCGAGCATCTCAGCATTGTAACTAGTGCGCTTAAATCAGAGTATTGTTGTGTATTTTGACAACTGCACTGGCTACCTGTGGGTACTGGTTTCATATCCAAAGTCGTACTTTAACTCCCTTTTCAAACACTACGTGCTTCCCCCAAGACTTGCTTGATCTACTGAACTGAATGATAGTAAGTTTTCAGACAGTGTGTCGGGGACAAGTTGAACATGGTGGAGCCCATCCCTTTTCGGGTAGCAGGTTGCATGCTGGGTATGTTCGTGTCGTGTCATCCATCCCGCCGTCCATAGTGGCGGATTGCTCTTCAAAGAAAGGTGGATGAGTTTTAATGTGTGCACGAGACGTTCTGCGTGCGTTTTTACACGGGGCCTCCTTCGTTTATTGTCTTATCTGAAGGACTTTTTTTTTTATTTGAAGGACTGACAGGGAGTTTGGGGTCAGGCTTGCTTTGTCTGGCTGGTGTCGTGTCTAGACACTATCCCCGAAGTCGGAATGCGGCTATCTAATGATGGGCAAACCGCCGCATTGGCAGAATCTGACATTTAGTGAACACGAGAGCTCTATTTGTGGAACGAAAAAAACCAAACCCCGCAGTGTTCTTTATAAGCGTAGGTTTGTTGTGGTCACGACTTTTGCAGTGGCTGCTGTGTTGTTGCTGAATTTATACAATTTTGTTCATTTAGAAAGTTTATAAATACAATCTTATTCTAATGATTTAAGAATGAAATGCTGCTTAAGACCAAATCATGAACTGTGCCCAAAAGGCCTTCCATTGTTGCAAGCTATTACAGTCAGCATTGCTTTCAAAGGGTATGACTGGGCTTAGGACCGTGAATTTCTTTGTTCTGCTTTTAATATCAACAATAACAACAACAACAACAACAACAACAACAACAACAATAATAATAATCATAATAATAATAATAATAATAATAATAATAATAATAATAATAATAATAATAATAATAATAATAATAATAATAATAATAATAATAATAACCATAACCATAACCGTACAGCGAGGCCACCAGTGCAGTGTACTACAACAACAACATTGGAGAATGGTTTCGAACAACAGTTGGAGTAAGGCAGGGCTGTCTACTCTCACCCACCCTTTTCAACATCTTCCTTGAGAGAATCATGGCTGATGCACTGGAACATCATGAAGGATCAGTCAGCATTGGTGGCAGAACGATCACAAACCTCCGCTTCGCAGATGACATTGATGGAATAGCAGGATCAGAAAAAGAGCTTGCCAGCCTAACAGAACACTTGGATAAGGCCTCCAAAACATACGGCATGGAAATCAGTGCAGAGAAGACCAAACTGATGACTAATAACACCAACGGCATTAGCACTGATATCAGGGTTAATGACCAGAAGCTGGAAACAGTTCAAAGCTTCAAGTACCTGGGAGCCATTGTATCCGACCAGGGATCCAAGCCAGAAGTAGTATGCAGGACTGCACAGACAATAACAGCTTTGTCAAAACTAAACACCATCTGGAGAGATAAGAATATCTCACTTATCTCCAAGATCAGACTAATGCGCTCCCTTGTCATATCCATATTTCTGTATGCCTGTGAATCATGGACCCTGACTGCAGATTTGGAGAGAAGAGTACAGGCAGTGGAGATGAGATGCTTTCGGAGACTCCTTGGCATCTCCTACAAAGACCACATAAGCAACGAAAGCGTGCATAACAGAATCCAGCAAACCATTGGACCCTATGAGAACCTTCTAACGATCGTGAAAAAGCGTAAACTTAAGTGGTATGGGCATGTCACAAGATCCCAAGGAATTACAAAGACAGTTTTGCAAGGCACTGTCCAAGGAGGAAGAAGAAGAGGCAGACCAAGGAAGAGCTGGGAGGATAACATCAGTGAATGGACAGGCCTAGAACTCAACAAAACCCTGAGAAAGGCAGAACAGAGAGAAGAATGGAGGGAACTGGTTGCTGAGTCTTTGAAGGTGCCCCCACGGTCGTCAGACTACGGGACAGATAGATAGATAGATAGATAACCATAACCTTAACAATAATAATACAATGGAAAACAATAATAATGATATTAATGAAGAAGAAGGTGACGTTTCGTATCTAGGCAAGTATTTTATAGATTGACTTCGATTTTGGGATCATTACTCCCTGTCTGCAAGTCTGCCCGTCCGTCCGTCCGTCCATCCGTCCTTCCGTCCACCTGTCCATCCGTCAGTCTGTCTGTCTGTTTTCGTCGTGTTGTCTCTCCCGCAATCATTTGACATCAGGCAGAAGTTTGCATTAGAGCTGACTGGAACTGGCAGAACAGCAGACGGGTTTAGGAAGCTTGTGCTGCCATAATGAGGTTAACCTTTCCTAACGAGTCTCCTCCCTCAGCTCCTAGACCTTTTCTTGGGCAGACCCTGGTAGTTTTCGTCTTCTTCTTCTTCTTTCATCTTGCTGGGAAAGTCTATCTAGTTTTTGACTTTGGTCGTCTGAACATGCATCTGGTTTGCACGGTGGAAGTAGTGTGGAGTGACGAGAGTCTGGCATGATCATTGTAGACTGGGTGCCAACACAGAAACGTTTTGTTGGTTTGAATATGAAATTTGGTTACATAGTACACATCCATTGTTTATCAGATAGAGACTTGTTTCAGAGTGGAGTAAAGCTGTTCAGGTATCAAGTTACAACGCAATGTGCAATCAAGACAAAGTGCAGTCGGTTATGAAGCTAGTACTTTTATTTTTAACATGGGGGATATTTTAATGTATGATTTTTTTTAAAGGGTATTTTCAACATAGGGAAACATGGGAATATTTTCAATATAGGGGTATTATTTTTCAACATGGGGATATTTTCAAATATGTTCAACATAGGAATATTTTCAACATAGGAATATTTTTAACTTAGGGATATTTTTAACATAGGAATATTTTTAACATAGGGATATTTTAAACATAGGAATATTTTTAACATAGTGATATTTTAAACATAGGAATATTGTTAACATAGGGATATTTTCAAATATGTTCAACATAGGGATATTTTCAAATATGTTCACCATGGGGAAATTTTCAACATAGGGATGTATTCACCATAGGGATATTTTCAACATAAAGACTCTAGCTAGTGGCCCTTTTCCCCCTTCACCCCAATGACATCAGCTAGTACATTAAAATCTTCTTCTCCTCAGTTTGATGCAGTACTTTTTCCATGTTGTCAACATTATCACATAAGATAGTACTGTTTTCTTTCACCGCACTGACAAGTGTTGCACTTTGCTCTGTTCACCATAAAGGCACACACTAGCACTTAGTGTTGTTCTCTTTAACACAACGACACCAACAATAGAGGGTAGTTTTTGTTGTCACCAGAATGACAGAAGCCGGTAGTTTTTCTTTTCAACATAATAACATAAAGTAGTGCTGTTTTTCTTTCCAACATAATTACATAACATAGTACTGTTTTTCTTTTCAACATAATACCATAAAATAACGCTTTTTCCTTTTCAACATAACAACATAAAATAGTGGGGTTTTTTTTTCTTCTTTTCAACATAATGAGATAAACAAGTGAAGAACTGAAACTGTCACGACGTGTAACAAAGACGAACAGAAAACAATGCAGTAGCGAGTTTCGACAAGTGAACACGTAAACGCTTACTTGCTACTGCTGCTGCTGCCGCGACAGCCACGTACTTGTAATACTGCTGTTAGAAAAATAACCCCTTATTCCCTTAAGAAAATAATTTTTCGCAAAGGAACGGGGTTCTTGATGTTGAGTATATAAATGAAACAATAAGTATCTACATAAATAGACTGAAATTTTCAAGTCTGAAGAAAGTACGTTTAAAATGTATTCACACAGAGAAAAGCAAAAAAATGTTATGAAATAAAGGAAGGAATGAAAAGAAAAAAAAAAGGAAAGGAAAGAGGAAAGAAAGATAGAAAAAGAAAGAAGAAATAAACAAACAAACAAAGAGAAAAAATAACAAGAACACAAACATTTAAATGAACAGAAAAGCAAAAACAAACAAACAAAAAGCAAAAAAAAAAAAAAAACGGGGGAGGGGGGGGGGGGGGAGAGAGAAATTTAGAATAAAAATAGCACTTACACTCTCAGAGTAAAAACTAAAAAAACAAACAACAAACAATGAAATAACAAACAAATGAAACAAACAAACAAGCACACGAAGAACAAAACTAACTCCAGAAATAAACTCAGACAACTCAGGGTGGCTCAGGGCATAAAATGGCTCTCCGAGACCTAAACAGCTCTAAACAGCTGTATTCAATGCGCTGTAATCAATACTTCATCTTGTTACACTCGAGACAGTGGAGATACCTGATCTCCAGTGCGCCGTGAGATTATCAATTTTTTCAAATTATTGTATTGTATCTGTTATTTCTTTTATGTTTTATTTCCGTTTTATCTATCTATTTTGTTTATAGATTATACTTCGTTGAATGTCGAGTAATTTTTTAATTTTTTTTTTAGACATAACCTACTGCTCAAGATATTTGATTCTTGGCTTAAAAAAACAACAGCCCATAAAAACAGAAACGAAATGAAAACCTTTATATTAATTTTTTTCTTGACAAGCAGGTATATAGGCTTGCACGTGACGCCCTTTATTATATTTTTCTGTGTTGGATAGTTTCGTTTTCATATTGTGCGTGATAAATATGCAATGGTGTGTGGGCTTTAACATTTTGTTTTGTTTTGTTTTGTTTTGTTTTTTTGTGTGTCTTCGTGTTTTTCTGTTTGTCTCTGTGTCTCTGGATGAATCTCTATCTCTGTCAGTCTCTGTCTGTCTGTCTCCTTCTCTTTCTCTATCTTTCTATCCATGCATCCATGCATCCATGCATCCATGCATCTATCTATCTATCTATCTATCTATCTATCTATCTATCTATCTATCTATCTATCTATCTATCTATCTATCTATCTATCTATCTATCTATCTATCTATCTATCTATCTATCTATCTATCTATCTACCTACCTACCTACCTACCTACCTAAGTACCTACCTATCTGTCTGGTCTGTCAGTCTGGTCTTTCTTTCTCTCTATCTCTATCTCTGTCGTGATAGCGTCGACTCTTTTATTTTATTTTGTTTTTTATTTTATTCTTTTATATCGAGGATAATGGAATAAGCACTTATGTGCTTTTTTACATCCAGTCCCAGTGTGTATGCGGTTTTGTAAATTCTGTCATCTGTTCCCACCGGCACACAATGGCCTACTTTTACGAAAAGCGGAACAGGATTTAACGTGTGCGCAAGATGTTCTGCGGGCGTTGGCACACGGGGCCTCGGTTTATAGTCTCATCCGAAGGACTTTTGGGGAGAGTGGAGTCTGCACTGATGTTAACTCCAGGGGAAAATATCCCCTTGAACGGGAATCGAACCCGGGTCGTCAGATTGCGAGCGCAATGTTCTAACCACTAGGCTATCCCGTCCCCCTATCTGGTGGCCGCTAGAATGAGCTGAGTGCAGAAGAAGCAGGCCTTCTTCCTTCCCCAGAGCTGTCTGCGGTGTTGTTGCCAGGAGCTCTAGGAGCCGCAGCCCTGCCCAGCTCTTGATGTCCTCGACACGCTGCCTGGCAGATGTAGTGCCCTGTCCCTTATGACTCCTCAAGAAGTTCATGGACAAGTCAACCGATATAATTATGGTGAATGTGAACGGTGTAGCTAGAGTTAACGTTTGATTCGAAAACCAAACTGTACAGATAAAAGAAAGAAATGCCCACCCTGTCTGTATTCCTCGCGCAAGGATGCCTGGAGCTGTCAGTACAAACAGCATCCCCATCTTCTGACAATTCGGTGTTAGGAATTCCCTCTATGCCATCCCTTCCTTCGTCTTCCTTCTTCCTTCTCCTCCTCTCACGCCCTTCTTGTCCATTTTCTGCCTTCATAAACCATCCTTTCTTTTCATACCAGAAAGACTTACAAGATAACAAGTCTCTCCCACGCCGAAGTCGGATGCGCTGGGCCTGACTTGTCAGGCTTTTAACGGCAGCGCAACGCATTTTTATGCTCATGAGGAAGTACACATGGGCTGGTAGGACAGCTAAACAAAATGTGCACACGCCTGCACACACATAGACAAACAGACATAGACACAAATACACGCATACAGACACACACACAGGCACAGAGACATGACACAAATACACAGACAAATACACAGACATACACACATACACACACTCTCTCACACACACACATTCACTCACACACACACATAGACACACACCCTACCCACACCACACACACACACACACACACACACACCACACACACAACACACACACACACACACACACACACACACACACACACACACACACACACACACACACAGGCCAGAGACTTAGACACAAAGACACGCAGACAGACACACACACACGCACAGAGACATAGACACAAATACACAGACAAATACACAGACATACACACATACACACACTCACACACACACACACACACACACACACACACACACACACACACACACACACACACACACACACACACACACACACACACACACATACACACACACACAGCAAACAGAACAAAAATAATGTTTAAAGTGAATAGAATTGATAACAAAATAGAATAACATTCAGATCGATTCTGCTATCACGTGAGACCTGTCACCTGAGAGGCTTGTCATGACTGGTGGTGTGATGTTTCTTTTTTTAACCCAATCTTTTCGTTCCTTTGTGTTTGTGTTTTTTGTTTTATTGTTTTCAGCCCGAAAAATGAAAATTGCGTCTGGAAGCGCTGTCCTTGCTAAGTGTCAGAGCAAATACTACTGAGATTATTAGCATGAAGACAGCAGATGTTGGTCTATCTGTTCATTTCTTTTAATACTGTTTGCTATATTTCCATTTTGGTTTGCTTGTCGGTCTTTGTTTCTATATGTCTGTCTGTCTGTCTCTGTCTCTGTCTCTGTCTCTGTCTGACTGTCTTTCTCTCTCTGTTTGTCCCCCTATTTTCAGGTTGTTGTTTTTTCTCTCTCTATTCCTCGACACACTTCATCTTTTCTTTCTTTTTTTCTTGTTCCTTTTTGGTCCTCTCTATTCCTCTTTGTTTTTGCCTCTCTGTCTGTCTGTTTGTCTGCCCCAGGGGAACAGGATAGCTCAGTGATCGGAGCACTCGCTTTCCCCCAGCCAAGTTAAGCAGCGTCGAGCGTGGTTACCACTTGGATGGGTGACCGTTTGCGCGCCTTGGCTTCAGTACAGTTCCCCCAGTTCACCCAGCTGTAAATGGGTACCTGCCCTCTTTAGGGTCAGGGAAGGTAAAGCAGCGAGGGAGAGGAGATGGGCGCCGCCCTCAATATGCTGGCCCTAGAGAAGTGAGGTCTCTGACGCCTCGCTCCCCTACGACTTTATAGGTTATGGGACTCCTTTACCTTTACCTTTTTTACCTTTGTCTGCCCCCACCCCTCTCTCTCTCTCTTGTTAGCTTTTTGTCTCTCTCTCTCTCTCTCTCTCTCTCTCTCTCTCTCCCCTCTCTCTCTCTCTCTTCTCTCTCTCTCTCTCTCTCTCTCTCTCTCTCTCACACACACACACACACACACACATACACACACACACACACACACACACACACACACACACACACACACACACACACCACACACACACACACACACACACACACACACACAACAAAAAGACCTAAAATACATTTTAAAAAATGAATTAAATTGATAATAAGATATCTAGAATAACATTCAGATCGATTCTGCTATCACGTGAGACCTGTCACCTGAGAGGCTTGTCATGACTGGTGGTGTGATGTTTCTTTTTTTAACCCAATCTTTTCTTGCCTTTGTGTTTTTTGTTTTTTGTTTGATTGTTTTCAGCCCGAAAAATGAAAATTGCGTCTG
>CM054157.1:41023069-41025569 GCA_028751875.1 Rapana venosa | reverse complement strand
TTTATCGTGGTTTGGAAAATGTCAGTGGGTGGTTTTGGTGGTGTTTGTTTTTTTGTTTGTTATTTTTGTGTTTTTTTAAGTCTCTGTTGGGCATTTCCTTTCCACTAAGGTTACTGCTTTGACTTACTCCTCCACTTGGCCTGATCGCCTACGCAGTCTTCATGTGCAATCTCCCCTATCGCCCCCCCCCTTCCCCTGTGCATAGTGCTGTTCTTTTCTACAGCATGTTTTGTGTGTGTGTGTGTGTGTGTGTGTGTGTGTGTGTGTGTGTGTGTGTGTGTGTGTGTGTGTGTGTGTGTGTGACCTTGTGTTTGTGTATCAATCAATGCTTTGTATTCAAACTCCCACGTTCACTGAATTTTTCATCTTCTTCTTGCTCCTCTTATTGTCCTTCTCCTCCTCTTCCTCCTCCTCCTCCTTCTCCTCCTCCTCCTCCTTCTTCTTGTTCTTGTTTTGTTGTTGTTGTTGTTGTTGTTGTTTGTTCTTCTTCTTCTTCTTCTTCTTCTTCTTCTTCTTCTTCTTCTTCTTCTTCTTCTTCTTCTCTACTTCTTGTCCTTGTCATCATTCTCGTCCTCTTCCTCCTCCTCTTTCTGCTTCCTTCCTTCTTAGCCCCTGTGGCAGTGAGCGGGGTACCACACTTTAGTGCTGTTCAACAATGGTCTCTATTTATGTTGGTTATATGCCAACGCCTGGGTCTCTGCAAACGGCTTTCTCGTTCACTCTGCAATGTTGTCCATTCCCAGTTTCGGTCTGCCCTCTCCTCTTCTTCGGAGAATGGACCAAGAAGGTGGAAAATAGACAAGAAGAAGGTGACAGGAAGAAAAGGAACAAGGCAGAATCAAAGAGAGGGATAGAAAAGAGGAAACTTCTAGCACACAATTTCCAGAAGGTGGGGACAGATGCTGTTTATACTGGCAGGGCCCCGACATCCTCACGGGGGGGAGTTGTGTCCTCTCCGTTCTAGATTATGGGGTATGGTTTGTTTTACAGCTTTATGGTTTGATCAGCGCTATATTAATTTCACATATCATCATCATCATCATCATCATCATCATCATCATCATCATCAGTAGTAGCAGCAGCAGCAGCAGCAGCAGCAGCAGCAGCAGCAGCAGCAGCAGCAGCAGCAGCAGCAGTAGTAGTAGCAGCAGCATCAGTAGCAGCAGAGCAGTAGCAGCAGCAGCAGCAGCAGCAGCAGCAGCAGAGTAGCAGCAGCAGTAAGTAAGCAGTAGTGCAGTATAGCAGACAGGAGTAGTAATAGCAGCAGCAGCAGCAGCAGCAGCAGCAGCAGTAGTAGTACTATAGCAGTTCTGGTTTTCTGGTGTGTTTATGCAGAGTAGCGAGCATCAGGACCAACAAAGCGGCATGAGGACCACTCCTGACCAACTTTCTGTGACTGAAAATGCTAGAAGGACGGTCTTGCATCAGAAACGCGTTAGGGTTTTTGAAGAGAATGCTGTGAAACATTTGGAAGAAAACTGCTACAGCGATGGACTGGCGCAGCTCGGAATGCTAGAAAGAAGAAGAGATGAGAAGAAGAAGAGAAGAAGAAAGAAAGAAGAAGAAGAGAAAGAAGAAGGAAGAACGAAGAAGAATGCAAGAGAATGAAGAAGAATGCGAAGAAGAAGAAGAAGAAGACAAGAAGAAGAAATTGCGAAGAAGAGAAGAAAGAAGAGAAGAAGAGAAGAAGAATTGCGAAAGAAGAAGAAGAATTGCGAAGAAGAAAGGAAGAAGAAGAAGAAAATAGAGAAGAAGAAGAAGAAGAAGAAGAAAATGGAAGAAGATTGAGAAAGAAGAAAATGTTGTTGATGATGATGATGATGATGATGACGACGACGACGTCGACGTTGATGATGATGATGCCGGTTATGGTGATCATAATGATGATGCAAGAAAGTTGCACACACACACACACATATTCAGAGTAACTTCATGCTGTCAGTGTATTTGAGGGCAGTATACATTGAAGTCATCAAGGCACTGTACGAGAACGCAAGAAGTGCAGTTTTCATGAACAATCACATGGGCGAGCTCTTCAAGACCACAGTTGGGGTCCGTCAGGGCTGCCTTCTCTCACCTGTACTCTTCAACCTCTTCCTCGAAAACATCATGACAGAGACACTGCAAAACCACCACACTTCCATCTCCATTGGTGGAAGACCCCTTTGCAACCTCAGATTTGCAGATGACATTGACCTCATGGGCGGCAGCAAACAAGAACTGCAAAACCTCACAGATAGTCTATCAGATCGAGCGAGCGCATACGGCATGAGGTCAGTACAGATAAATCAAAGATCATGGTCAACAGCGCAAGTAATGACAGCACGGAAATAAAGATGAATGGAGAAATACTGAAAGAGGTGAGCCAATTCAAATACTTAGGCTCCATCCTAACAAAAGACGGCACATCAAACAATGAAGTGAAAGCTCGCATTGCGACAGCAACATCTGCTCTAGCCAGACTCGAGAGGATCATCAGAAGCAACAACATCAGCTTCTG
>CM054157.1:41005569-41008069 GCA_028751875.1 Rapana venosa | reverse complement strand
CTCTCTCTCTCTCTTTCTTTCTCTTTGTGTATGTCTGTCTGTCTGTCCATCTCTCTCTCGCTCTCTCTTAGACAGAGAGACAGAGAAAGGGACAGTTATCCAGCCAACCAGCCAGCCAACCAGCCAGCCAGTCAGCCAGGAAACCGTAAGAATCTCCAAGCAGCCCGATCAGTTTCAACAAAGACATCACTATTTTCCCCACAAAAGCCTCCACTCTTGTGAGCGCTGCACAGTCTACTTGGACTTCACTTCTCCCTTTGACCTCCCCGACAAGTCGTTCAGGCGCTGCACTGAAGCCTTCAGGCAGTGTTTCGTAGGCAGGTTAAACTTGGTGTAGCCCGTCCCTCTCCAGGATGCATGCTGGGTATGCTCGTGTCTCTTATTAGTGGATCGGTGGTCTAGACGTAACGCGCCTACTTAGAAAGCAAAAAGTCCGGTGGTTCGTTTCGGCCCCCCCATCCATTTGACCATTAGTGGTGGTCTGGGTGCTAGTCCTTCAGATTAGACGATAAACCGAGGTCCCGTGTGTTACAGAACATTATTTAGCACGAGGAAAAAACCCATCCCTGGCAACATGAGAAATGTCCCTGGCAACATGAGAAATGTCCCTGGCAACATGAGAAATGTCCCTGGCAACATGAAAAATGTCCCTGGCAACATGAGAAATGTCCCTGGCAAAAAATTGTAGACAAAAGCCACTCTGATAGGGAAACAATTACGTTGCAGACAGAAATAAAATAATAATGGGTGGCGCTGCTCTTGTGGCGATGCGCCCTCCCCGGGGAGAGCAGCCCGAATTTCTTGCAGAGAAATCTGCCGTGACTTAAAGTGGTATGAAAATGAAAATTCCAAAGGCAATAGCTGGCCTAATCTTTTTCGAAATGTGGATGGAGTTTTAACGTGTGCACAAATATGCTCTACGTGATGTGTTTACACATGGAACTTTGGTTTATAGTCTCATCCGAAGGAATTTCAGTAGAGTGGAGTCTGTAGCACTGTTAACTCCAAAAGGACAAATCTCAAGAGTTGACGTCGCAGTGAAGATTCGAACCCCCCTCCCCTCCACCCCTCCCCTCCCTCAGCTACACGTTAGATAGCAAGCAACGACGGTTAACCGCTAGGCTACCCACAAACCCACAGCACTTTTGAAGGAAAAGGGTGTGTGGGTAAACTGTAAGACCTCTATAATCAGCCACACACCAGTCATCATAACCTTCTCCCTGGTCGCCCACAGAACCCATCAGTGTCACCGCTGCCTTGAAAGGACCCATGTAATTCACGCTTCCAGCTCCATTGTTCCGCCAGCTTACCGCTATCATATCAGGGATGGGAGAGCTCAGTGGTCAGAGCACTTGCTCTCCCCAAGCTAAGGGTAAGCCGTGTTGAAGCCTGGGCTTCAGCATAGTCGCCTTTTCGCCCAGATATCAATTGTTACCTGCCCTCTTTAGGGACAGGGAAGGTAAAGCGGTGAGGGAGAGGAGGAGATGGGCGCCGCCCTCAAGATGCTGGCCCCTGGAGAAGCTGAGGGCTCTGACACCTCGCTCCTCAACGACCGTGTATACGACATTGGACACCGTTACCTTTTTATCACTCTCTGTGGCGTGGGAAATAGCAAGGTACAGGTGCTGGGTCTGGATCTCAATATCGCTTCTTTCTGTTGTTTCTATACGCTTCCTGTCCTAGAAAAAGCGGCAGGCGGAGTAGCTTCGTGGGTAAAATGTCGAATTTATTCATCCCTTCACGGCTACTCAGAGCATGGGCTTGAGTCTCCGCAGCAGACAGACAGACAGACAGACAGACAGAACAGATAGAAAAAAAACACACACACACACACACACACACACACACACACACACACACACACACACACACACACACACACACACACACACACACATACGGTTCACACCCTAACATACCAATACGCCGATTCTGTACACGCAAAAACAAAGGACACAATAAATTGTGGATTGTGGACACCCCTACCGCTGATGACCTCTTCGATGACCACCCACCAGCTGTCCCACCCAGCCAAAGTCCACCCGAAACACACACACAATCATTAAATCCCCATCTCCATAAGTCATACCCCATACCATCCTAACTACCCGCTCTCTTCAATATCACCCACTGTCAAAACCCCCAGCCTTCCCCCCCCCCCCCCCCCCCCCCCCCCCCCCCCACACACACACAGGCATACCCAGCGACCCAAACCCGAAAATGCCGATAAAGCGACGATCAAAAGCCTTGACATATTGATGCATTAGCCACGACAGAGTCGTCTTACTAATCAGCGAAACAAACGCGCCTCGTTTGGGAGTTAGGAAGATACAAGAGATAAACTGTAACGCGATCAAGATTATCTTCAATTTAAGACGCTGGGTGGAGAGCGACATTAGCCACGCTGTACCAGAACGAACACCTAGAGCGCAACTCCAGTCTTCCGAGGCTGAAGGATAGCCGATAGATAAAGTATCCTGGAGGGATGGGATATGGGGAT
>CM054157.1:40978069-41000569 GCA_028751875.1 Rapana venosa | reverse complement strand
CCCCCACGGTCGTCAGACTACGGGACAGATAGATAGATAGATAGATAATGATTACAGTTGCACAGCTTTAATCTGATGTTTGAAACAATGGAGGGGTGACAGCTCCGACATGGCCTATCAGAGAGGCCACATGGAGGCTGCCATCACATCAGTTTGGTTTTGAAATCTCAGATTAAAACTGTGCAGCCATAATTATAGTCTTTGGCTGAAGTTCGTTGGTCGCCGTTCCAGCGTGGGCTGTTGGGCGCCGCGTGGAGTTGTCTCTCTATGCGCTTTGATTTGTCTTTGCAAGATATAGCGCTATATAAGTTCCATTTATTTTATTTTTATTATTATTATTATTATTATTATTATTATTATTATTATTATTATTATTATTATTATTATTATTATTATCATATAATAATAATTATTATATTATCATCATCATCATCATCATTATTATTATTATTATTATCATTATTATTATTAAATGGCGTTTAACACCAATTCTACTGTCATTCCTTGTAGCAACGCCCTGGCCAACCATTTAGATCAGTACAGGATGGTCACCGCGTGTGTAAAAAAGCCACATCAACCACACATATAAAATGAAATAAAACCTAAACCCGATTCCTTAAAACAATCCTGTTCTTAGTGACTAACTATGATGCCTTCATTCACATCAGACGACAAATGGCGGATAGCGTGTTTAAGATGTATGATGGGAAAACATCGCGGAAACAGATCTGTTTGGAGTCTGCAGTAAAACGAGTCATAATTTATAACATGGTGCATTAACTTTTTTTTTTTTTTACAAAGAACCGCCCATACACACGTCATTTAAGATCTTTTTTTTCAAAAAAGGTAAAGGGTGTCCCATAACCTATAAGGTCGTAGGGGAGGGAGGCGTCAGAGACCTCACTTCTCTAGGGGCCAGCATATTGATGGCGGCGCACATCTCCTCTCCCTCGCTGCTTTACTTTCCCTGACACTAAAATAGGGCAGGTACCCATTTACAGATGGGTGAACTGGGGGACTGTACTGAAGCCAAGGCGCGCAAACGGTCACCCATCCAATTAGTAACCACACTCCATGCTGGGGGAAAGCAAGTCCTACGACCACTGAGCTATCCCTTCCTCAAGATCTTTTTTAGCTGTGTAAATCTGATGAAGTATTGTGACAACAGAAAATAAAGAAAAAAACACATATTTGCCCTGCCAAGCCGTTGTTTACTGTGTGTTACTCATCAATCAATCAACCATGCATGTTGATGGCCCTCCTGACCGCGGAAGGCCTTATAGGGAGGGAGGGAGGGAGGGGGAGGTGTCTACTCTTTTTCTGAAACAGCGCATCTTTTCATCAAGGTGCTTCGATTGCGTGTGGGAGGCCTATACACATACAAACACATAGCAGAGCAGAACAGAGTCGACAGGGAAAAAAGGAGAAATAGGATAGGAGGAAGGCGAAGCGCTTGTTGCGCGGGGTGGACAAGTGAACTGAAGAGCTTCCCAGACGTCCTCTATCGACAGCTACCGTGGGTGGCAGCAGGCAATTAGTCACACCACTTGAATCCTAGTGGCTGAGTCATTGCACTGGCTGACTTGACACAGGAAAGACAACAGCTAGGAAGACACAGCCAGGCATCTATCTGTCTCAGGTGGAACACTGCAGGCTACTGCGCGGAAAGGTTGCTGTCGGTTCAATTGTCGTGTGCCGTTCCAACTTGTTGGTGTCGCCGGAAATGCAGACAGTGCGTTGGTGTACTACATCAATTATTCATGTGTTTTAAGTACCTTGTTTTGCTGTAAAATTATGACATGAAGGTCATCGTTTCTGTCACAAACACCGTCAATGCCATGGCTATCGTTTAAATTATCCTTGTCAACATCATTATGTTGTTGCTGTCCTCCTCCTCCTCCACATCATCATCGTCATCATTATCATCATTATCATCGTCGTCGTCGTCGTCGTCGTCACCACCACCACCACCACCACCACCACCACCACCACCACCACCACCACCACCAGTCATTATGTTGTTACCACCACCACCACCACCACCACCACGACCACCACCACCATCATCATCATCATCATCATCATCATCATCATCATCATCATCATCATCATCATCATCATCATCATCATCACCACCACCACCACCATCGCCACCACCATCATCATCCATCACCACCATCATCACCATCACCACACCATCACCATCACCATCATCATCATCACCACCACCACCACCACCACCATCATCATCGCCGCCACCATCGTCATCATCACCATCATCACCACCACCACCACCACCACCATCATCATCACCATCATCATCATCGCCATCATCATCACCACCATCATCGTCTTCACCATCGTCATCACCATCATCATCACCATCATCATCCTCATCACCCCATCATCACCATCATCATCATCACCACCACCATCATCATCGTCGTCGTCATCACCACCACCACCACCACCACCACCACCACCACCACCACCACCACCACCACCACCACCATCATCATCATCAGCAGCAGCAGCAGCAGCAGCAGGGGCAACATCCGTGTGTCGCAAAAAAATGAAGTTGTCACTGCAGGAGTTAAAGTTATGACAATTTATTTTCATTTTTCTTAAAATACACAAGTAAGACAAGAACTGTCTGTCTGTGCTTGATATGTAAATTCTTTCTCATTCGTAAATTTTGTTTGATAGTTATGTCAGTTTGTATATGTGTGCTTATTTTGAATTATTATTACTATCAGGAATGAATCAATATATCTGCTAATCAACCGGCCGTACTTCTCTATTTCAAAATGCGTATGTAGATACCCTTATTTGAGTTACTTATTTGTTTTCCTGTTCATTTCATTTACTCGTCTGTCTATTAGTTTAGTGTTATGAATTTGTTAGTTTCTTATTAGTTGATGCAGGGCTTTTGATACTTGTTCTCAAGGTTGTTTCAGTTTTAACTTGTTTTTAAAAAATATTTATTATTGTCGTGTTAATGTCATGAACTACAAACATCATATTCATGTAACATTGTAACAACATAACTCTTCTTATTCACACACAACACCCACACCAACACACACCCCACACATACCCTCACTACACACACACATACACCACACACATACACACACACTACACACACACACACACACACACACACACACACACACACACACACACACACCACACACACACACACACATCACACACAATCAATATAACATATATATATATATATATGTATATGTCTGCACACATAATAATAATAATAATAATAATAATAATAATAATAATAATAATAATAATAATAAAAATATTAATGTATGGAATTTATATAGCGCTGAATCTTGTAAAGCTACAAATCAAAGAGCTTTTTTTTATATCGTGTGTATGCGGTTTTTTAATTTTGTCATCAGTTCCCACCGGCACACAATGGCCTACTCTTTCGAAAGCGGAACAGGATTTAACGTGTGCGCAAGATGTTCTGCATGCGTTCGCACACGGGGCCTCGGCTTATAGTCTCATCCGAAGGACACATGCGTGTATATATATACGTATGTATATATGTACGTATGTACCTACGCACGCACGCATGCATGCCTGTCTGTCTGCATACATGCATGTGTATATGTGTATATGTATGTATGTATGTATATATGTATGTATGTATGTATGTATGTATGTATGTATATATGTATGTATGTATGACTGATTCTATGTATCTATGCATATAGCTATGTACCTATAAATGTAAATATGTTTCTATATCTATAATTTTATTATGTATACTGTGATCGTTAACCCAATTCAAGAACAAGTACACACACATAAAGTAAAAAACAAAACAAAAACAAAACAAAAAACAAAAAACAAAACCACCAACAAATCTATTTCGATAACTTGTACTAGCAAGAGAACCCGACTCTACACGCCCATTACACACACTGTTGATGTGGAAAGGTCAGGATTGATGGAACAGACATAGTACTTTGCACCAGACATCAGTCACTCACTGCCAGTGCTTGTTTTCCCAGTGTGTGCATTTCATCGTCATGATTGTCAATTTACTCTGTACTGGGTTTTTTGTTGTTGTTTTTGTTTTGTGTGTGTGTGTGTGTGTTTTGTTTCTTAGTTTATATATACGTCTCCGCCTCCCTCTTCTTCTTTTGTTTGTTGTTTGTTTGTTTCTTTCTTTCTTGCTTTGTTTCTTCCGTTCTTTTTTCTTTTTCTTCTTCTTCTTCTTCTTCTTCTTCTTCTTCTTCTTCTTCTTCTTCTTCTTCTTCTTCTTCTTCTTCTTCTTCTTCTTCTTCTTCTTTCGGATTCTTCTTCTTCTCTTCTTCTTCTTCGAATTCTTCTTCTTCTTCTTCTTCTTCTTCTTCTTCTTCTTCTTCTTCTTCTTCTTCTTCTTCTTCTTCTTCTTCTTCTTCTTCTTCTTCTTCTTCCTTCCTCCTCTCTTCTTCTTCTTCTTCTTCTTCTTCTTCTTCTTCTTCTTCTTCTTCTTCTTCTTCTTCTTCTTCTTCTTCTTCTTCTTCTTCTTCTTCTTTTGTGATGCATAGTCGCTTCAGGCGTAAGTAGTTGTTGTTTCATCAATAAAAATATAAAAGAAAGGTTGTCTCTCTTTTTTTCTTTTCCTTTCCTTTTTCTACTTGGCAAACTGGTTTTGTTTGTTGTTATTTTTTTCTTGGTGGTATTTTTTTCTTTTTTGTCATCTTTCGTGGTTTTGTTGTTGTTGTTTCTCGTTCTTGTTTGTGTGTGTGTGTGTGTGCTTGTTGTTTTTGTTGTTGCTGTTGATCTTCTTTATCTGCTGGTTGCTGGTGTTGCTGTTGCTGTTGCTGTTGTAGTTGCTGATATCATTTTTCTCCTTCTTCGTTTTCCGCTACTGTGATAAGAAACACGTTTTCATGTGTGGGCGCGCACACACACATACACACACACTCTCTCTGTCTCTGTCTCTCTCTATCTTTCTCTCTCTCATACACACACACTCACACACATACACGCACGCAACCGCGCACGCACGCGCACATACATACAGACACAGAGAGGAAACATGCACAGCATAATTGAAGCCTGACCATGGAATACATCCACTGTTTGTCAAAACTAAACGGTGAAGCAAAACTACAAACAAGATGCCCTCCACAACATTGAGACAAACTCCATAGTTACACGTTAAATACCCCTGACCCTAAAAACTACCACAGTCTCAAACCATCCACCCCCTCCACAACATCCCCCCCCCCCCCCACATACACACACATACGCACACACACGCGCGCGCGCACACACACACACACCACATCCACCCACCCAGAAACATCCCCACCACATCCATCTCACCAATCCCCCCCCCCCCCCCCCCCGTACAACCCCCCCCCCCCCCACACACACACACACACAAACGCTAACAGCAGGGAATGCTCTATCTTTGACAACTCTGTGGTGTAGCTGCAAGCTACAGCTTGGTTCTCTGGTCTCCTCGTCACTGGGAAAGCCTCATTATTAACGGAGTTTGAAGGGGGGAGGAGAGAGCGAGCTCACAGAGCTGTCCACGGCCAGATCATCACCAGCAGAGAACCCTAAGGGCTTGATAGGGTCTATCAGACTCTGCATCAGTGTCAGGGCAGACTAGGTGGGTCACTCAGCTACCCTTACCCGATAAAGCGATGGAGTCACCCTGAACAGCACTTGCACAATAGCCCTTGTTTTCCCAAACGGATTCCTTCCAGTCATTGTCTCTTGTTGGTTTTCTTCTTCGCCTCCTCTTCAGAGGATCCTTTTCAGTGCTTTACTTCTCCTGTCAACAGCTTAGGACCCCCCCCCCCCCCCCCCACTCCCCCTATTCTCACCTCCATCCCCACCCACTTTTCACAGACTCTTGCTTGACATTTACCAGGCGCAGTAACTCACAGCGACTCTGCGCCTAAGGGCGCATCACTCGACAAGCCCCGCCTCCCTATTAGCTTGTGCACCATTGTTGAACACTGAGAGAGAGAGAGAGAGAGAGAGAGAGAGAGAGAGAGAGAGAGAGAGAGAGAAGGGAGGCGACTGTCAGGCCGGGAATTGACGAACAATCGCCAGGATGCAGCCGCCTCGAGGCTTGGGGCCATTCTGTGAGGGATGCGGCGGCCAGTGAGGACGGTGACGGCCAAGACAGGCGAGTGGAGGTGACGGCTGTTTCTGGGGGCGACATTTCGGGGAGCTTGTTGTCCTCTTCCGCTGGTGAGGGAACTGGATTAGGGCTCAATTACCCTGGCCTGATGGGTGAGCCACGTCGGAAATGGGGACGTGGGATCTGGGGACCAGCCAGCCAGCCGACATGCCGGGCCTGTCTGCCTGCTGCAGTGCCCTCTTCTTCCTCTCTGCAGTTTTCAGGGCTGTACTGCCTGACCAGTCAATTTGAGCTGGTCCCCCTGTATTTTTTGGCTTGTTTTCTGCCCTTCTTGGGGTTAGGGTTGGTTTTTGTTTGTTTGTTGGTTGGGATTTGTTTGTTTGGTTGTCGTTGTTG
This sequence comes from Rapana venosa, assembly GCA_028751875.1. Taxonomy (NCBI): domain Eukaryota; kingdom Metazoa; phylum Mollusca; class Gastropoda; order Neogastropoda; family Muricidae; genus Rapana; species Rapana venosa. The sequence continues at coordinate 40,994,055 of CM054157.1, read as the reverse complement.
GTTTTTTAAGGAGTGGGGGTGGGGTGTCTGATTTTTTAATTAATCTCTGGAGCGATTTTTTCATAATAAAAGAAAAAAGGTTCTTGATTGAAAGAATATTAAAAAATGACTGACTGCATCAGGATAAGAGAAAGTGAATGAATCTAACTGACTGCTTTGCACACTGCGATAAAAGATCGAGAACATGTCTGATCACAAGCAACAACAGAATCAGAACGGCGTCTTCAACAGACAAGGACCTGTGGTCCTTCACATCAATCCTCAACTTTGTCTCAGAGTCTCCTGAAAAACAACAACTTTGACCTTGAAGAATCTGAACTGAGGGCTACCAACTTGTAACAGTACTAAAGATTCATGTTCTGAATCAAAAGAGGTTACAGTCAAGTGTTGAGGGTGGTGTGACAGTGATGCTTCCTTCTTAGTACCGGGATTGCACGAGAGTGAACACAGGAATATGCTCTCTTTCTTTCTTCCACTAGAGCCCCGAGGTTCACCAATGGTGAGATTTTTGCGTATGCGACCGGTTTTGCCCACCATGAAGGTAGCTGTATTCCGACCACGTGTCTGAACACGAAACCAGTGTGCATGCGTGTTTTAAATCCTATTTTTGTCATCTTTCTTACCAACACAAATGGCCTGTTCAGAACGGGTTTTAACGTGTGCGCATGATGTTCTGCGTGCGATCTCACACGGGTCCTCAGTTTATAGTTTCATCCAAAGATTTTCGGGGGAGTGGAGTCAGTACAGATGTTAACTCCAGAGGAAAAGTCCCCTTGAACGGGCGTCTCGGTGGCTGCTCGAACAAACCCTGAGCGCATCATGCTTCTTCTTCTTCTTCGTCGTCGTCGTCGTCGAACGCTCAGACAGCAACTATTGTTGCCCGTTACATGAACGAAAATGCGTCACGCTGCCGTTAAACGCCTGACAAGTCAGGCCCAGCGCTTCCGACTTCGGCATAAGAGAGAATTGTTACCTTCTAAGTCTTTCTGGAAGAAAAGGCAGGAGAATGGACAAAGTAAGCAGAAAATAGACAAGAAGGAGGTGACAGGAAGAAAAAGGAACAAGGCGGAAACAAAGAGAGGGAGAGAAAAGAGAGAAACTCTAGCCCAGAATTCCCAGAAGGTGGGGATGCTATTTACACAAACAGGGCCCCGGCATCCCCAGGAAGGGGAAGAGCGCATCATTCTAACCGCTAAGCTATCCCGTCCCCTCATACGCCTGTATGATAAACATGGCAGCAGACAGGACAAAGACTGTTTTTACAACACATGAAACAGAACATTCCCCTCGTTGTTAGTTTGATTTCAGAAGGTACATACCCCTGTTGTTACGAGAGAAAATACCCCACCTTAACCTGCCTGCTTTAAACTGCTCACTGCGCTGCATAGCATGTCTTGAGCAAGAAAAGCGCATTCTTGGGCCGGCTGAAGACGGTGGTTATGCCGACAGTTAAGCTGTTTGGGAGTTCGCACGTCTGGTCATGGAGCCAGCGGGGGTGAGACAGCCTGTCTTCCTTCCACTTCTAAGTTTTCCACTGGGTGGCGTCGGCGGTTTGTGGCGATACTTATCATACTGGTAACAAACTGGCGTACGGGTGGGTCTCTCTACACTTGACTCTCCCAACCTCTCTCTCCCTCTCTCTCTCTCTCTCTCTCCTCCTATACCCTACCACCACCCCCCCTCTCCCCTCTGTCTTTCCTACTACCCAATAGATAGGTTTCTCCCTGGTAGTATCATGTCACCATAATCTGCCTCTGTCTGCCCCTAAAGGCTATGAAAGCCTATAACCAACCGCTTCCCGTCATAGCTGCAAGATTAGTCTGATAATGCTCCCTCCCACAGGAACTTAACTTGTAGGCTAGACTCTATTCCTCCCCCTCCTCCATTCCGTCTTCTACCCCACTCCCCCTCTCCCCTTCTCAATCCTGTCCCCTCCTCCCTCCCCTCTCAATTCTGTCTTCTCCTTCTCTCCCTCCCCCCTTCCCCCTACACACACACACTGACTCCCAACCTTGTCATACAAGGGAAGTGGATCTTCTCAACCTTGTCAAGGAAAAGCGCATAAACCAGTACAGACGGTGAGATATTTGTGAGGAGTAAACAGCCCAGAGATAAAGAGAGCATTTTACTGCTGGGTGGGTGAGTGAGTGACCTTAAGGTCTTTAACTCACTGTGGACAGACGGACCTTGTGGTCAAGTTAAAACGATCCCCTTGTGCCATAAACGCCCAGGGAATGGGAGTTGTGAGCCGATTAAATTCTCATCATGGCCTGGCGGTTGTCTGCCGCTTTTCTGAGTGACAGGTTGTGTGTGGTGATAACGTATGGGTTGGATGAAGTTAAGGGTATATAATTATCTGTATGTGTGACCGACCCTTTAAGATTGGGTGGTGGTTGTTGTGGTTGGTGTTATTGTTGTGATGTGTTCTTGGTGTTTGACAAGTTGTTGTTGTTACTGCTGCTGTTGGTGTTGTTGTTGGTAGTGATGGTGGTGCTTTAAATAAATTTATGTTATTCAGAAAATCATGCACATACACACTTAACATCCAGCAATAACAAGCTAAAGGTAGTACAGCACACTTAGACATTTCTTTTAACGAAAGATCGGTGTTTGCTGCTGTTGTTATACCTCAATGTTGTTCTCACTGTTATTCTTCTTCTTCTGGTCCCTTCTCCAAGTTCAAGAGTGTTCTTTTCTTTTCTTTGAGGGTATTTGTTTTTCTTGGCTAATACAGTGAAATACACCCCCGCCTTCTTTACCTATGAAGTTTTCTCAAAATCGACAATGTTGAGCAGTCAATGAGTTGGGCTACAGAGCGAGAGGCAATGCTGGCTCTTGTGAAAATCTAGACGCCTAGGAGGCCTAGCACTGGCAATACAAGGGCTATGGAAAATGATAGAGAACTGCAGAGGGTGTAGACACTACTCTCTCTCACCCATACACACCACACGTACTTCGATGTGAGCGCACTGCATACATGAAAAATGCTGTTAATCAATACAATTCGTTATCCATGCTTTCAAACCTCACTAAAGAAATAAACAACAGATTTCAAGACCTTGCATAGAAAAGGCTGGAAACGAGTTACACATTTCAATCACAAGAATATAAAACCCTACGAGTCAGCAAAAATTGTCAGGAAGAATTTTGCCACGTGTCAACATTTCCACGAATCTATTATCCAACACACGAAAGAACCCTTTCCAACCCACACGTCCACAGCAGCACAACCCAAACCCGTTAACATACACCCCTAAATCCACCCCAAGACTTCCACTATCACCGACAGTCATCCCAATCCAATTAGCTTCTCCAACCCACCAGGAGGGGGATTCCGATAAGTGAATCCCAGATCCTGATAACAGACGATCAGTTCGGCTTCTCCAGCAAAGACGGACATGATCAGTCCACGGTAACTTCTGTTCTAAGGACAGGTATCTACCGGCTCATGGTGTCACTATCTGGATTTTCTGGTGTTACCCTGCTTGCCAGTGAATGGAAATGGGTGGACGTGGCTAGGCTTCTGTCAAATGTTGATATGTGTGTGTGTGTGTGTGTGTGTGTGTGTGTGTGTGTGTGTGTGTGTGTGTGTGTGTGTGTGTGTGTGTGTGTGTGTGTGTGTTGGCAGGGAGCACACAGCCTTTGATCCTGTTGTTGTGGTGCTAACGAGGGTTGGGGGATCAAACCTCTGAGCACCGGCCCAGTGCTTAACTGGTTCACAACATGGCCGGGCATGGTATTCCTGGTTCTGTTTCGGTTTTACCGTTTTTAAAGCTTCACTTTAAGACTTAAACCATACCTGTGCTAAATAATACCTGTCTGTAGTAAATGATATCTTCGTTTTACCTCACCTCTGACCTGTCGGCATCACCAAGTTTGGTGTTAAGCCGCAGCACCCAATGACACGACATGATCTTCCTTCCTTCCTTCTCCATGTGCTCCGGTCTTGGCTGTACTGCCCTGCTGCTGACTCCATGGATTCTCAGGCCACAGGAATCGGTGATGTTGCCAGTGAGAGAAGCTGGGGGTCTGCCTTTTATGTTGTTTTCTTCTCGGGTTTGCTTTGAAAGATGGTCTTCATGACCTTCTTCTTCTTTACATATAATGACAGAAAGAAATGTTCTCAAAACAGACTTTGAAATCAAGAGAAACAAAAACCCATGTTGAATAACAAATTTCAGGGTTATAAAATTTCTGATCTTCAAAAACTTTCAACATTAAACAAATTCTACTGTTATGCTAGTACATTATTGTTGCAAAAACAAAAAAGTGAATCATTCGATGAATCCAGGGGGGAAACCCCTAACGTTTTACAAGGACTTAGCATGCACGCCTTGATCCACTACTTATCTGTAGACTTAAGCCTTGCAATATGACAATCATTTGTATAATGGTGTGTGTGTTTGTATGCATGCACACGCGCATGTGTGTGTATACCTGTGTGAGTATGTGTATGTGTTTTCAAGAGTGTAGTTGTGTGTACACAGTTACACAAACACACAAACACACACACACATACGCACACACACACACACACACACACACGCACGCGCACGCACACACGCACGCATACATGCACGCACACGCACCAGCAATCACAGTTTTCTGCCACCTAGGATGAGGCAATGTGTGAAACAGAAAATCGACCAGCAGCAGACGATAGTGACTTTGCTGAAAGGTGACAATTGAAAGAACATTTTCCAGTCCTTTTTTCACACCAGTCCCCCTAATTAACTCGTGCACGTCTGATGCATAATTGACACCCTCTGTGACGCGCGCAAAGGACAGGCCCTGGTGGGCGCTTTAACGTGCGACAGTGACTGGGATGGCTCCACTGGCTGCCCACTTAACACGGCATACAGTACACAGATAGACGCTGGCAGGCTGTAAAGCTGTGCTGAATGTTTAAAGAAGTGAAATTGCTGCGAAATCTTTAAGTCACGCATGTTACCTCGCTTGGAGTTGATTCAGTAGTCTGGGAGGTAACAGGAAGAAAGAAAAATAAGGATGCAACGAACGTTTGATTGATTGCTTTTCCTTATCAAAGAGCAGGTACAATGGAGAGAGAGAGAGAGGAGAGAGAGAGAGAGAGATGAGAGAGAGAGAGAGAGAGAGAGAGAGAGAGAGAGAGAGAGAGAGAGAGAGAGAGAGAGAGAGAGAGAGAGAGAGAGAGAGAGAGAGAGAGGAATGATACACACCCACCCTTTTTTCAAAACAAAAACAAAAAGAAAGGAAGCAAGCTAAAGGTTTCAAGATTTCAAGAAGGCGTGAGGAACACAGGGCAGTGACAGCTGACGTCTGGGTCTGTTGCTGGTCGCTGATTAGCCAGGGGCAGCCCCTGTTTCCACTGATTAATTTTCCCTCATTTGGGGCCGTGCTGTTGACACGCTGTGTGAGGAATCTGCCAGGAAAGCTGACAGAGGAGAAAAAGACACTGCCACCAGTGACAAAGAAACCTGTGCCAGGCTTTTTGTACAGGGAGTTTGGGGAGTTGCACGTCTGTAATTACCTGGTCTGGCTATGTTTGTGTGATTCCACATTCTCTCTTTGATTTTCATTCCAGAGTGTCAATGAACAAGGAAGGAAACTGAAAAGGCCAGGGGATGGGCATGGAGGGGATGTAGGGGAGGGGGTGGGAGAGAAAGGATGGAAATATTCTATGTATTGGTCTCTGTCTGATTCTCTCTTTTTCTGTATGTAGATGCACACATGTTCTTTGTGTGTATGTGCATGTGCATGCATGCATGCATATGTGTATGCATGCATGTGTGTGTGTTTATGCACATTCGCTTTCATGTAAGTGAACTTTTTCAGTCTGTCCTCGCTCACATGTCATCTAAACCGAGCATGGATTGTGTCACTGATCCAAAAAGGAGTTAACTATCAACAGTGAATTACTCCATGAAGATCCTCTGATCCTCAGTCACAGCAGCTTATCTTGTCAACTGATGCACACTTCATTCATAATGCACAGCTCTTGTGGTGCAGTCCACTGGCCCTGGTGGCCCCCGAGACATGTAGGAGTGACAAGGCATGGCTTCACTGGCTGCCCACTTAACACCACATACAATACAATACGCTGATCAATGCTGACCAGCTGTTGGGGTGGGGGGGGGGGGGGGGGGGGGTTGCTGAATGTTTCCAGATGTGGAATTATTGTAGTCTTCAAGCCCTACATGACAGGAGGAAGTTGTCTGTGTAAGTAAGAGAAAAAAAGTTTAGTGTTGATTGAAAAGAGAAAGAGAAAGAGCGAGAATGAAAAGAAGTAAGAAAGCAAGAGAGAGAGAGAGAGAGAGAGAGAGAGAGAGAGAGAGAGAGAGAGAGAGAGAGAGAGAGAAGAGAGAGAGAGAGAGAGAGAGAGAGAGAGAGAGAGAGAGAGAGATTTTCCTCTTTAGATATTTTTATATTGTTCAGAGCATTACTACTCATCATATTTAAAGCAGGTTTAATATTGTCTCAGATTCTCAGACTCAGACTTTCAAAATATGTCAGCCAGTATTGAAATGATGAAGTACATACACAAGTTCATGTGCACATGAATGAGAGAGAGAGAAAGAGAGAGAGAGAGAGAGAGAGAGAGAGAGAGAGAAGAGAGAGAGAGAGAGAGAGAGAGAGAGAGAGAGAGAGAGAGAGAGAGAGAGAGGAGAGAGAGAGAGAGAGAGAGAGGGGGGGGGGGGACCAAGAAAAAAAAGGGAAGTCTCAGGAACAAGAAAAAGGGGAAAAAAGAAAACTGATCAAGAAAAGCAAACAAAAGCGTCAAGAAACACACACCGGTGACAGTTGATATCTGAGGCTTTTGTTGGTCACTGATTAGCCAGGTGAAAATCCTGTGTCTGCACTAATGAGTTGTTCCACCTTTTGGAGCAGTGCTGTTTACAGTGTGTGGCGAATCTGCCCCTAAAGCTGACAGCTGAAGAGAGCACTGGCACCGCTGCCAAAGACTTGTGAGCAAGACCATTCACACTGGGATCTGTTTTGAAGAGCTTTGAAACCTGCACATCAATAATTACCTTCCTTGGCTTCTTTGTGTAATTTCAAGATCTTGTCTTCCCTTTTTCATTCGTGGATTGGAAACGAAAAACAAACGAACTTGAAAAAAGTGGGCAGGAATGGTAGATGGGTTTAATGAAAAGAGCACTGGCCTACAACTTTGTTAGAAAAAAGAGGTAATTCAGTGTACTGGTGGGTGGTTGTTGTTTCCATGTCCATTGTTTGAAAAGTGTTGGTAAAACTTAACAGCTAATCTGAGTGTAAAGACAACATGAGGAATTAATCTAACAAAAGTAGGTTATGAAAACCCTTGTTTATGAAAGAAGATTGATAAATGGAAAGCTTTGATATCGCGCATTATTGCATTATTGTCTTTTAATGGAGGTAGAGGAAAAGGACAATGAAAGGTCCGTGTAAAACATTTTGTTAAGTTCTTGACACCACCACCTAATTATGTGGGTTTGCACACAACCAAATAAGAAAGAGGTTGTTTTAGTTAACAGCGTGCGCCTGTTGTTTCAATGTTTTATCAGACTGATACTGCATCAGCATAAAAATTTGTGAATGGACATTCAGATTCAGAAAATATTCTGATATAAAAAGTATTTAATTGCTCCATTTCATATTATTTACCTAGCTGGTCATGTGTTCTTTTCAAGCAAGACAACATTTTGAAGAAAACATGAAAAAGCGTGTAGCAACTATTTTCTCTGTCTTTTTAGGAAAACAATCTGAAAAATAAGTTAAACGTCATTAAAAAAAAAATCAGATTAATTATCTCAATCATCGTTGTGATGAACGGAACTCTGAATAAGCGTAGGAATAACCACCACTGTGATTTAAAACAAAACAAAGCAAAACAGGAAATGGATTTAAGAGGAACAAAACTAGTTTTCGTATTCTAATTCATGTCTTCTTACATTGTCTTAAAACATGATCATGTTATCCTCACCCTTTTGTCAGTTTTAATAATAATGATAATATAATAATAATAATAATAATAATACAAAAACACAATCTAGCCATACAAAAAGTCTGGAAGCCAGACACTTCACGAAAACAGATTTCAGCAACAAAAGACACCTTCATTATCATCATCAATCAGCCACGCTAGTCGTATGCGTAAGAAAAGATGGCGAAAACCTCTCCACAATTCTTCTGCTTTTTGTTCCTTTGAAGTGTTGGGTGGAGGTAGAAAGAGTGTGTGACAAAGCAAGGTGAACAACTCAGCAGGCAAAGAAAGGTAATGTTCTCTGCTGTGCTGGTAATTGTGGTGCAAGGAATAATGATGTGCACACTTTGTGCACGCTGTCTGAACCCTCCCAGTATGCTCTGTGTCGGAAAACAGATGTCATGAATGTTTGATGATTGCAAGGAATTACCCTTTTTAATAGAAGATTTTTCTATTTTATTGACCTGGTTTTCTTTTTTAGCGTCCTTTCATTTTCTTTGGTAATTCTTTTGTCCATTTTTTTTCTTTGTACTCTTAATCCATATTTCGTGAATGCTTATTCTTTTTATTGCTTGGTTACCTTTTGCTTTCTTCCTCCTTTAAAGTCAAAACGACTTCAGAAGAAGGTGAAAACATACTGGCGGCGTCCATCTTCTTTTTTAAAACTTACATCTCAGGAATATCTACAAGAAGCTGTTTGGCTATCATGTTGACAAGGAATGATCACAGAGCAGATAGGCAGATCTTATCCGGGTTTATTTGGAGTTTGGTAAGCCATTATGAGAAGCGACATTATGATTTTTATTGGTTGACTTTGGTGTCTAGATAAAACTGGCGGCGTCAGTCTTTTTTTAAAAACTAATCTCAGAATATCTACAAGAAGCTGTTGGCTATCATGTTGACAAGAATGATCACAGAGCAGATAGGCAGATCTTATCCGGGTTAATTGGATTTGGAAGCCATTAAGAAACGACATAATGATTTTTAATTGGAGACTCAGTGTCTAGTAAAAGTGTCGGCGTACGTGTAAATGGAAAAAACACACAAAAATAGTCATTGTAGCAAACGAAGGAAAAGCAGAAGCTGCTACTGCAGTAATAGCAGCAGCAACAGCAGCAGCAGCATCACCAGTAACAGAACAAAGAGAAGGAACAGCAGCAGCAACAGCAGCAGCAGCATCACCAGTAACAGAACAAAGAGAAGGAACAGCAGCAGCCGGGATGATAGCCATGGGCTGACAATGACAATGGCTGTTGAGTAATAAAATACGCATTAACGTTGTGGTATTTCTTTTCTGTGAAAGAAAGATAAAAAAAAAACTCCCTCTGTGTTTGTGTCCATTCTGATTTCCCAACCTTCTTTCTGTTGTTGTTTGTTTGTATATCACACTCGTTCTAGCCCCCCCTCCCCCCTCCACACACACACACACACACACACACACACACACACACACACACACACACACACATTGTTTATCATGGTTTATCATTGATTAGGTTTCTTATTCTATGTCTGTATATATAGTCTCTTTTTTTTCTCTTTTTTTTCTTTAGATAGATGGCTTGATGAGTAAAAGCAAATGTACTGCTTATTCAATGTACCATCTGAAAATAAAAGTTTGACTTGATTGACTTTGACTTTGACTTTCACACACACACACCACACACACACACACACACACACACACACACACACACACACACACACACACACACACACACACACACACAACTAACACACAACACACACACAACTCACACCACAACACAAACCAAATAGAACAAATTTCTCCTACAACATAATCTTTTCCTTCTACCATCCAGGGCCCAATAACATAATAAGCAAAAAAATTTTTTTTTCTATTTTACAGAATTATGCACAGTTTGTAACAATGGCAGTCTCCATTACAGGAAACAGGAAAACACTTTTTTTTTTGCTTTTTCAGAAACTAGACACGTTTTCAAAACAAGCTAGTTATTACAACAACGATTCTAGCCCTTTAAATTTTGTGTGTGTGTTTATTTCGTATAAAGAGAGCTGTAGCAAGATCGCTGTAAAATATGTGGGGGATGAATCAGAGAGAATAGAGAGAGAGGAGAGAGAGAGAGAGAGAGAGAGAGAAGAGAGAGAGAGAGAGAGAGAGAGAGAGAGAGAGAGAGAGAGAGAGAAGAGAGAGAGAGAAGAGAGAGAGAGAGATTTTGTTCGATTTTGTTGTGTTGTGTGTCATAAGAAACGTTGTTTTGTGGGATTTTTTTTTTATATAGATTTTTAAAGTCACAGTAGCCACCCTCTGTCTATGTGTCTGCCTGTCTGCCTGCTTGTATGTCTATCTGTCTGTCTCTCTTTCTCCCCCGCCCCTCTCTCTTCACTTTCCATACCCTCTCCCTGTGCGTGTGTGTGTGTGTGTGTGTGTGTGTGTGTGTGTGTGTGTGTGTGTGTGTGTGTGTGTGTGTGTGTGTGTGTGTGTTTGTGACATCACTATCATACATTCGTGACACAAGATGCATCATGACACAAAATCAATCCGAATAAAACACCAGAACAAATAGTGTGACATATAAAATGGCTTGTTGTAATCTTATACTCACTTTCTTAAATGCATGAGAAATTGATATTTGGCATTGATATAGATCTGCATAAAGGACAGCAATATTCTGAACTCAGAACAATGTGTGCTGGATTTTTTTTTCAATGTCTGTAAGTCACAGAATTCTGACTTGTTTTGCTGTAATTCTTTGTTCACAATATATTGATGAGAGGGAAATGAAAGCTAGGTCTGGGAATTCATAAAGATGCACATTTCCAAGTCTTTAAGGCCCACATGATCTGCCAAGATTTGGTATGAAATGTACCATTTTTATTGTCTTTTTACATGTTGAGTTTGCTTGTTTGCTTGTGCACGTATGTGTTTCTTTGTTTGACTAATTTTTTTTTGTTTTTTTTTTGGGGGGGGTTTAGATATCTAAAGAAATCAACTGGGAGTGTTTTGTTTTGAACTAGTAAGTGATAGACAGAGCAGACAGAGACAGAGAAGTAATTGAGAGAAAAGCCTTAAGTTTCAAGTAAGAGAGAGAGAGAGAAGAGAGAGAGAGAGAGAGAGAGAGAGAGAGAGAGAGAGACAGAGACAGAGAGACAGAGAGAGAGAGCAATGATCCACATCCTTTCTTCCTTTCTGTAAGAAAAAGAAGAACACAGATCCCAGATAAAAGACGAAGATTTCAAGAAGGCGCGAAGGAACACAGGGCAGTGACAGCTGACGTCTGGGTCTGTTGCTGGTCGCTGATTAGCCAGGGGCAGCCCCTGTTTCCACTGATTAATTTTCCCCCATTTGGGGCCGTGCTGTTGACACGTTGTGTGAGGAATCTGCCAGGAAAGCCGACAGAGGAGAAAAAGACACTGCCACCAGTGACAAAGAAACCTGTGCCAGGCTTTTTGTACAGGGAGTTTGGGGAGTTGCACGTCTGTAATTACCTTTTGTGTTGATGCAGCAAACTGATTCCACAGTCTTTCATTTTGATTCAAGAGAAGAAATGAAAAACCAGTTTTCTTCTTCTTCTTCTTCTTCTTCTTCTTCTTCTTCTTCTTCTTCTTCTTCTTCTTCTTCTTCTTCTTTCTTCTTTTCTTCTCTTCTTCTTCTTCCTCCTCCTCCTCTGCTCCTCCTCCTTCTCATCCTCCTCCTTCTTCTTGACCACTCAGACAGCAACTGTTGTTGTCTGTCATATGAGCAAAAATCTGCTGCGCTGCTGTTCAGCGCCTGACAAGTCAGGCCCAGCGCATCCAACTGTGGCATGGAGAGAACTGTTATCGTTTGAGTCTTTCTGGGAAAAAAGGTAGGGGAATGGGTCAAAAAGGAAGAAAACAGACAAGAAGGTGGTAACAGGAAGAAAAAGGACATGGCAGAAATAATGAGATAAATAAAAAAAGAGGGAACTTCTAGCACAGAATTTCCAGAATGAGGGGATGTTATTACTTCTGACAGACCCCCCCCAGCATCACTACAGGGGAAATGAAAACTGAATGAAACTGGAAAGGGAAGCAGGGTTGGAGTGGAGGGGAAGGGGCAGGGGGAGAAATGGTAGAAAATCATTCTTTGCATTGGCTCCTGTCTGTCTGATTCTCTTTCTTTCTATATGTAGATGCATGCATGCTGTTGTGTGTGTATGTGTGTGTGTGTTTGTGCGTGCGTGCATACGTTGGTGTGTGTGTGTACACATTCACTTTCTTGCAAGGGAACTTCTTTCAGCCTGTCCTTCCTCACCTGTTATCTAAACATAGCATGGATGGTGCTAACGATGAGAACGTTGGCTTTCAACTGTGTGTCACTCTTTGAAAATCCTTTGGTCTTTGGTCACACCAGCTTACCTTGTTAGCTCATGCACACTCCATTCATAATGCACCGTTCTTGTGAAGCTGTTCACTGGTTACTGTAGCTACTTAGACAAGGAGGAGTGAGAAAGCATGGCTTCACTGGCTGCCTGATGAATGCTGCATACAATACAGGGATCAATACTGAAGGGCTGGCTGTTGGGTGTCGCTGGTTGTTTCAAGATGGAGTCTCAAGGTCAGGCCTGTTTCAAGGTGTGGGCTGACTATAGAGTCTCAAAGTCACGCCTGTTTCAAGATGTGGGCTGACTATAGAGTCTCAAGGTCACGCCTGTTTCAAGATGTGGGCTGACTATAGAGTCTCAAGGTCACGCCTGTTTCAAGGTGTGGGCTGACTATAGAGTCTCAAAGTCAGGCCTGTTTCAAGGTGTGGGCTGACTATAGAGTCTCAAAGTCACGCCTGTTTCAAGGTGTGGGCTGACTATAGAGTCTCAAGGTCACGCCTGTTTCAAGGTGTGGGCTGACTATAGAGTCTCAAAGTCACGCCTGTTTCAAGGAAGCTGTCTGCTGCCAGAAGAAAGAAAAACGCCTGGTCCTGAGTAATGAGAGAGAGAGGGGGGAGTTAAAATACAGACGAGAAGGAAGGAACAGAAAAGTAGAAGCTGATGCTAAAATCACTGTGTTCCAAGAAACAGACAGCAGTGACAGCTGACGACATATCAGGCTTTTGCTGGTCACTGATTGGACAGGTATCGCTCCTGTTTCCCCTGATTCCTTTTCCTGCCTGTTGGGGGCCATGCTGTTGACACGCTGTGTGATCAATCTGCTACAAAAGCCAGCAGATACAAAACAGGGCTGTCACCACTAGTAAAACATTCTATGCCAGACCTAGTTCACATGAGGCCTTAGAGTTCTTTGAAATTCTCACGTTCCTCATTGCCTCCTTTGGTCCTTTGTGTTGAAAAGTGTATTTTCTGCATAGTTTTGTTTTCAGTTAGAGGTGTAATGAAAACTGAACAGTGCAAGAAAAGCAAGAAAGAGTGATGAATGTTCCCAAGGAAATAACTACTAGATAGCAACCTATTATGTAGAATCTCGAGAAAATTCAATGCAAGCTCAGCTTTGGTGTTATTAAAAGTTGTTGTGTTCTTGTGTTGTTGAAAAGTTTTCCATTGCTCCTTGGCTAGAGCTCCAAGGTTCACCAATATTGAGATTTTGTGTGTGCAACCACTTAAACCCTTCTTAAGGTAGCCACATTCTGACTTCAGAGATGTGTTGGTGGAATTACAATGTTTATCATTATGCAGGCTTGGACTTTGTGTTTTTGTTTCACGTTTTTTAATGGTTGTAGCTATGCACACATTTGTAAGAAGCATCCTGGAAGAACTATAAAGCTGGTGACACATGAGGAAGACACACAGGGATTACTTTTTGAAAAGTCTTCGTCGAATGCTCAGACAGCAACAAGTGTTGTCTTTCATATGAGCGCAAGTGCTTTGCACTGCTGTTCAGCACCTGCCATGTCAAGCTCAGTACATCTGACTTTGGTGTGAGAGAGAATTATCTTTAAAGTCTTTCTGGAAAAGGGGCAGCAGAATGTACCAAGAGGGCAGAAAATGGATAAGAAGGAGGTCATAAGAAGAAGAGGACCAAGAGAGAAACTAAGAGAGGGATAGAAAAAGGGAATTCCTAGCACAGATGGTGGGGATGCTACTCACACTGACAGACCCCCAGCATCCTCAAAGGGTACAATGCAAAATGATGTTCAGCAGCATCATCTTTCTTGATGAGTGAGAGTACTTCTAATAAGTCCTTGTGAATGTCGCTGCAAATTCATACTGCCAGGTACATTAGCATGGCATTCTGTTACAGCAAGAACGTTAATTTAGTAACAGTGTGATACGTTCATTATGTCGTTAATACTGTATAAACTGGAAACATGTAAATTGGGCATTAGAATTTAAAGATACCTTTCAATAAACATTGTGTTAAATTGCTAAACTTGTCATGACCATCTCAGTCAAATGACATAAAATGTTGCAGAAATAACACGTTTCCATATTAAATATTTGTCCAGTTTTTGCACCAAAGTTTCTGAAAAAAATAATTTAGAAACGATTATAGATCACTTTATGAAGGTCAAGTATTCATTATCTTAATGATTTTCATATTAAAACACCCCATGAATGAAAAATGAGCAAATGGAATTATACACCTTTTTATGTTTTTTTTCCATTGAGAACTGTCAGAAAAACCCATTGAAAAAACACTGAAGGAAAAACACCTAATTGACACCATTTCTTTTTATTTCTCTCTCGTTCTTTCAATCTGAATAGAACAGATGACCCTGTTCACATCGCCTCTTTCGCGTCGTTTCAATAAACATCTCACGGTACAAAAAAACTGTAGAAGACAGACACTTCTATAATGGGATTTCCAAGGCAAGAGGCGCCTTTATTCCCACACCCAGTCTAGTCAGGATGATAGTGAGGACAAGACAAGATGGAGAAAACGTCGCCACAAGTCCTGCAACTTCTGTCTCTTTGAAGTGTTGAGTGGATAAAGAAAAACGGTGACAAAACAACGCGAAAAAGACGTGAGGGAAAAAAAGCGAAGTGTTTCTTTGTGTTGGTAATTGTGGTGCAATGAATGATGTTGTCCAGACTTTGTTGTGCTTTTTGACCATGCCCTGTCTTGGAAAAAAAGCTGTAATGAATGAGTTTGATGATTACAAGGACACACGTTTCTAACATCTTTAGCGGATTCATTTCTAGTTTCGTTCTGCTTTTTTTTGTTTGTTGTTGTTGTAACTTCTTTGTCTTCATGCCTTTCCAAATTATCTGCATTTCTTGATTTAAAAACAATCTTTTTATTTTTCGATGAAGTTTTAACCTCTTTTCCCTTAAAAGCCAAGATAACTTGGTAATGAGAAGAGAACTATGCTGAAGGCATCTGACTACCTTTCCTAGGATCTTACTGTTAATGTATATTTGCAAGAGGCCAGATTGACTGACATTCTGACTGGCAACAATCCAAGAGCAGACAGAACATCGTGAATCGTTTTGTTTTGAGTTTGGTGAACCACCAAGAGAAGTAACACTATAAGCTGAATTCTGGTGTATTGATTATAGGGGCTAATGGTAGTCGTTTAAAAAAAAAAAAAGGTTGCTTTTTCTAAGCAGCAGCAAAATAAATATTAGGAGCAAAATCATCATCATCATCATCATCATCATCATCATCATCATCATCATCATCATCATCATCATCATCATCATCATCAGCTGCTGCAGCGGTGCTGGCAGAAAGAACAACAAAAAACCATCACAATTCATGTATCCACAACAGCACAACCCAACCCCAACATCACCCCCCCCCATCACCTAAACGCCCCAGACCTGCACCATCAATCTTATCTACCAGTCATCCCAATCCATCCAACCAACCCCTGAACCTCAGTAGGAGAGGAACTCTGCTGATAGAGGAGACCCCAGGTTCCGATAACTGCTGCTCAGTTTGGCTTCTCCAGCAAAGATGCAAACGATGGGTCTATGATAACTGGCTTTCTGAGGACAGTCACTGGACTTGTGTCACTATCTGGATTGTCTGGTGTTACGCTATTTTGCTGGGTGGACGTGGCTAGGCTTCTGTCAAATGTCGATGTGTGTGTGTGTGTGTGTGCGTGTGTGTGTGTGTGTGTGTGTGTGTGTGTGTGTGTGTGTGT
>CM054157.1:40970569-40973069 GCA_028751875.1 Rapana venosa | reverse complement strand
ACACAAAAAACAAAACCCCCACCCACACACAACACACCCCAAACCACAACACACACACACACAAACACAACACAACACACACACAAAACACACACACCCCACTCCTCCTCCCCACTCCTCCCCCCCCCCCCCCCTCCCCCCAAAAACTCCTTCTCTCTCTCTCCCCTCTCTCTCCTCTCTCTCTCTCTCTCTCTCTTCCACTTTCTCTACTCTCCTCTTAGTGAAGTACTGACCTTAAATAAACTATATGACAACTAATAGTAAACACACACATACACACATACACACATAACATACACACTACACAATTACACACACCATACCACATACTACACATACACACATACACACACATACACACATACACACACTTCACACATACACACATACCACTACATACAAACACTACCACACATACACACACATTACACAACATAAACACATACAAACACACACATACAAACACCATATACACACAACATACTACATACATACACACACACACACACTCACACACACACACACTCACACACACATACATACACACACACACACACTACACACATCACACACAACACTCACAACACACATACACACATACACACACATACACACATTACACACACATACACACACATACACACACATACCCACATCAACACTCACATACACACATACACACTCACACACACTACAACCACACACACTCACACACACACACACACTCACACACACTACATACACACACACACTCAAACACACACATACACACACATACACACACATACACACACATACATACACACACACACTCACACACACACACCACTCACACACACACACACACAACACACACACACACACACACACACACACACACACACACACACACACACACACACGTACCTTGCAGCCTCCATAACAGGAAACAGGAAGAAAGCATTTGCTTTTTGCTGATCTTCACTACACACACACACACACACACACACACACACACACACACACACACACACACACACACACACACACACACAAACACAACACACACACACACAACACACACACACACACACACACACACAGAGGCACACACACGACACACACACACACACACACACACACACACACACACACACACACACACACACACACACACACACCACACACACACCCCACAACACACACACACAGAGCCTTTAAAACGAAGCTAGTTTACTAGCACCACAACATTTTCCGCCAGGCTGAATAGTCATTTATTTTCTTCCTACAAAGGTAGCTTTCGCAAGACCTTTTGCTTGTAAGATGTGTCACAGACAATCTCGGAGAAAAAAACCCCATCTATTTATTCTTTCTTTTAAAAAACTGTTTCAAAGATAATGGAATACAAACTGGTGTACAGTTTTATATTTAGTCCCCGCGTGCATGAGGTTTTTGTCAATTTTGTCATCCGTTCCCACCGATATACAATGGTTTAGTCTTTTCAAAGGCAAACCAGGTTTTTAAAATGTAGCAAGATGATGTTCTGCGTGCGTTTACACGTGGAGCCTCAGTTTATAGTCTCACCAAAGAACTCTGTCTGTCTGTCTGTTAGTGTCTCTGTCTGTCTGTCTGTCTGTCTGTCTCTGTATCTGTCTGTTCTGTCTGTCTGTCTGCCTCTCTCTCTCTCTCACTCTCTCTCTCTCTCTTTCTTTACTTTCCCTTCCCTCTCCCTTTTGTGTGTGTGTGTGTGTGTGTGTGTGTGTGTGTGTGTGCGTGCGTGCGTTCGCGCGTGGACGCGCACGCATGTGTGTGATCTACATCAAGTAAAACATACATTCCTAATAACAGATGTGTCGTGACACAAAATCGATTCAGGCTAACAAAACAGCGGAACTAACAGCGTGACATATCAAATGACTGCTTTAACTCCTATTCCCTCCTGTCCATAAAATAATGAACACTGAACATTTCATGCTTATGTAAATCACTATCACAGCAGGAGCAATATTCTGTCATCGGGAAATTTGTGTTGGATTTGTTGTTGTTGTTGTTGTACAATTGCAGAATTCTGACATGCTTTGCTGTATCCTCTTTAAGAGCATTTTAATCACATAATTATGATATTTGTTTTAATGAAAGGGAAATGAGTGCTGATACAGATTTTCACGAAGATGCATATTTTATTTATTTTTTATCCTTTGAACTAACCGTGTGAATAGCCAAGATCTGGAATTTAAAAAAAATATAGTTTGGTGTTTTAAAAAAAAAAGTGTTTAGTTTGCTTGTTTGGTTGTTTACTTGCGAGGTTTTTTTTTGTTTGTATGATCGTTTGTTTTGAAAGACATAAAACATTACCAGGGGGCTTTTGTTGTTCCTGAGGTGAGACTATAAACCGAGATTCCATGTGCACACTCATGCAGACCTTCTTGGGAACATGGCAACAGATGACAAAGTTGACAAAACTGCATCGACACAGGGACTGGATGTAATAAGTACATGAGTGCTTCATAATTTTTTTTCT